>OU015765.1:32832264-32854717 GCA_907173295.1 Fagus sylvatica
ATACGCATAGTCTTGGGAAGTGGATTTTGGACCAGCAATGATTTCTGTGAGTCTTGAAGATTTTTGCTCAGTGGGGTTTGCTTGGATCCATGGGCCATAGCCTTTGGGACCAATATCCCATTTCAAAGCTAGTTCCGAGGGGGGGTCGAAACTACAATCAGTTTTGAGACGGCCTGGACGACCACAATGGAAACAAAAATCGGAGAGCCTCTCATATTTGAATTCGAACCAAACATCAGGATTGGGCCTTTGATCCATGAGGAAGCCGCACTTGAGAGGAGCATAAGCTTCAATTTCAACTTTCATTCTCATGTATTTTCCTACAGTGATAGTGCCATTTTCATTTATGTCAATTTTGAGGAGATTTCCTACATGAGCACTGATACGCTTAGCATTTTCTTCTGTCATGTAATCTGTAGGAAGATTGTGGACTTGGATCCAAAAGCTTGTTGTGGAAAAGTCCAAATCATGGGGGAGAATTCCTGGGGTCCAGTATTTGAGAATAAGATACTTTCCATCTATATTCCAGGGCCCAGAAGAGATTGTGTGTTACAGGTCATTTTCTGAGGTGAATTTAAATAGGAAAGTGTTTTGGCGAAGGGAGGCAATGGATAATCCGTGGTTGTCTTTCCAAGCTTTTTGTATGATGGCAATGACTTTGTTGTAGTTGACATCTTTGGCCGAGATTATCTTGCCAATGAGAGTGAGTTTTGTGAGGTTTTCTGTGGTTGTGGGATTAGGTTTGAGAGATATTGGTTTATATGTGGAGGTGTTGTTTGTTTGAATGATTGCATTTCTTGTTGCAAGATTTGTTTGAGCAAGTGTGTTTGATGTATGGTTTTCCATATTTGATAGGTACAGTGGGCAGTTAAGGTGATAAACCTGTGGTGTGGGTGATATATGGCATTGAGTTGAGGAATATAGTGAGGTGTAGGGGAAATGATGAGTTAATGGAAAAAGGGGGGGTGTAATGGTTGAGAATGTGCAGATATATATAGAGGGAGATAGAGGGGATGTAAGGTTAGATGGAGAGGTTAAGGAAGGTGATATATGGCATTGAGTTGAGGAAAATAGTGAGGTGCAAGGGAAAGGATGAGTTTATGGAAAGAGGGGTTGTAATGGGGAGAATGCGCAGATATGTACGGAGGGAGATGGAGGGGGTCTAAGGTTAGATGGAGGGGTTAAGGAACTCACAGGGAGGTGGAAAAACTCAGAGAGGGAAGGACTCTACAGAGAGAGGAGTTTTTTTAATTGGGACGGACTTTTCTAACAACTTGAATTAGTTCTGCGACTTTTGCAAACCCAATTAGTTCAGTGTCAACTTTTGCAAACAAAACTCCCACACATGGCTTATACCAGGGCACTATGATATATTGCCATGAAATACAAATTTTATATTTTACTTTTTATTTTCTGTAATTCACCATTCACAACTTAACCTTATTTTTTCGTAAAATTAACAGAGAAAATCTATTTTATTGTAAAGATTTTATTTTCAGTATCTAATATTGTAAGAAGTTATAGGTCATTTAAAATTTTAAATAAATAATATTGATATACTTTTAGATTTGTCTACTAAATCATAAAATGATTTTCAAATATGACCATTTTCTGATATGTGGACTTGAGGATAAATAGTTTAATTAAGGTTTTTTTCTTTTTTTAAAAAAAAAAATTAATTAGTGTACAACAATAAAATTGGTAACTCTCATGTAATTTATATACTAGGGGTAAGAGGAATTTTAGATTTTTCATCAGTGTTATTAACCACAATTGTGGAACCAATTAAGGAGGAGCTGATTAAGAGTAAATTAGAGAGAAGGGGAAAAAGAAAAAGAAAAGAAAACCCTCATGACTAGTGTGTAAGGTTTAGCCCTAACAAGCCAGAAAAACTACAATGGGAATAAAAATAGAAGAAGAAGATATGGATGGGCCGGAAAGCATGAATGGTCTCACTATTTCTTTTGAGGTGATTAATTTGTGAGGCATAGCACTTGCTTCTCCAAGTAGCCTACTTTGCTTTCACATGTTTTGTCAAAGAAAGTTAGCCTTACATTCATGTTTTCAGTATTATTATCAAGTAGCCATACATATCATGATTGTCCTCCTCTTTACCCCTCCACATTCGTTCCAAATATGTCCAAAGCTTTGTATGATTGTCAAAAAATCTGAGTTACATTATTTCATCAACTCGGTAAGCACAGGCGGTTCCACTATAGGGCCAGGTTGGGCACGTGCCCACCCTCAAATATTTTTTTAAAAAATTATTAGGTATAAAATATAAAAAATAATTGGATTTTATAAAGTGTCCACCCTCAATTTTTTGGATAATTCTACAATACCCACATTTTTTTTTTTTTTTTGTGTGTGACCTGGCAAACGGGTCGGGTCAATCGGGTTCGGGTTCGACCCATGCGGGTTCGGGTCAAATGGGTTTGGGTCAAAAAACGGGTCGTCCTAAATGGGTTGCACAACCTATGACCCATACCCGGTCTTTTAAGGGTCGGGTCAAAATCGGGTTGACCCATATTTTTACACATGAAAAAATATATATATAAAAAATGAAAATAAACTTGATCCTATAGTCCAAAATTATCATTTAGTTTTCTTTGTCTTCCTTTCAATACAAATAAGAGAACACATAAACAAAAACACTCACAAATAAAAGAATATGGGAAAAAAATACTAGATGTCATAGACCATATCAAATTATCAACCTCCTTAGATGTACTTTTTTTTTGCTAATTGAACCTCCTTAGATGTATTAGTTGCATGAAAATTATGAAATTAAATTAAATTACCTATCAAGATGACAATATATATAAAGTTTCAAGAATAAAACATAAATGTTTGGTAAAAAAAAAAAAACTAAATAAATTTATATGAATTGGACCTCAATCTACTCGAAGTTGGTAGTAGTTCTAGTAGTGAAAATATTTATACTTGAAAATTGCACCTCAAGTTGGTGAGTAATTTCATTAATATTTTCATTTACAATACAAAGTTTTAATATAACTTTTAGTATACAATATATATGGCTATTCTACTAATGGATTAGATATTATCTTCAAATCCATTTAATTAACTTTATGTGCAAATCAAAGTTTCTACACTTTTTGGCAAAAGACAAGATTAATATTAAGAATTTTACCTCAAATGCTAAAAGTTGATTCAGAAGTAAACGCAGTTATAATAATACTCAAAAGAACGTGTGCCATTAAAATATTAAATAAAACTAAGAAAATAGATTGCAATTCTCTTTCTACCAAGAAAGAACATCTAATTTTGTGTGTTGATTTGGTTAAGTCTAGCCTATTTCAAATACAAATTTAATTTAAGAATTGTTTTTTTAATTGGCATTATGTGAACTTTTATAATAGTCAAATTCCAAATTCCAAATCATTCAAAAAAAAAACTCTCATAATACTTTAATTCCTAACATAATAATATAGACTCCAAAAAAAAAAAAAATCTTTGGGGTCGATATGTGACCCGCGGGTTGAACGAGACCCATATTTTACGGGGGTCGGTTGACCCATCTTGACCCTCCCTACCCTACCCATACCCTATTTTTCTTCGGTTGGGGGAAATGGGCCGGGTCAATTTTGCCAGGTCTAGACTGCGTGTATACTTTTTTAGATAAATGTACATTGATGATATTAATGTCACACATGATATAATTACCCTACATATGTTGATACCTATGATCAATACTTGATATCCTAATTTTTATTATTATTTAATTTAATTATATAAAATTGGAGGTACCAACATCACATTAATAACTACTATCACATATGATGACAACTACATCATATTATATATATATAAATATATTAACTTACTATTAAACTTACCAGTTGTACTGCCATTGTGAAAGGTACTCAGCTTGAGATTGTGAATAATCGATTGCGTAGTCGAATGAGTGATCAATGGATGGAGACAATTTGTTATCATGGTAACATTTCTCGTAATATTAATAATAAGTTATAATGTAATGGTCAAATATAAACACAACAATCAATTGTGAAAGTATAATGAGCTTCTTTTTGTTACTTTTGGTTATATAAATAATGTATATCGGCTTTTGACAATTTTTATATTATGTCTATTAATTTTAGGTTAAAAAGTACTCACCTAGATTAATTCCTGAATCCGCCCCGGTCGGTAAGTCTTATACTTTAATTGGTTTCATTGCACTTGTTATATATTTATATTATTCCTTTTCCATTCTTTGTGGGGTTCAAAGATATAACTGACGTTGAAAAGATAAACCATGCAATAGAAGAATATATATATTTTTAAGAAGATTGTTCTACATACTAGGATTTCGCTGATGGAGTCTAGATTAGCCTACCAATACCATTGCAGTGGTCTGAGGGCCCCCTCCCTCTTATCTAGAAAGCTGTTTCTAAATCGTAGCACGGATTCCCGATTGTGATTGATCATGATCAATGAGAAATGAAATTTTGTAAACATGAAAAATGAAAGTACAAAGAACCACGCATTAGCTCATGCTCATGTCATGTGAGGTTTAAGTACATGCCATGACATCAATGGTGAGAACCCTGAAGCCTTCACAATCTTCTGTGACCTTCCCAATTTAGAGAAACATATAATGCAAATATTGTGATCATGTCAAGAAAATATAGATACTGCAACGGCAACTAATATGTTAGGATGCAATTTATATTTCCATCTTTTTTAGTTGAAATGGACAAATATACTTCACTCATCAACAAGAACAAGAAATAGCTTGACATATTTACATTCAGAAAAATTCAAACAAGTCATTGGCAAAGATTTTCTAGTTGCTTTGAGAGTCATCAAATGATTCAAATGTGAATATATATGGAGCCGATGATCAATAGAGCTTTATATTGAGAACATCTAGATATCTAATTAATGATCTGTTAGTGAAATTAATTACCATAAAAATAATATTTTGGTTATGATATAATCTAGAATTTTGGTTGAACAAGATCAGATTGAGGCACGATAGACAATATTTTGGTTATAATATTATTTAGAATTTAAGAATTTATGTTCCCTACTGTTTTTTCTCAAAAAAAGAAAGGAAAAAGAAGAAGAAGCATTTTACGATTGGCAAACACAAAAAACTATCAATAAAATTTCTCTTTACTTGTCTCCTCTATATACAACAATCTAGAATTTTGGTTGAACAAGATCAGATTGAGGCACGATAGACAATATTTTGGTTATAATATTATTTAGAATTTAAGAATTTATGTTCCCTACTGTTTTTTCTCAAAAAAAGAAATGTTTGGAAAAATGAAGAAGAAGAAGCATTTTACGATTGGCAAACACAAAAAACTATCAATAAAATTTCTCTTTAACTTGTCTCCTCTATGATACAACGATCTGAAAGTTCATCATATATTGTTTGAACCAACTGATTGAGCCCAAAGCTCCACTAAAAGAAGACATTTCTTTAACCCATAAACCCTCAAGTATTTGAGCATAATAGAAATATGAAATATTATTTGGCTCCCACACCACACACAATGGAAGGAAAAATGGAGAGGAAAAGGAAGATTTTTTTTTTTTTTTTCCCTTTCTTATGTCTCTAATTTTTCTCTTTTCATATGCAAATATATACGGGTTTATAACTTTATATAGTCTAATAACCTATACAAAATTTATTACATTAATAGTTTAATTTAGTTTAACTCACATGCATATTATTAATTTTCATTTAATTTAAATTAATTTTAATGTTAAAATGCCCTTACATGATAAAAAATCAAGACTCACACCCACTTATGTGTAACTCACACCACAATATACTTATCCTCCTTTCCAAACCTTATTAGAACTAATGAGTTAACTTTTAATTATAAAACTCAATAGAGTAAGTTAGCCATGTCTAACTAAGTAAGGAATATTTCTACGACAATTTTTCTTTTTCTTCTTCAAATTACGCAAGAAAACTTGTGCAATTCTCATTTAGCTGCTGATTGCTTTGAGAATTCGAATATTTTGTGAAGATTGTGAAGTGTTGAGGATGTGGAAAAGGACTATCCTGGGGTTTGGCCTGATTGTATGGGCCTGGGCCAATACAATCAAAGTGCGGAAACTCATACTCATTTTTATTAGATTTGAGTGTCGATCTACTACGTTGTACACAACATTTACCATGATCTATGTTATAAAATAATTATAATTTTAATACAATGATAAATTTCATATCACATGCATTAATCGTAACTCATTTCTATTAGACTTGAGTGTCGATGTACTACGTTGTACACAACATTTACCATGATCTATGTTATAAAATAATTATAATTTTAATATAATGATATATTTCATATCACATGCATTTGTACTTAAACATAATGAAGTTTCTTTCTTGGTTATTGGAAATCCACCACCAATTAAAACTAAATTAACACACTCTTAAAAGTTTAAAAGACTTTGGTTCAATTTGACTCACACCAAAAGAGTCTTTTTGGAAAAATATTACTATTTAAGAGACTTTTTGACTTTTTACTCCCTTACAATAGAAATTGAGGAATTATGGAACAATGCAAAATTGGTTAGAAAGTGGTAATAGTATTGCCCATTTCATAAATAAAATGTTATTTTTTTTAGTCGGCAGTGTGAATGCCGAATTATTATTATTTTTAAATAATATATTTTTCGAAAGTGGCATTCACCTTGCTGATTTCGAAAAAAAGTTCATATTTTATTTCATTATTTTTTATTTTTTTAAAATTGGCCATGCCTTTCCCTTTTTTAATGAATTTGTTATTAAAAAAAATTCTTCCCACTTTCAATAATTTTTTTTAAAGGCAAGGAAACAAACAAACGGATGAATGTACTTCCCACTTTTTTCTTTTTTTTTTGCTAAGTCCCACTTTATTTCATTTGCAAAGACTTTTTTAATAACAAATTCATTAAAAAAAGGGAAAAACATGGCCAATTTTTTTTTAAAATTTTTTTAAAAAGAACTTTTTTAAGAAATCAGCAATGTGAATGCCATTTAAAAAAAGGAATTTCTTTGAAAAAATAAATAAGTTTTCTTAATGAAAAATAAACTAAAAAAAAATAAAAAATGGCAATGTAATTACTAATTTCTTTTTAAAAATACTTGTACTTAGTTTCTTTTTAATAAGTACGTGTACTTTGTTTCAAAATGTTACTATAACAAGATAGAAATTGCTTCGAATGATACGTGAAAAAGTATAGAATCATTTATTTTTAGCAACAAAAAAAAGTATAGAATCATTTATTACTCCTGTCCTGTCTGAGTATTTAATCACCATAGATTGCACCTGAATTTAAAGTCAAAAGTTATTCTTTTTTATTGTTCACGCGAAGCATGGTGAAGGAATTTAGTTTCATTTCCTGATTAAGCAAGCCATATCCAACAATCAAAAGAATAATATCAAAGCCTTGTAAGTCACACGTGGACATCTCTCTAATGTCACTATATTATACTACTTATGAAACTAAACTAAAGTGGACCCAATTAGGTAACCATGATAGAGATTTTTCCTTTGATCTCAGCCGTTGATTGTTCCTATAAATCCATTATCCATGATATACTCGAGAATTTCTTCCAATAGTTGATAGCCCATTAAACTCTTTTCCCTTATTCCTTGCTCACCAAGTTTGGCTTCTATCAAGTACACTCATTTCTTACCTTCCACACCTTTAATAATACTTATTTATATAAGGGATAATCTTAAACTAAGCCATGTCAGCAAAAATCAGCTCCACATATGGGAATAATCTTAAACATTACATCACATTACTTACTTGTTTAATTAGGAGCATGTAATCTAGATATAACTTTTTATTAGTGTTACACACTTACACCACCATATTTGGACAAGTTTTCACTATTTTCTTGCTTATTTTCACTTTTTTAAAACCTTACTTTTTCTATATACAACTTCTATTTTTTAAGTAAAATAAATTAATAAAAATAAGTTAATTTATTTAAACAAACTCTTAATTAGCTTTTATTTTGAAAATCCCATCATTAGATTTCACATTTTCTTTGTTCTTAACACATACCCCAATTTTTTAAATTTTCTTTGAAATTTAAATATTTTATAAATAAGAAATTTAGGATAAAATATTGTTTTCGTCATTTTAAAAAGTGAAAATCAACACTGTATATTCATGTTGAGAAATGAAAAATGAAGTTTTTCAAAGTTTAGAGACGAAAACCGAATTTCAGCAATACTTTATCCTATGATTTAATAATGGATTTATCAAAAAATCATATAAAATAAAAAGTTATTAAATAATATAACTCTTTTATCAAACCATTCACATAATAATTTTCTTAAAATAAGTCAAATAGAATTACAGAAAAATCACAAAAGAGTTGAAGAAGTAAAAGTGTTAAAAAGTCAATCTAATGTAGTAATAAAATGAGTAAACAACGCAAGCATGTTCATTTATTTAGGAAAAATGCGTATAGACTCGTCGCATTCTCTAAAAAAAAGCTCACTCAAAAAAACCAAACCAAACCAAACGAAAAAGCCATTAGTGGCTGAGCCTAGCCTAAGCCTACTCAAACAAAGCGCGCCGTTTTGATTACTTTCGCTATTGAGCCGAACCATGAAGCCGCCGACACCGCCGCCGCCGCCGTTACACACATACAAGTCTCTCTCACTTCATTTTTACTTCTTTTTGAAAACTCTCTCTTTCTCTGTCTCTCGCTCTCTCTGACTGTATATTTTTTTTAAGTAGCTTTCTCTTATTTTCCCTCACTTTCTCGGTATCCAAACAGGAAGCGATTGTTTTCCAGCATAAAAAATTCCAACTTCATGGAACCCGAAGTCATCGAAATCCCGCCCCCGCCCCCGATTTTCCGCTCCTCCAAATTGCTCAAACAAAAACAGGTTAATAAAAAAAAAAAATCAAGCATTTTTTTTTTATGAGATTCTCGCTCATTTACTTGCTTTGATTTTGATTCTTATTATCCGAATATAAATTTAGTTTCTTTTTAACTGAATTTTAGTGTTTTAATATATTCATTTTTTCATTTTCGCTTCTGATCACACTCTTCTGATTACTGAAATTTGTGTTTTTTTTTTGTGTTTTTTCGTTTTTTTGGGGATTTTGATGGGTTTTTGTTAGCTTAATCTCGCAGTGAAAAGCTTTAAAATTGGTTGAAATTTGATCAGGTGTGTGGGACTTCATTGGGACAGTGTAGAATCTCGCTTGCTTTGGAAAATTGGGCGTTTTGAAATGGATAATCTAATTCAAAATTTAGGTTTTTGGGTTTTTGTTTTTTGGTTTTATGCTTGTTTTGGAAGTTTTCATGAAGAATTTAGTAACGAATAGTAGTGTTTTGGTTTTATATACAATGTACTGTAATGAATCTTTGTATACATTAATATATAGTTAGAGATTGAGATGGATTGTTTGTTTGTTTTTTTGCTGCTAAGGTGATCATTGTTTGTGTTTTAT
Source organism: Fagus sylvatica (assembly GCA_907173295.1). Classification (NCBI taxonomy): domain Eukaryota; kingdom Viridiplantae; phylum Streptophyta; class Magnoliopsida; order Fagales; family Fagaceae; genus Fagus; species Fagus sylvatica. The sequence continues at coordinate 32,841,718 of OU015765.1, forward strand.
AATATGGATTGCTTTTTTGATCTTTGGTTGTTATTTATGAATGATATATCATATTAAAGCCATTGAGCTAGTGAATCAATTTTGAGTAACAATAGGTGGGGCAATTTAACTTTCATTGAATTGGTACACCATACTTTAGTTGAATCCTACACAAAACTTACGGGCCTGTCAGAACTAGTTGCCGGGTAATCCAAGCGCATTTAACCTTTGACAGGTTAAGCAGTTTTTGGAAACACCATCTTTTCAGTCAAATGGGTACCAAGCTGTTTTAACAAAACTATGGAGTTCTGTAATTCCCAGCAGGTTTTGTGTTTGCAATGAGCTGTAAGTTGAATGACACCTCCTTGCCTTGTAAGAGCAAGGTAATGGGTGAGGTTGTGGGTTGAAGACGGGTGCATGTGTAACTTACCAATAAAATAAATGAAGAAATGTTTTCCACATTTCATTCAAAACTAAACAAACTTTTGTTTTTTATTTATTAAAGTAAGGTATTAGGAAACCCTCCCACTTATAATGTACTTCTCTTAATATGCAATCAGGATCTCTGTTGTGCAGTGGAGGCAGTCTCTTACTCCACATTTTTAATTCTATGACTTCTATTCTACTCACCATTTAAGCAATTGCCTGGCTTCCTCCATATGTATTAATTGGAGGTTTCCACTCTTTCAAAGTTGGGAAGAATGTAGATCAGTTTAGCATATGACATGTTGCACATTTTCTCAACCTGGCTGTCCATGCATATCTTAACCGTCCTTGCCTTGAAAAATTTGAAGTTCTCTTTTATCGAAGGGAGAGTTGGCATATTGTATATTTGAAGCAACCATGGAATGAGGGTCAAGTTGCTGTCTTCAGACTGATGTTCAATTTTGGTGGCTTCAGGTCTTTATGTGCATAGAGTCATCACGTGACATCGATGGAAGTAAAACCCATATGGTTTTGAAGCTTATATTATATTTAGTGTTTTTCTAGGAACTTTTTTATGAGTCCAATTTGGGGCCCTTATCATAGTCCTAGTAGGTTAACCAATGAATGTATATAAATTTCCTTATTATTTTAAAAGGATTCAGACTTTCATAATGGAATATTGAGTTTTGAGTGTTGATTTAAGATTGTCTAGCGTGTTCTTCTCAATTTTCCGCCCTATATATTTCCCTTTCATGTAGTCAACCTATCAAATCAGCCATTTATTTCAAGAAAGTGGTCTACCTGTCTGTATTCCCCTTTGTCTCAAAACCTTAGTCAATCTCTGAACCCTAACCCTTTCTTTTAAAATCTAAACACTAGATTAACAAATTCTCCTAACTGTAAGCCCACCAAAGCACATGTAGGCAGATTACCTATAAAAACAAACAGCACATGTAGGCAGTTCCCTAAAGTTTTCGTAAATCAATAAGTCATCATTTATTATGCTCTGAATGGGATTACTTCTGATAGTTGTGATGTAATTACTGCAAAATATGAATTTGGTGCAGTGTTTCAAATTTTGGAACAACATTGACTGACTAAAATGTATATAACAATAACCTTTAAACATATTTGTTCTGTTTTATACTCTCACAACATGATGCATGCTTGATTAGTTTAATGACATTTGAGGTGCCAAGGTATCTGCTCTCAAACTGCAGGTGGTACTTTGAGGGAAAATTTGTTTTGAATTTACAATTGAATTGGTGGAGAATGCAGATTGAGATGCTAAAGCGTTGAATCTTTTGGTAATATTGTTCCTAATATGCTGACACAGGCTTTGCATATAATGTTTGCACACCCCCAACTCAAACCTATGAATTTTTATTCTTAAAAAGTGCAACTGGTTATGAAATCATTGTTCTTGAATTTGTATGGTCCTTCCTCTTTCTTTTTGTTCCTTGCTTGACTTCATTTTTGGTCTTGTTGAACACTTTTGAGATAAGATTAAATACAATAGAACTATAAGATATACGTGTACTCATTGGCTTCTAAACCCTAGACCGCATCCTCTATCCCATTACTGTGGGAAGATGATGTCTAATTTGAGCCTAGAGTTCATAGCCTTCTGTGATTCTTATAAATTATCCCATTGTCGCTTAATTTTGGCAATTATCTTCTTTCTAGGTCATTCTGCATGATGTCATTGATATAGACAAAGAGGGAGATTCTGCTGATGTAATGTTCATTGATGAAAAAGTTCACACAAGTAAAAAGGGGAAGGAAAAAAAAGATGTTTCTGATGATTTTGGTGATCATCAAACTGAGGTTTGTGGTTAATGTTTTAAATATGTTTTAGTTGCTGATTCGTGACTTAGATAAATACAATAAACATCTAAGGTAGCAGATTAGCAGTACTATTTCGGATTCTTCTCTTATTTATTTTATTTTATTTATCAGGAAGCTTTGGCCAATTTTTTTTTTGGTTCTGGTGTGGAAATGCTTGGATCAGTGAATGTTGAATCTTCTGAGATGCATAATTTAATCAACATTGATGGTCATAGTTCTGAATCTTATGATGATTATAATGAGTATATTGATTTTTCTGATGATTTATTGGATGTTGATGAGTATGCGTATGCCAAATTGCAAAAGCATTTTGATAGCATGGATATTCCTCCTGGAATAGAGGCACCAGTTCCTTGGCTGCCAGATGTTGCTCAACGTAAGAAAAAGCCAGTTACTGGAAGTAATTCATACTATACAGGGTCTGAAATGAACTTGGATAATGTGGGTCCCCATGGCATAGACTCATCGCTGTCATCATGGTTAGAAAAGCCTGCTCATGTCAACATGAAGCCGCCAATCAGTAATCCAAGTATGCAAACTCAAATGGACTCAGTGATTCACCCTCCCGAAATGGATCTGTCTTCACCTTGGTATCATTCAAAAGTTGCCCAAAATAAAAAGAAATCATCTACTTCACACCATAGAGGGGGTGCTTTGAATCTCCCACTTGGGAAAGAATCATCTAAATCGCGGTGGTTTTTGGATCCTTTCAAAAGTAAGAAGAAGCCAGTTGCTTCAAGTAGTTCAACCAATTGTAGTTATGTAAAGCACTTGGACGCAATGAAGCTCCCTTCTGGAGCTGAGCCATCCTTTTGGGGACATTATATTCCCGAGAATTTAAAGAAGCAAGTTGGTACTAGTACATATTCTTCAGCTAACCCGGTGCATATGGATGCATTAAATTATCCTGCTGGAGAACCACCCATGCCCTGGTGGCAGGAGTCTTTTAAAACTAAAATGACGCCATATTCGATTAACCCTACAGGGTTTTATATTCCATTTCATGGTTTACATGCTCCTCCTGAAGAAGTGGCAGATGTCCCTTGGGTTCAGGATTCTGCCCGAAATCAAAATAATGTAGCTGCTGATGGTAGTTCAACCTTCCCTATTGAGGTAATCTCTGGCAAGGACACAGATGAAATTTTGAGGAGGTTCAAACTTTTTAAACAATTTGATACTGTGGAAGACTATTCCGACCATCACTATACCGGCTATGGTTCTACGATGAAGCAGGTGATTAGGTTTTGATGATGCATTGCATGCCTTCTTTTTTCAATGTGTAGTTTTAAATCTATCTAAATTTTGTTTTTGTCACCCTCTTTCTTACAGCCATCGAAGACTTGGGCAAAGAAAATTCAGGAGGAGTGGAAGATTCTGGAGAAGGATCTGCCCGGTGAGATTTTATGCTTTCTATTTATGTAATGGCTGTAACTTTCCCAATACCATAGCCTTTATTTTGATCATTGGAAATGATTTTGTTGGTGATAATAGTAGCCCTGAAATCTTAGTTTGCAATTAAAATTTAGTTCTGAGTTTGCAGAGCATAGCTGTAGGAATGTAGTGTGGGACAATAGTGGATTGGTGTCTGCCCCTCCCTGACCCACCTTTTTTTTTCCTGATATTTGTTGTTTAATGCATGCTTTTTATGTTTTCAATAGATACAATATTCGTTAGGGTTTATGAAACAAGGATGGATCTTTTGAGGGCCGCCATCATTGGAGCAGAGGGCACTCCCTACCATGATGGTCTCTTCTTCTTTGATGTTTTCTTTCCCAGTGGTTATCCTAATGTACCACCGGTATGTGATTGAATCTTTGAGTATCTGGCGTTATTTTTACATATTCTACTTTACGTCCTTTGTCTGACAAATGGAACTTGTTTATGTCAGCATGTATACTACCACTCTGGTGGCCTTCGACTCAACCCTAATTTGTACAATTGTGGGAAAGTATGCTTGAGTCTACTTAATACCTGGTCTGGCAACAAGGATGAGAAGTGGATCCCAGGTGTATCGACTATGCTTCAAGTTCTTGTCTCCATACAAGGGTTGATCTTGAATACAAAGCCCTATTTCAATGAGCCTGGATATGCAAATATGAGTGGTTCAGCATCCGGTGAACTGAGGTCCCAGCAATACAATGAGGATATATTTATTCTATCGCTGAAAACAATGATGTACACAGTGAGGAGGCCACCAGAGGTAAGATTCCATTGATTATTCCTTGTTCATTCTTTTCGTATTTTGGGTATGGTATCATTAATTGCATCCTGAAATAGATATAATTTAAATTTCAAGAAAAAAATTTATAACCTTACAGGCTGAATTTCTGTCTAAATTTTAATTATCACGGTCCAGTTCATCGATTCATCCAAGATTCCTGAGGAGCTTTTAACATTTAATTTAGTAAATTAAACGTCAAAGAAATGGTAAACTTCCTGAATTCCTAGCAAAAACCATGTTATGTGTAATAATTTAGTTCATAGGGATTTGAGAAGAAGAGATAAGAGTGCGGTCATGGTTAACTCTACCCTATTTAATATGATATCATGCAATTTCTAAAAATGCAAGCAAATTGATTTTTTTTTTAATACTCATTAACGTGGTTGGGCTGGTGTTCTTTTCTCTAAAGCATTATCACCTAAACTTCCAATCATATTTCAAATGCTTTACAGCCCATGGAGAGCATTCACTTATTGAAATTATTTTGCCCATGGACTCCATGATTGCAATTTGTACGGGAAATATTGATGCTTATGATAGTGAGGAGACAGTGCTGTTTTTTTTATGCAGATGGTCACGTGTTATAAAAAGAACAAGAAATTAATATGGTTTGGGTGTGTTATATGTGAAACTAAATCATTCAAGCATTATATGTGACATTAAATTAGATCATTCAAGCATTTATGCTTTAAGGACATAATTTAGTATAGAGATCCAATTGATTGTTATAATACGTAAAATTAGATCGTTGACTGTTGATGATTTTCTAATTATGTTCTCTACTTCATTTTTCTTGTAACACATTTTTGTTGTACATAATTGATTGTTTTGACTCTTGAATTTAGAAATAGATTGTAATGGCAATGAGCCCTAGCTCAAATGGCACTTCCTCTTTCTGTTATAATGGGGGGATGGGGGGTGAGGTTATGGGTTCAATACCCATTGTGTGTAACATACCAATAAAAAAATAAAGATTAAGCTATAGTGTTACATTAAGGCTAAATTGCATAATCACTCCCTGGGGTTTGGATCATTTGTAAATTGACCCCCTGGGGTTTCAATTTTGTAATATAATCATCTGAGGTTTTTAAATTGGTGAAATTGACCCCTCTAAGTACATTTTTTGTCAATTTTGCTAACAAAAATTTGTCACATGCATTGCACTTGGGTTTATAATAATGAATTTTTTATTATAAAGTGGTCACATATAATGCACGTGACAAATTTTTACTCGCAAAATCGACAAATAATGTACTTAGAGGGGTCAATTTCACCAATTTAAAAACCCCAGGTCGTTATATTGCAAAATCAAAACCCCAGCAAACAGACCCAAGCCCAGGGGGTGATTATGTAATTTGGCCTTACATTAATGTTAGTTTTTAGCACTCAAGGTTTTGTAATTATCTTCTTGATTGTTTTACTGCACCATGACCATTGGTAGTAAAAAAATCCTATTAAGTGTCATTTCGTCTTTAGTTTACATCTGAATTATGGTTTAATTTCATCCATTGGACACACTTGGAATAGTTATTGATGGAAATGATGCTTTCTGTACTAAGCTTATATGAAAAGTGTGTGTGCACGTGTTTTTTTGTCTGTTGGGGGGGTGGGGCGGGTGGGGGGGATGCATGTTGGCATCTTCTGAGGGTTCAACATCTAATTCCGAGTTGTGTGGCTGCAGCATTTTGAGGACCTTGTTGTGGGGCATTTCTGCAATCGCGCCCATGATATTTTGGTGGCATGTAAAGCATATATGGATGGTGCTCAAGTAGGATCTCTGGTCAAAGGTGGGGTGCAGGATGTCGATTTGAGTGACAAGAGCTGCTCAAAACGGTTTAAGGATTCTTTGGCTGGGTATGTGGATATGCTTGTCAAGGTATTTACTCAAATTGGAGCTGAGGACTGTGAGAAATTCCAATCACCTGGAATGAACGGGAACAAGCGTTTCTGTGGTATGCCTAAGGCTGCAACATGAACACTCTTGATGAAAGGCTGATTGAGACTTGACACAAATTGTTCTACATCCATGACATGCAACTTAGGTTTCTGATCCTATTTTGAATAGTTTTGACTTTTGAGTTAAATTATAGAGTATCTTATGTTCATACCTTGAGGTTGCAGACATATAATTTGGGATACTGTATATAGCCGCAGATATGAATGGTCTTACAAAGTCGCTTAACTCTTTTAGGATTGAACCATAGCCTTCCCTGTAAGTTACTTTTAGGTTTTGGTTTCTATCTTGAATAGACTTCAATTCTGAAGTTTTTATATTAATACTCCCAAGGACACTTACAAGAATATTGCACATATGTCTAGATATTGTTAGGTATGTCTAATTCTTGAGGGACGGTGTTACTCTGTCTATTTCTTGACTACATTCCATGGATGGCACAAGATCTATCTCTCTATTTTATTTATTTATTAAGAATTACACAATTGAACTCTTCAATTCATTTTGATTTGAGTATTACTTGAGGTACCACAAATTTTACGACAAAAAAGTTGAACAGACTAGTTGCTTAGTCTTCAAGCCCCAGGTATTACACATCCACTTTCAGCATTTGAGGGTGAAATTATGGAATGCAACTTGTAGATACCATACAATACACTTAGCACCATCATAAATGATCTTGTTAATTTGTAATCAAATTGAAGTAGAATCCATAGTACCCTGGTATCATTTTTTTTTTTTATTTCCTTTATGATTTCAAATACCATAGTATACATAATATGTTAAATTAGATTTACAAATCTAATCATAAACATTATGAGGTGGCTGATCAAATAGCATTGAAGGATGTCTGCCAGATATAGTGCAGGTATAGAATCCTTGATGGAGGGTACTAAAGACATTCCTGGACTTACTTTTAAAAAGAAAATGTATATGGAATTCTGGATTAAAAAGGTTCTAAAGAAATTCTATACAATGCTCGTGTGGTATCTTTTGGTGGTGTGAAGCCACAATTATAGTGGTACCTACCTTTATGTAACTATGTTCTCTCACTCTACAGATCTTTCCTTGGTCATAAAGTGCAGATTGAATTTTTTATAGCAGGAATCCTTTGGGTTAATTACAGCTTATTGATAATTTATGACAGCTTTTTGTAATTAACTGTGATGGTTGGGGTCTTCTAATTCATTTTTTGTTGCTAATAGCCTAATAGGGGCCTTTTAGTTCTTTGAATCTTTTTATCTTTGCCCAATGATTTGATGTGCATGTGGATGTTTTCATCACTTATCTTGGAAAACATCCACATGAAATCCACAATAGTGTGGGTGCACATGAAATCCTGCATAGAGTACTAAAGACATTTCATATAATTCTAGTGCGATACTTCTGTTGGCATGAAGCCACAATCTTAGTGGTCTTTACCTCTAGGCTCTATTTGACCATGTTCTCTCTCTTCAGAAATCTTATTTTATTTGTTCATAAAGGCTGGAGTGCCAAATGAATTCCTTTGTTCACAGAGGAAGAGTTAATTCCAGGTTTATTGATAAAATATTGAGCAACTGGGTACCCCCTATTTGTGTGTCTTGTGTTAGATTGATAATTGGGGTCTTTTAATTTATTAAATCTTTTAAACTTTGTGCAATCTGTTGCATTGTTCCATGGCCTGGGAGCGGTGGTCTATGATTTTGGGTTTATTTGGGATACATTGGGTGATGCCTTGCAATGTGCTAGATCTTTGGGCTCGATGGCAGGGTCGCCTTAGTGATCATCGGAATATGGTGGTTTGGAAAATTGTTCCTCATTGTTTGATGTGGTATCTTTGGAGGGAGAGGAATGCTCGACACTTTGAGGACTGCAAAAGATATACTTCGGCTCTCAAACTTTTATTTTTCCAAACTTTGTATGATTTGGTTCTCAATTTGGGTTTATTTTCAATCAATTCCATGGTGGAACTGATTGATCTTTGTACTTTCTGATTTCTCTGGCTATCCTTTGTATATTTTTAGTATGCCACCTTTAATAATAATTTCTTATAAAAATAAAAAAAAATAAATGGATGAGGGTGTTTTCTTCATTTATCCTAAAATATTATGCTTCATCAACTCTAATTCAAATGTGTCATTTTCTTTTTGAGATGCTCCAAAAATATTTCCATCTCTTATAAAAATAAAATTTCTTATTTCTTATTGCTTCATGGATGAGGGTGTTTTCTTCATCTATCCTAAAACATTATGCTTCATCAACTCTAATTCAAATGTGTCATTTTCTTTCTGAGATGCTCCAAAAATATTTCCATCTTATAAAAATAAAATTTCTTATTTCTTCAATTCTTGTATTATTTTTACACAATATAAATAAAATTCTTACTATAAGTTATGCTAGCTTTGATATAGACTAAAGACATTTTAGAAAGATCATTATGATTTTATCTTTTTATTAATAATCTTAATATTCCAAATGCAATTAAATTAGGGTGGAAGGAACACAATATTTTATAATTGAGATGTACAACATAAAAACTTCTGAATTCAATGATTCTGGATAACTTCTAGCAATGTTACTTTGAAGATATTTTCTTGGTAATATCTTCATATGCCCGACAAGATTTGAACCCATGATTTATTCTGTCATTAAACTCTTGACTTAATCCATCACTCTTTAATTATTATTATTATGGTAACTAGCGTATAACTCGTGCAAAGCGCGAGATAATTTGTATGTGAAGTATTTAAAATTCAGCATAAAATGGTAGTGGATATCACTATTTTCACTGAGTGTTCAAATGTTCCACTATAACTCTAATAAGATAAACATGATATGATAAAAATTCTAAGATAGCTTCAGAAGTAAAAGATGATTGTTGATATATATTCCATCAAGTATAATATCATTAATATATATTTTTGTAAAATATATTGTTGTCTATAAGAAAACAGACAAACATACAAAAGCAAGAAGGGAAAAAATTATGATAGAAAAACAAAAAATATCAGAACTTGTATCATTATTCCTAGAAAATTACCCTTGCTTACAATGTTTTGTTAATATGACACTTGTGCTTGCACACTTTAGTTGTTCTTGAAACTGCACCAAACAACAGAAAAATAAAAGGAAATGGATATTATATAATAATTGAGAATAAATGGTTCTCTTTAAATGATAAAACATGAAATAAGTTAGTCTCAAGCAAGAAATAAAAAAATTACCTTAGTTCAATTGCCTCTAAATCCTTGAAGAAATGCAACATGCTACAATCAAATAAAATAGTAAGAGCATCTGAATTAATTTATTAATATGACCAGGAAAAAAAAAAAAACCTTTGAAAGGAAAATCAATTACTACCATATCATGTCAGATCTAATTTCAATTAGAAGGAAGCCGAATCTATCATTCTTGGAATGAATCTCAAGAAAGATGTAGCAATTGCATAAGCAGATTATGCACAGGGACTGTGGAAGTAGAAGCGAAAGTGTTTGTTACAGGAAAAAAAAAAAAACCCCTCACAGCCTTTTATCTATACAAAAATTATATATGACGTACAAAAACACAACAAAAAAATAAGGAAAAATAAGGATCCTAATAGAAAATAAAAGGAACAGAAGATGTACCAAATTACCATTATTTAGATGATAAGAAGTTAAATAGACCCACAAAAGTTTGAAAATTCATATTTAACCAATGAATTAACTAATCAACAATGCTGCGAAAACCCCTAAAATGTGACAGTGAGAAGCCCCTAAAATGAAGCAATTCAGATTGAGAGAGAGACAGACCTTGTGGCGAGAAAGCAAATTATACTCAGGCTGCTCAACGATGGGGCCCATAAGGTCCAATCTCTGAGCCACACCCCAAGCCTCAGTGATCTGCTGGGCAGACCATTCGCTGGTGCCCCAATAGAAAGCCCAACCCTTGTCAATCACGTAATTCATGGCCCTCACGGTCTCTTCAATGGGCGTCTGAACATCCGGGCGGTGACAGTAGATGAGATCAACGTATTCCATATCGAGACGCTGGAGGTTCTTGATCACACTCTCGGACTTCCCGATTACTCAGCCAATGTGCGACGCATGGCAGAGCAAACAGTGGAGAGGAGAGTAAAGGCCACCGTGAGGTAACGGCGGAGCCAACGATGCCACCCTGAGGCGACGGCGGAGCCTGGCGACCCCGATCTCTCTCTCATCGCAACCAGGTGAGCCTCTCCTCTCCCTCTCTCTCTCATCACTGTTTGCTTGGGTTGCAGTAGTGAACGGCGAGAGGGATTCGCGATTTGTAGGTTGTTGGGTTTTGGGTAACGGTGGTGAACGTCGGTGGATCTCGATTTGCTTTTTTTTTTTTTTTTAAATTACAGGTGGTGATTTTTTTTGATTTGGTGTTGTTCTTGTGCTGTATTGTGCTTTGATTTGGTGTGGTGGTGTCTCTACGGTTATGGTTTTGTTCTTGATGTTCTTCAATTTTTTGGGAAAAATGTGTTTTAATGTGAAGTTAGGTTCAAATTTTTGTGTATATATATTTTTTATCAACGGAAATGGATTATGGTTGCTAACAATAGAGAGGTTATACATCAGAATCAAAACCAATTCAAATTTATAGAGGGAAAAAGGTAAAAGAATCCCACATACGCCATTTCCAAGAAAGTTTGAAGTTTCAGATTAAAAACAAACAAACGTCAATTAATTGAATGAAAAATAAATTACAAAGAGGAATGGTGGGAACTGCACCAACCGAATGAAAAGAGAGTCATGTGGAATGGAAATGGTGCAATTGTTGATCATTGATCATTATCCAGTTGTTTTATTAAACAACATATCACTTGACAAATTTAAACAATAGAGAGACACTTGCTTTAATTTGGTGTTTTAATTGCTGATGTGGCAGCCACATCAGTTTGCCAGACAGTTTGTAAGACACTTGGACAGAACCTCAGTTAAAGGTTTCTGCTTTTATATATATATATATTATATATATATATATATATTGATTGCAATTTTTTTCTTTTTTTTAAGGTAATACTCACACTAAGGGAACCCCACCCTAAGTGACTCAGACCCTCACCATGAAAAAAATAAAAGTAAATTATTTAACATTACTTGACCTTACCTAAATTTGTGAATTTTGTACTTTCACATTCACTGGCTATCTCGTTTACTCAAGCCTCCAATAAGACACTATTCCCTTCCCTGACTTCTTATAACCATCTAAAATTATAGAAAATTTCACTTTTTATTTTTATTTTTTTGATTAATTAGTAGTATACCAAATCTAAAACAAGAAAATCTTAGAGAGATAAAAACTCACCCAATATAGGAGGTCATCATCATCGGAGAACTATTTGCATTGGTGCAAGAAGAAAATGGAGGCTCAAGTTACTTATGGCATTGATAGATGAGAGATGGGGAGGATCACTTGATGGGTTTTTAATTACAGGGAGATGAAACTGAAGTGGTTTGAGGAGTGAAAAGTTTGCAACTTAAAGAGAGTGAGGAAATATGAAAAATCGAGAGAGAGCCATGAATGAGTAAAAGAATGCTACGTAAATTAATGTAACAATTATTTTAACCCCCCAACCTACCAATCGAGTCAACATTGTTGTGTTTGTATGTTTTTCCACCTCAAAACGACGTCGTTTTGAGTTCAGACATGCAACACATCTTCTCAAAAAAAAAGAAAGAAAAGAGTAATTATAAGCATTAAAAAATAAAAATAGGGGTAATTCAAGGATCCAAGGATCCCATAAACCTATATATAGCCAATTGAGTTTCCAAGTGTGACATTGATCTACAATTAATAACATGTTTCTTAGGAGTAATTCAAGGATGCATTAAAATGTAGCATTAAAATTTGGTCCATGTTAAATATGGCTTTAATCTTGTGCATACACCTGGAATTTTCTAACCTTTTTTTCAAAAACAAAACGTCATGACTTATGGCATGTTACAGACTAATCTAAGGGGCTTGACATTAAGATCTTTCTAATTTAATATCATCATTGACTCTAAATGCGTTTACTTAACTTATTTATACTATCTAATGTATATTTTAGACTAAAGTCAACTTTTGGCCCCCTAACTTAGGGGGTGTTTTCATTTTGGCCCCCTAACTTCAAAAATTTTCATTTTAGCCCCCTAACTCTTTTTAGTTTTCAAATTGCACCTTCCGTTAAACTCCGTTAGAAGCTCCTCGTTAAGTGCCCAGTTGGACAGATGACATGTCATATGACGTGACAAATTTTTTTTTTTTCATTGATACACATCAAAGCTAGCTGAAACATCGTTTCACCAACCTCCCACCCACTTTTCTTTCAATACTCAAAGGATTTTTTTTTTTAGCTACTGTAATTGGTTTCACATTATGTAAAATTGTCAACAGGTCTTTGCCAATGCTCAAAAGGAATGTGTAGATTCTTTCTTTTCACAGGTATGGAGTTCTCTTCTCCCGCCTATCTGTAATTTACTTCAGACAATGTATCGCGTGTCTCGAATATGATTTGTATATCAATATGCATATTTAAATCCTTTTTGTTTTTTGATTTCAAGTCTCATATTTGTCATATTTGTGACCAGGTGGATTTTAAC
>OU015765.1:32854817-32887859 GCA_907173295.1 Fagus sylvatica
ATATATATATATATATATATAAAGCACTCTAATCTCCTTACATTGGTTTTTTGGTATTTTACGTGATATAAATTTTCTTTGTCTATAGGTTGGCATCCCTATCAAAAAAGCCTCCATACTCAAGTAATGTTAGACGATCTCAAGTATTCGATAGGTGCCAAAAGTGTTCCTCTTATTTGTGTATTTGGTGGTTGGAAAATGTTAAAGACAGTACAAATTTTACCCATTACAAATTAACATGGTAATAAATATAATTGATAAATTGGGTTATTGGTGTTCGGACTAATAGCACCCTGTCTCTTGATGCTAGCACCTGGGGTCAGTTCTACTATTAGTATCAGAGCCAAGTAGCCTGGACATCCCTAGAATCTGGTTGGCGGAGGCGTAATTCCCCGGAGGAGTAATTCCCCAATAAGAGGGTGGCCGAGTCATAAATCCCCTAAAAATGATGCCCAGCTCTTTTAGGTGCCGGAAGGGTTATTGGTGTTCGGACTAATAGCACCCTGTCTCTTGATGCTAGCACCTGGGGTCAGCTCTACTATTGATTGATTAATTTCAAAGAATAATAAAGAATATTTGAACTACATTTTTTGTTATTGGTGACAAAAAAAACGTTATTATAGTAAAATTTGTATATCCCTATCATCTTTCTTTTGTTTCAATTTTTTGTTTAAACAATCAGGATATGGGCACAAATTGAACCCAATAATGTACTTACGGACTTTTGCTAATTAATACATCCCTTTTAACCCAAAGAAAAAAAATACTAATATGCTTCTTTTTTCATGTGAACATATTTATTTCTATATATTATTGTTGCTGTTGACTTCTTGTCCCACAGAGTATGAAATTGAATTTGAGAAGCCGATACCATGGGTAAAACAAATTTGTTCACACTGACATAAGCAATGCCCTCCCCATGGTTCCGCCTGCCTCAGAAAATAGCCCAAATGGCAATATACGAATGAAATTCTTTCTGATTTTACCAGAAATGTAACCCAAAATCAAGTCTTGATTGTCCAAGCGAACTCTGAACATGCCGTTGGGGAGTGACTCAGTGATGGAGCCTTCATGGGTCCATTTCTGTTCCTCAGCTTTGGGAGGGGTGCGGTCTGAGTTGGGAGATTTGGCTAGAACGAGATGTGGGTGTTTTTTGGTGAAAAGTGGGTGTGGGAATTTGTGGGTTTGAGGGAGTGAGAGTGGGAAGTGGATGAAAGTGGGATTTTGTGGAAGGAGAGTTGGGAGATGGAGTGAAGGTGAGAGTGAGTTCAACATTGTTTGGTTTTTTGGTTGGTTTTTTTATGTGGTTGGAGAGGGAATGAAAAAGAGAAGGGGTAGGGTTTTATATGGTTATGGGAGTTTGATTTTTTTTTTTTTATTTTATTTTTTTGAATGAGTAAGTTAGGCCCAAAATTGTTACATTATGAGGTCCAATTTAAATGAGATGTAATTGTTATCAAATAAGGGCCCAACAATCTTCCCCCTCGAGGCCCATGAAAAAAACAGAAGAATTAACAATATATTAGAGGGATTCTTATGTGTGTGTCTTCTCAAGTTGTATTTGTTACTTCTCAAATGATACCTTACATCTATAGCAGCAATGTACTTTGTTCATGGCTGATATTTTGAGAAGGAAAAAACTCTAGAAAATGAAATAATCTTGACACAAATCCACTTACCATGTTCATGGCTAGATGACTTCCTCATCTTCAAACTTAAGATTGCTTCCTCCACGCCATCTCGAGTTTTAGGCGGGTGTTAGTGTATGTGCTAATGTTTCATATTATTATATTTAGCACATGTTAGCCCTTGATTGTGACTAAAATGAAGGAACATTAATTGTCATTGATTTTAGTCAAATCAAGATATCATTCCTAAGTTTACTTTTGCATCTATATGTATATGTAGTCTCTTTATCAAAAAAAAATATATACATGTAGTCTAGTACAGTTTAGCAAACAAAAGTAGTCTAGTACAGTTTCAAGATGTACAAAAATACAGAGAATATACACTTTCATTCAAAATAGTTTTCTTGTCTCTTTGTTTCAACAAGCATTATCTTTATCTTTAGTTGAACTTTTATTCTAAGTTGATGATTTCTATGCTTTTTTGAATACATTAAGTAATATTACAGTTACAACATTTTTCACATAATTATCTAAGTGATTAGTTGTTATTGGCTTTTATATGAACTCACCACTAACATCACTTTACTATCTACCAATTACAATTTATCACCTAAGCAATGTCATGACAACGTGGTTCTGACCTTAGCTTTATTGATTTGAATAAAGCTAGGCGTAGGATCAAATTAGGATAAGATTTATTCAAGTTGTATTAAATTAGTTTGGAGGTAGTAATTTGCTTGTATTACTATCAGGTTGTTGTTTTCCGATTGGTGTAAGTCATCATATATATGAGAGGAAGACTAGTAGAAAACAAAGGCTCATTCGGACTTGTCCAAAGGTCGCTATTGATTCATTGATTGGTCATAATCATAAGATGTGGAAAAATTAAGAACAAAGTTGGTTTTGGACTTGGCAAAGGCTAGCAGCTTGGACAACAACAAGGTTTTGTTTTCTTTTATTGGTAGAATACCGTGATTGGAGCGAGGATAGCTTAAAGGTAATATCCTTTGATAATCAAATGGAGTAGTTATTACTTATTTCTCTGTTTGACTAAACAAGGCCAATAAACAATTATCGAATATATATTTTTGTAATCAAGATTCATTTTCTTAATTCGTTTGGTCAATTCAGGGCTGATTAGATAAAACTAATAGAAACTTTCAAAAAAAAAAAAAAAAAAAAACTAATAGACAAGATAATTTATCAATTGGGTAGTTGGGTGTAAATGGTGGTAAGGAGGTGATTGTACCATTGAGGTGGACAATGAACACATGCAATTAAAAAAAGAAATGTAAGGTACACCAAGGTTATTTGAAAATAAAGATAGAGAATTTGAGTATTCAATGTGTTACCTTGGTTGCTTGAAAATATATTACATTGAATCTTGGTGATATATTATATTTTAGTGATCAATATTTAATTTTTAACTATTGTATATTTAGGCGAGAATGGGGGCACAATTATTACCTATCACGTTTGTGTTGACCAGGCTTTAGAGTTACTGAGCTAAGCACCTGCTCGACATTCTTACATTTAACAGAGTTGATTTGGATATTGTTCAACCCGACAACTGACCCAAGTAGAGGTTTTGAGTTAGACATGTTCTATCAAAGATCAAACCTAACAGTTCAACATAAATGTATGCATTGAGCTAGAGAGTTGAAAAATAAATAAATTAATTAATATGCCAAAAGAAATCAAGAGCAGTCCAAAAAGCACATAATGTCACTCAAATTTGATATCAATTCTCAATCCAATTGTGAAGAATCGTATAGGCTTATAGCTCAATGGTATCTTATGTTCGGGTTCGAATCCCTCATTCCCAACTATTGAATTATCCAAAACATTCGGTCCAACTAACTTTTTCGGGGTTGTCAATGTCATCAATCATCTTCATTGAAATCATTATTTGTCTATCATTAAGCTAAAGAAGAGCTGCTAGGGCCATAAGCATCTTTGAACAGTAAGGACGTTTATAAGCTGTACTAGTCGTTAAAATAAGAAAACGAAAGGGAAACACAATGAATTTCACACGAAAGAACAACTGAAAGAATCATTATGTATGTTCCTTTCTTCACTGAAAAGGCTACACAATGTAGCTGCAAACGTCCACTTAGGGACTGGCAAGTGGATAAAATCAAACCAATGTCAGCTTCATCAAATGTCAATTGAGTGTCCCTCTAATTCCCACATTTCAACTCCATTACCTTTATAGTTCGAAAAAACTATCCCAGCAATGCCTAATCGGTTTGCCAAAGTTTTCATTTGGCTTCGTTTGTTGGATTTGTAATTCCCTGATGGAAATACATTATTAGCGACATGGTTACAAGTGAATATCTATTGGATACAACTCAACATTAGTGACACTCGAACATGATTCTCTCTATTTTAAAAGAAAGAGCCTAATTCACAATTAAGATTTTATTTTTTGGATTTGTGTATAGAATGTCACATTTTCTAATCCAAACCATAAAATGGATCAATTTCAAATGGAGAACTTCCTTTTTCCAGTGAGACTAACTTTTCAACACTTATATATTCATTCATGAGAGTGATAGATAGTGCATGCTAAACTGTTCCAATTGAATCATAAATGCTTGTAAAGGAGCAAGGTAAAGAGTCAGAGTATCTTGGTCTTGTTCTATCTTGAAGACCCAAAAGGGTAGTTAAATATGAGAGCATGAGAACGATTGTAGTTATGCACTCATCTTAGGCTCCGTTTGTTTGGAAGTAAAACGTTTTCCGTAAAACGTTTTCAGCATTTTCGGATGTTTGGGGCGCTGTAAAACCGAAGTCAACGGAAAATATTTATTTGTTGACCGTAAAACGCTTTGATAAAAATAGGAAAACGGTTTACGGAAAAATTTTCCGTAAACCATTTTCCAAAACACGCGTGAGCCTCTTCTCGCCTCTCTCTTTCTCACTGTCTCTGCTTGCTTTTCTCTCTCATTTACCCGACTTTGGAATCAAGGGCTTCCAATCGATCATAAGCCGGAAGATCGGAATCTCGCTGCACCAGTTCTCGGTTTACCTCGCCGTAGGCGATGAAGGCGGCGGGGAGCACCAACACTGGAAGATCCCGGTCATCGGGAAGTTCAATTTCGCGGCGATTTCTCGCGAGAAGGAGGACGAGGAGCGGTTCTTCCTCGTGGTTCTGAAGTGATCGAGACGCGAGAGGCGTTGCAGGACTCAGATCGAGACGCGAGCTTCTCTGGCTTCGCTTCGCCGTTTGTGGATCGGGTCACGTCAAGCGTGAGGCCGTTGGGCGGTGGGTCGTTTTGTTGTGGGTTTTCTGGTGCGGTGGGTTGCCGATTGATGTGGTGGCCGATTGTGGTGGGTTGAGGTTGTTCATGGCTTGTGGGTTTTTAAACACCGGTGATGTGGGTTTTTGTTGTGGTGGTTTGTTGCAATTTGTTGGATTTTGTTGTTGCGATTTGTGGGTTTTTCAACACCGGTGATGTGGGTTTTTGTGTGGTGGTTGTTGCGATTTGTGGGTAACGGGGTGGTTGTTTTGGTGGGTTGCGGGGTGGGTTTGGGTGGGCTGCGGGGTGGGTTGCGGGGTTGCGGGGTGGGTTTGGGTGGCTGGCTGGCAGTGGGGGTCATTTTTGGTGGATTCCAGTGGTTTTGGGTGTGGGTATTTTCTGTTGATTTGTTTTACGTTGCTCCAAACACACAATGTAAAATATTTTCTGGAGCATTTTCCTAGAGTGCAAACAAACATCGGAAAAACAAATATTTTCTTGTAAATTATTTGCATTTGCAAATATTTTACATTGGAGAATATTTTACGTCGAAACAAACGAAGCCTTAGAACCTATGGCAGTAGGGAAGCCACCTTGAATGCCACCTACTACCTTTTCAATTATATAATTATATATATATATATATATATATATATATATATTATATATATTAATATTCGGACAGAGTTTACTTCCAACCCGGTTTGGAGGAATCCTCCTTCAACCCATCACATGGCAAGCAAATAGACTATCCACATTTGTATTTTAAAAATGTCATATGACTAAAAGTACACGTAGATGGTCTATTTACTTGCCACATAGTGGGTTGGAGGAGGATTCCTCCAAACCGGGTTAGAGATAAACTATTTTCTTAACATCCTACCTGCTAGGTTCGAGAGGGATCCAAAGTCATAGTTGTTATCTCAACCCCACAAGGGCATTAATGGACATTACACAAGGGCGAGGGTTTTATTCCCAAGCACTTTCCATTGGGATTCGAATCTGAGACCTTCAAACCTAATTTGGGAGTACGCACATTGACTACTAGACCACTATCCTCGATGGTCCCTTTGTTTCTCTTGATACTAAACAATTGCAAATTTTATTAATAGGAACTATAAATCAAATTGTACAATATCTTGGAGGCAATGAGGGCATAGACCCTTTTCGGCAATTACAGGAATAGTACTTGGACATCTTAGATTTAAAGTTGTTTTTTTCAATTTTTCATCACATCCGTCTAAATAAAAAGTAACTTTTTATAATTTTTCATCACATCTGTCTAAACCAAAATTACACTGACATCCCAAATGTTTGGTGAAACTAGACTCATTTCACTCTATTTTCAACAAATGACACTTCACTCTAAAATTCCCAAAATACTCCACGCTCTGCTCAAAAATGGAGTGGAGTCTGAATTAATTTGGAGTTGAGTGTCAATTATTTGAGCTAACTGTTAATTATTTTGGAAATTTTGGAGAATAATGTCAATTGTTAAAAATATGGTGTAGCGAATCTAGTTTCACCAAACATCAAGGATGTCAGTATAAATTACTAAAAAAAAAACTACTTTAAATAGCTGTTTTTCCTTTTTTTGGTATACTACTATACGTCCAATAGTTGAAACTCAATCCGGCTAACTTGCGCACAAGCTAACATTTTTTTTTTTTTTATAAAAGTTAGTACTTTATTGAAGAACACAAAATATACAAAAAGGATAAAAGAAAATAGAATGGTTATACAGACTGACATTGGTGTGTCCGCCCAACTACTTTAGAATTGTATTAAAAAAAATTAACTTTGAATCAATTTTTTTTTTTTTTTTCTAGAGCCCCCACCTCGGCCACTTGTAATTGTTACCTTTTAAATTTTAATGGTTTTTTTAAGTATCATTTGTATTGGGCTCGCACTGATATGATGGGTTAGACCCTTAACAAAAGATTTTTTTTTTTTTTTTGATAATAAACTTTTTTTTTTATACTTAGGAAAAGACAGTATAATATAGAACATTACAGATTAGTGTTTTGAGAAGTACTAGAGACATTAACAAAATGCTTAGAAGCAACAGAAACCAAAGCTTTGGTTTCAAGCAGTAATGCTTTTGGAACTGATTTGATAGTCAGTATCAGATTCCTGTGGAGTTTGAGGTAGCAGAGGTCTTCAAAAATGGTTTGTAGTTTCCAATGAGGATGAGAGTCACTGTTCCATAGTCTTTCCAGCTCTTTGTTGTCAACCAGAGTGATGATGTTTGTATAGCCCAAGGAGATTGCTGTGGATGCTGCTTCATAAACTGCCATAAATTTTGCTTCCGTATTGTGCATCAACCTAGTGCTTTGGCAGCCAACTAGAAGAGTTTGACCATCACGGTCCTTGCCAATGAATGCAATGCCTTTCCATTTGGAATGCTTACTGCCTCCGCCATCAGCAGTGATGAGAATCTGCCAGTCAGCATGGGGAGTCCAGTTTGGTTTGATAGGGTGCAGAGTAAGGACTGCAGGCTGGATATTATCTTCTGTATGCTGCAGAAACAAATGATATGTATTCTAAACAAATACTTATTATTTTGATGATACATATTCAGGAAGCAAAACTTACATACAGTAATATGGGTTCTATTTGTCTGTTCCCAGGTTAAAAATTAGCCACGTGTCTACTTTAACACCCTCAACAAACGGCGTTAGTTGGAAAAAGAAAAATCTCAGCTGTCTCTTTCACCTCAACTCTCTCAGTCATCTCAGCTTCTCTCTCTTATCAGGCAACCATGGCAGAGCTGGTCCAAGCCATGAGAGACGGAGAGAACTGTTACTATAGATGTTAGACAATCTGAAACTTCTTTGAAACAAAGCACCAGCCAAATAGAAATAACATCAGTGTTTTTTTTGGCTAATCAGAGATAACATCAGTTTGGGACAAGTATTAAGAGAGATAAATTACAAGATTGATATTCTAAAGATATCATACTGCTAACATACAAACTTATAACATACTCTAGAAATATAAAATTGCATAGATGGAAATGATTCCCCATTTTTCTCTCTATCAGCATAGAAAAAAAAAAAAAAAAAAAGCTATTGCATCACTAACTACAGGCACCTTTTCATATACTTCTAACTCTCTAAACCTCCTAGGAAAGATGAAACGACCACCAAACTTCTGCTGCAAGTAAATGATCAATGCAAAAAGCAAACCCCCAAGAGGGATAACAACATCCCAAGCAGTGGAATAGAAATCTGCACCAGGATTTGCATATATGTATGACCCATCATAGTGGTGAAAATTATTGTGAGCCCTGTAAAGATCATATGCATGAGGTAGCAATCTGACAAAAGTGTTTCCAACGTAGAATCCAAAAGAGAGAGTCCTCTCTCTTGAGTTCCACAACATGTTGAGCAGTATTTGAGGCAAGAGAAATCCATCCAAGACCAAACCAGCATAAGATTTCAAGTCACCCCAAAGAGAATGTGGTTTGTGTGTATGGGAACTTGTAAAGGAACTTGAAACCATCACAGTACCACTTTTATTATTATCCCCCCAATTTGCCATCACAGCTACTAAGGCCCCAACTGCATATAATGGCAAAACCACAAAGAGAACCTTCTTCTCAGAAACCCATGTAACTTTCTGATTTCCATTACCCCTTCTTGCTGACCATGTTATCAGCAGAAGACGGAATTGAAACAAGAAAGCTACCATTCCAACCACCCTTACAATCACCTCATTTGCTTCAATCCATCCACCACTTCGATATAATAGACTTCTCCTACTTGAACGTTTGAAGAACAAGGCTTCAAAGTTGAGCACAAGAGGTATCATGTGGCCTAGAGTAAGAATTGAGAGCATGACAAGTGAGGTTAAGGGAAGCACATCAGGGTGCCTTTTCACATGGAAGAGTTGTAGTCCCACAAACACACATGAGAGTGTGGTGGAGATAAGTACCATGATGATTTCAGCATCCATTCTCCAAATGGATTCTTTAGCAGAGTGATAAGCAATTGCAGACAAGTCTATAAGTTCAAAGTAAAGATGATCAGATTTGTCACGTGTGCTTTCCATGCTTCCCTTGATTTGACCAGCATTCCTTTTGTTTGTTGGAGGGAATTGTAATTTGACAAGAATCTCACAATCCAGGATATCATTAATTGAGCCAAGATTTCTGCAGCCTATCATACACAAGCTTCCTGTTTCAGCATCATACAATCCTTCAGCTAAGACCTCAAATCTCTCATATGGTCTTGAAGATGTGTTGGATGAATGGAGCCCCCTCATGTGCAATGTGAAGATTATATTGTAGCTGATATTAACAGGACCACTAGTGGTGAAATTGGATGGCACTTCAGACCCTATAGAGTTTGACAACTGATAAAATTTATCACCAACAGAGATGGGGACAGAATAGGCCGAACCAACTACTTCTTTTGATTTCTTCACTGACATGTGAACTCTCATGTCATAAGAAAACCCAGTTGGGAATAATTTCCCTTTGGTTTTACTTTTATCAGGCTTGGGGCATGACTTGCACGCCAAGTCAATCATGGTATACTCGTACTTCAAGCTGGACACACCATAAATCCCTCTCATTTGATCTCTAGCACTTCGAAACATGATCTTATCGAAATAACCCAATTCATTCTGAGTCTTGTTACTCCAAACTTGTCCCACAATGCTACTAGCACCTTTGATTGACCACGCTGCTGGGAACCTCAAGCTCAATTTCATTGAACAATCACCAAGATGAGCATCAGCAAAAGATTGTGTCATGCCCAAAAAACGGCACACAACAATTAAAAGCTGATTCTTGCTCTCATCCCATGATCCTTCACCAATCAGAGTCATGTTGGGATTGAAACTCTGGTAATAATTAACATAGCTTCCATTAGGAAACTCCACCAGGACTCGCATCCTTTCTTCCTTCTCACAACAATCAATTTCACTTAAAGACATAATACTCGGCACATAACCAAGACCCTTATCCAAAGGGTTGCAGTTCTTTTCAGAAATAGTGCAACCCTTTGAATATTTCAAATTGAATTGATTGACTGCCCTTGAGACTATTGAACAGAAAGTTTGTGTTGGCAGAGAACTAAGTGACAAACTTTGCGGAACATCATAATCAATTCCATAAAACCCATCTTTGGAATCTTCTGAAACATATGTGTACGTGTAATTCATCTGAGGAAGAAACAGCATGGAAATTGTATCAAAATGGGCTTCTTCATTGTCAGAACTCAGGCTCTCTAAAGTCCCACTAATCAAACTAGTAACATTAGTTGATTTTGTGAGATTGTAGAGCTTAAGAACACCAACAAGCTTAAGCAAACCACCATCTTTGGAATATGTAGAAGCTGGTCCAAAAACACAAACTTTCCCACTTGTTTCTGAATAGAAACCATTTAGCTCAAAAGTTATTGAACTTCTTCTAGGCCTTTGTTGCCGGTAAGTCTCGCCCGCTTGAAAAGCCAAATCCAGTTCAACCTTGAAAAGGCCTATGACGTCAGTGTCATAGACAGCCTTGGTTCGAAGAAAAATGGAGTTTGAGAAACTATAGTAAGAATAGGAGTTTTGGTTGATAAGATTGTCACCACCAGTATAGTAACCTTTATGGGTTCTGGGAAGTGGGAATTTTGAGAGTCGAACTTCTTTTGCGCTAGAACCAAGGACTGTTGAAGAACACTGGTCATGGTAAGTATCTGGAGTGGCAGAGGATGAGAAAGAGTTGAAAGTGAAGGTGATGGAAAGAAAGAAAAGCATGAAACACCATGGCAGTGCAGAGGAATTCATGGCCTTAGGAAAAGAAGGATGAGCATGAAGAATAGGCAAGGCTTTGAGAGTGGAGACTGGATGGGCAACACATATACTCATTTATAGTCCTTTCTTTCTTTAGTGAAGTCATCTGCTAGTTTAGATTAGCTTTGAAAATTCAGCCAATACTCTGTTTCAACCATTGAGAGATAAACTGCTTAAATTAATTAAAATGAATTTAAAATTAGGGAGGTATTACCTCAAAAAAATAATAATTAGGGAGGTATGGAACATTAAAAATAAGAAAAAAAAAACTACCAGAAACATTGTGTGTGACCATGAAAAGTAGAGAGTTAAAATAAATTTTAAATGCACAACCCAAGAAAGTAATTTTATAATGAATAGAAAATAGAATTTAGAGGTAAAGTGAGGAAAACAATAACACCTAGGTGATGGAAGTGAAATTGGCTGTTGTTTGGTTATGCAAGAGAGACAAAGGAGATAATCCACTAACTTGAAGACAAATTTGAGAAGTGACAATTTTATGATAAGGTGTTGATTTGTGGTGAAAGGTTAAGGGTAATGTGGTGATTTTGTGATCCTTTAACTTCACTAAGGAGATGGTTAACTAACTTGGGGACAAATTTGGGATGTGGAATTTGTAGAATGAGGTGTTAACTTGTGTGGTGAAAACCCGTGTTCCATTAACTTCAAGTTTATAAATTACATATCACCCTTAGTGGTGGCTTAGTGGTAGAAAGACGAGTCAAACCCCTCAACTTGTAGATCCGAGCCTGAGGGTTCAATTCCTGACATACCCCACTAGTGCATGAGTGGTTACACACCATGTGCAAGTCTAGGTTTAAGTGGCCCTAGGCTATGAACACACCAATGAGCTTTTTTTCTTTTTAAAAAAGTTTAAACTAGTTTTTTTTTTTTTTTTCATAAAAATACTCGACTCAATCCAACCTGATTGGATTGAGAAATTTCCGACCTAACCCAACTCATATTTCTCTCAAAGCCAATCCAATTTCAATGGTAGGGATCGAGTTTGGGTTGGATTGGATTTTTATGAATTTATTTAAACTTATTATTTGATTTTTCTTTTTCTTTTTTTTTGGTAATCAACTTATTATTTGATAAATGATTACAATTGGGCCTAATATTTCAAATTCATCAAAACTACGTCTCAAAAATATAAAATAAATAAATAAAACAAATTTAAACTAAATCCCAAAATCAATATAAATCAAACTTATAAATTTAAAATACATATATTTTTTAAACTATTAATAGCGGGTTAGTTGGATTACTCGAGTTGAAAATTTTGCCAAACCAAACTTGACCCAACCCAAGATTCATTTAAAAAAAAAAAAAAAAAAGGTTAAGGACTTTTAAATTTTAAATAGTAGTGTTTTTTTATTAGATGGTTATGTTTGCGCCTTATAAAATACGTTAGAAATTTTAATTACAAATCTCGAGATCAAGACTGAGTCTCAATCATTTGAATATGATTGATTGATTAAGTACTAACTCTTTTTGTCCAAAGAGTAAAACTTAAGCAATTTAATTGAGAAACCTAAAACTTACCCTTGCTGAAATGAGTAAATTTATTAAAATAACAAAGCAACCCACAAACAAAGGTTACACATCATATTTTCTTTAATAGAAAGAATATATTGTTCTCATATATATAAACACAATCATAATAAATGTCTAATACCATAATATATTCTATATATAAACACAATAATAATAAATGTCTTTTAATAAATATCATGATTATCAATTTTTATATTTAGACAAAAAATAAAAGAGAGGAAAAAAAATCATATTATATTAAACTTTCCCGTGCTTGGCACGGGTTACCGACTAGTTAGATATATAAATAAGTTAAGTAAACGCATTTTTAGAGTCAATGATTAAATTAAATTAGAAAGATCTTAATGTCAAGCCCCTTAAATTAGTCCATAACATGCCATAAGTCATGACGTTTATGTTAAACTTTCCAATGCTTTGCACGGGCTACCAACTAGTTAGATAATATAAATAAGTTAAGGAAACGCATTTTTACAATCAATGATTAAATTAAATTAGAAAGATCTTAATGTCAAGCTCCTTAAATTAGTCCATAACATGCCGTAAGTCATGACGTTTTGTTTTTGAAAAAAAAATTGGTTAAAAAATTCCGGGTGTATGCACAAGATTAAAGGCATATTTAACATGGACCAAATTTTTAATGCTTATTTTTAATCCATCCTTGAATTCTCCTAAGAAATATGCTATTAATTGTGGACCAATGTCACACTCAGAATCTCAATGGGCTATAGGTTTATAGGATCCTTGAATTACTCCTATTTTTAATGCTTATAATTACTCTTCTCTTTATTTCCTTTTTATTGAGAAGATGTGTTGCATGTCCGAGACTTCAAAACGAAGTCATTTTCAAGTTTTAATTATTACTAGTTGCAAACCCGTGCGATACATGAAAAAATTACTTCAAATGAAATCTAAAAAAATTTTGGTCTAAATATGATTTTTTTCTAAATATGAAAATTGATAATTATTAAAAGACATTTATTATTATTGTGTTTATATATAAAATATATTATAGTATTAGGCATTTATTATGATTGTGTTTATATATATGGAACAATATATTATTTCTATTAAAGAAAATATAATGTGTCAAGATTCTAATGAGATGTTTAATTATAGAATAAAATTTAAATTCAATTAAAAATATATATTAAAATAATGAGGTGTAAAATTGTGAAAGCAGCTTATGTGGCGCAATATTATGAGGTCAATCAAAAGTCAAAAAAAGTTTCGGTTTTACATTATAGTAAAGATTTATGAGCATTGATTTTTAATTTATCATTTTCCAATAAGTTTTCCTAACTTTTCCAATTCTAATGACTATTTAAGTTTTTTTTTTTTTAAATAATTTAATATTTTCCTGTTATATCTACAATGACTATAAAAGTTCCAAAACGACGTCGTTTTATATTTAAATATACATTAGATAATATAAATAAGTTAAGTAAACGCATTTCTAAAGTCAATGATTAAATTAAATTAGAAAGATCTTAATGTCAAGCCCCTTAAATTAGTCCATAACATGCCATAAGTCATGACGTTTTGTTTTTGAAAAAAAAAATGGTTAAAAAATTCCGGGTGTATGCACAAGATTAAAGGCATATTTAACATGGACCAAATTTTTAATGCTTATTTTTAATCCATCCTTGAATTCTCCTAAGAAATATGCTATTAATTGTGGACCAATGTCACACTCAGAAAAACTCAAAAAAAAAAAATGGGCTATAGGTTTATAGGATCCTTGAATTACTCCTATTTTTAATGTTTATAATTACTCTTCTCTTTATTTCCTTTTTATTGAGAAGATGTGTTGCATGTCCGAGACTTTAAAATGAGGTTGTTTTCAAGTTTTAATTCTTACTAGTCGCAAACCCATTCAATGTACAAAAAAATTACTTAAAATGAAATCTAAATAATTATTGGTTTAAATATGATTTTTTCTAAATATGAAAATTGATAATTATTAAAAGACATTTATTATTATTGTGTTTATATATAAAATATATTATAGTATTAGGCATTTATTATGATTGTGTTTATATATATGGAACAATATATTATTTCTATTAAAGAAAATATAATGTGTCAAGATTCTAATGAGATGTTTAATTATAGAATAAAATTTAAATTCAATTAAAAATATATATTAAAATAATAAGGTGTAAAATTGTGAAAGCAGCTTATATAGCGCAATATTATGAGGTCAACTAAAAGTTAAAAAAACTTCATTTTTACATTATAGTATAGATTTATGAGCAATGATTTTTAATTTATCATTTTCTAATAAGGTTTCCTAACTTTTCCAATTCTAATGACTATTTAAGTATTATTTTTTTTTAAATAATCTAATATTTTCCTATTATATATATAATGACTATAAAAGTTCCAAAATGATGTTTTGTATTAAAATATAAACTAAAGTCAACTTTTGGCCCCCTAACTTAGGGGGTGTTTTCATTTTGGCCCCCTTAACTTCAAAAAGTTTCATTTTAGCCCCTAACTCTTTTTAGTTTTCAAATTGCACTTTTCGTTAAACACCGTTAGAAGCCCCTGTTAAGTGTCCAGTTAGACAGATGACATGTCATATGACGTGATAAATTTTGACACATAATAAAAAAATAAAAAAATAAAAAAATACACATCAAAGCAGTGAAACGGAACCGTTTCACCAAACTGTAACCCACACTATCCTGCTGCCTCCTTTACCTGCTGCCTTTTGATTTTTTTTTTTTTTTTCCATTGATACCTCCTGCTGCTGCCGCCGATCACCACCTCGCCAACAACTTCAATCTCGCCACCTCCTCTCCACCTTCGCTGGGAAATTCCAAGTTTATGCAGAGCATCATAGCTGATAAAAGAATTCTGCAGCAATAAGGGAGCAAGAAAGAATAGAGAGATTGAAAAAATATCAGAAATTCATTCAGAAAATTATATGAATATACAATGTTCCAAACCCTAATGGAATTCCGTCACTAAAAAGTGGAGCCTAGCTTTGAAGTGATTAGTAATCAATATGAACTTAGAATTTCACAAATTCATAGAATATTGTAGCATTGAATTTGTACTCAGTCTAATACAACATAGATTGCACATATTAAGGGGTTAAAATCCACCTGGTCACAAATATGACAAATATGAGACTTGAAATCAAAAAACAAAAAGGATTTAAATATGCATATTGATATACAAATCATATTCGAGACACGCGATACATTGTCTGAAGTAAATTACAGATAGGCAGGAGAAGAGAACTCCATACTTGTGAAAAGAAAGAATCTACACATTCCTTTTGAGCATTGGCAAAGACCTGTTGACAATTTTACATAATGTGAAACCAATTACAGTAGCTAAAAAAAAAAATCCTTTGAGTATTGAAAGAAAAGTGGGGGGAGGTGGTGATCGATGGCAGCAGCAGGAGGTATCAATGAAAAAAAAAAAATTTGTCATGTCATATGACATGTCATCTGTCCAACTGGGCACTTAACGAGGGCTTCTAACGGAGTTTAACGAAAGGTGCAATTTGAAAACTAAAAAGAGTTAGGGGGTTAAAATGAAAATTTTTTAAGTTAGAAGGCCAAAATGAAAGCATCCCCTAAGTTAAGAGGCCAAAAGTTGACTTTCGTCTAAAATATACATTAGATAGTATAAATAAGTTAAGTAAACGCATTTCTAGAGTCAATGATTAAATTAAATTAGAAAGATCTTAATGTCAAGCCCCTTAAATTAGTCTATAACATGCCATAAGTCATGACGTTTTGTTTTTGAAAAAAAGGTTAGAAAATTCCAGGTGTATGCACAAGATTAAAGCCATATTTAACATGGACCAAATTTTAATGCTACATTTTAATGCATCCTTGAATTACTCCTAAGAAATATGCTATTAATTGTGGACCAATCTCACAAACACGGAAATTCAATGGGCTATATATAGGTTTATGGGATCCTTGGATCCTTGAATTACCCCTATTTTTATTTTTTAATGCTTATAATTACTCTTTTCTTTCTTTCTTTTTTTCCTTTTTATTGAGAAGATGTGTTGCATGTCTGTAACTCCAAAACGACGTCGTTTTGAGGTGGAAAAACATACAAACACAACAATGTTGACTCGATTGGTAGGTTGGGGGAATGTTACATTAATTTACGTAGCATTTCTTTTACTTTGCAAAAATTGTTACATTAATTTACGTAGCATGATCTTTTACTCATTCATGGCTCTCTCTCGATTTTTCATATTTCCTCACTCTCTTTAAGTTGCAAACTTTTCACTCCTCAAACCCCTTCAGTTGTCATCTCCCTGTAATTAAAAACCCATCAAGTGATCCTCCCCATCTCATCTATCAATGCCATAAGTAATTTGAGCCTTCCATTTTCTTCTTGCACCAATGCAAATAGTTCTCCGATGATGATGACCTCCTATATTGGGTGAGTTTTTATCTCTCTAAGATTTTCTTGTTTTAGATTTGGTATACTACTAATTAATCAAAAAAATAAAAATAAAAAGTGAAATTTTCTATAATTTTAGATGGTTATAAGAAGTCAGGGAAGGGAATAGTGTCTTATTGGAGGCTTGAGTAAACGAGATAGCCAGTGAATGTGAAAGTACAAAATTCACAAATTTAGGTAAGGTCAAGTAATGTTAAATAATTTACTTTTATTTTTTTCATGGTGAGGGTCTGAGTCACTTAGGGTGGGGTCCCTTAGTGTGAGTATTACCTTAAAAACAGTGCAACAATTGCTATAATCATATATATATATAAAAGCAGAAACCTTTAACTGAGGTTCTGCCAAGTGTCTTACAAACTGATGTGGCACTGATGTGGCTGCCACATCAGCAATTAAAACACCAAATTAAAGCAGTGTCTCTCTATTGTTTAAATTTGTCAAGTGATATGTTGTTTAATAAAACAACTGGATAATGATCAATGATCAACAATTGCACCATTTCCATTCCACATGACTCTCTTTTCATTCGGTTGGTGCAGTTCCCACCATTCCTCTTTGTAATTTATTTTTCATTCAATTAATTGACGTTTGTTTGTTTTTAATCTGAAACTTCAAACTTTCTTAGAAATGGCGTATGTGGGATTCTTTTACCTTTTTCCCTCTATAAATTTGAATTGGTTTTGATTCTGATGTATAACCTCTCTATTGTTAGCAACCATAATCCATTTCCGTTGATAAAAAATATATATACACAAAAATTTGAACCTAACTTCACATTAAAACACATTTTTCCCAAAAAATTGAAGAACATCAAGAACAAAACCATAACTGTAGAGACACCACACCAAATCAAGCACAATACAGCACAAGAAGAACACCAAATCAACAAAATCACCACCTGTAATTTAAAAAAAAAAAAACACAACAGCAACCCAAATCGAGATCCACCGACGTTCACCACCGTTACCCAAAACCCAACAACCTACAAATCGCGAATCCCTCTCGCCGTTCACTACTGCAACCCAAGCAAACAGTGATGAGAGAGAGAGGGAGAGGAGAGGCTCACCTGGTTGCGATGAGAGAGAGATCGGGGTCGCCAGGCTCCGCCGTCGCCTCAGGGTGGCATCGTTGGCTCCGCCGTTACCTCACGGTGGCCTTTACTCTCCTCTCCACTGTTTGCTCTGCCACGCGTCGCACATCGGCTGAGTAATCGGGAAGTCCGAGAGTGTGATCAAGAACCTCCAGCGTCTCGATATGGAATACGTTGATCTCATCTACTGTCACCGCCCGGATGTTCAGACGCCCATTGAAGAGACCGTGAGGGCCATGAATTACGTGATTGACAAGGGTTGGGCTTTCTATTGGGGCACCAGCGAATGGTCTGCCCAGCAGATCACTGAGGCTTGGGGTGTGGCTCAGAGATTGGACCTTATGGGCCCCATCGTTGAGCAGCCTGAGTATAATTTGCTTTCTCGCCACAAGGTCTGTCTCTCTCTCAATCTGAATTGCTTCATTTTAGGGGCTTCTCACTGTCACATTTTAGGGGTTTTCGCAGCATTGTTGATTAGTTAATTCGTTGGTTAAATATGAATTTTCAAACTTTTGTGGGTCTATTTAACTTCTTATTGTCTCTTTATATCATCTAAATAATGGTAATTTGGTACATCTTCTGTTCCTTTTATTTTCTATCAGGATCCTTATTTTTCCTTATTTTTTTGTTGTGTTTTTGTACGTCATATATAATTTTTGTATAGATAAAAGGCTGTGAGGGGTTTTTTTTTTCCTGTAACAAACACTTTCGCTTCTACTTCCACAGTCCCGTGCATAATCTGCTTATGCAATTGCTACATCTTTCTTGAGATTCATTCCAAGAATGATAGATTCGGCTTCCTTCTAATTGAAATTAGATCTGACATGATATGGTAGTAATTGATTTTCCTTTCAAAGTTTTTTTTTTTTTTTTTTCCCTGGTCATATTAATAAATTAATTCAGATGCTCTTACTATTTTATTTGATTGTAGCATGTTGCATTTCTTCAAGGATTTAGAGGCAATTGAACTAAGGTAATTTTTTTATTTCTTGCTTGAGACTAACTTATTTCATGTTTTATCATTTAAAGAGAACCATTTATTCTCAATTATTATATAATATCCATTTCCTTTTATTTTTCTGTTGTTTGGTGCAGTTTCAAGAACAACTAAAGTGTGCAAGCACAAGTGTCATATTAACAAAACATTGTAAGCAAGGGTAATTTTCTAGGAATAATGATACAAGTTCTGATATTTTTTGTTTTTCTATCATAATTTTTTCCCTTCTTGCTTTTGTATGTTTGTCTGTTTTCTTATAGACAACAATATATTTTACAAAAATATATATTAATGATATTATACTTGATGGAATATATATCAACAATCATCTTTTACTTCTGAAGCTATCTTAGAATTTTTATCATATCATGTTTATCTTATTAGAGTTACAGTGGAATATTTGAACACTCAGTGAAAATAGTGATATCCACTACCATTTTATGCTGAATTTTAAATACTTCACATACAAATTATCTCGCGCTTTGCACGAGTTATACGCTAGTTACCATAATAATAATAATTAAAGAGTGATGGATTAAGTCAAGAGTTTAATGACAGAATAAAACATGGGTTCAAATCTTGTCAGGCATATGAAGATATTACCAAGAAAATATCTTCAAAGTAACATTGCTAGAAGTTACCATAATCATTGAATTCAGAAGTTTTTATGTTGTACATCTCAAATATTGTGCTCCTTCCACCCTAATTTAATTGCATTTGGAATAGTACGATTATTAATAAAAAGATAAAATCATAATGATCTTTCTAAAATGTCTTTAGTCTATATCAAAGCTAGCATAACTTATAGTAAGAATTTTATTTATATTGTGTAAAAATAATACAAGAATTGAAGAAATAAGAAATTTTATTTTTATAAGATGGAAATATTTTTGGAGCATCTCATGAAGAAATTAAACATTTGAATTAGAGTTGATGAAGCATAATATTTTAGGATAGATGAAGAAAACACCCTCATCCATGAAGTAATAAGAAATAAGAAATTTTATTTTTATAAGAGATGGAAATATTTTTGGAGCATCTCAGAAAGAAAATGACACATTTGAATTAGAGTTGATGAAGCATAATATTTTAGGATAAATGAAGAAAACGCCCACATCCATTTATTTTTATTTTTATAAGAAATTATTATTAAAGGTGGTCTAGTAAAATATACAAAGGACAGCCAGAGAAATCAGAAAGTACAAAGATCAATCAGATCCACCATGCAATTGATTGAAAATAAACCCAAATTGAGAACCAAATCATACAGAGTTTGGAAAAATAAAAGTTTGAGAGCCGAAGTATATCTTTTGCAGTCCTCAAAGTGTCGTGCATTCCTCTCCCTCCAAAGATTCCACATCAAACAATGAGGAACAATTTTCCAAACTACCATATTCTAATGATCACTAAGGCGACCCTACCATCGAGCCCAAAGATCTAGCACATTGCAAGGCATCACCCAATGTATCCCAAATAAACCAAAAATCACAGACCACCGCTCCCAAGCCATGGAACAATGCAACAACAGATGGCACAAAGTTTAAAAGATTTAATAAATTAAAACACTCCAATGATCAATCTAACACAAGACACAAAAAGGGGGTGCCAAAGTTGCTCAATATTTTATCAATAACCTGGAATTAACTCTTCCTCTGTGAACAAAGGAATTCATTTGGCACTCCAGCCTTTATGAACAAATAAAATAAGATTTCTGAAGAGAGAGAACATGGTCAAATAGAGTCTAGAGGTAAAGACCACTAAGATTGTGGCTTCATGCCAACAGAAGTATCACACTAGGATTATATGAAATGTCTTTAGTACTTTATGTAGGATTTCATGTGCACCCACACTATTGTGTTTATGTTTTCCAAGATAAGTGAAGAAAACATCCACATGCACATCAAATCATTGGGCAAAGATAAAAAGATTCAAAGAACTAAAAGGCCCCTATTAGGCTATTAGCAACAAAAAATGAATTAGAAGACCCCAACCATCACAGTTAATTACAAAAAACTGTCATAAATTATCAATAAGCTGTAATTAACCCAAAGGATTCCTGCTATAAAAAATTCAATCTGCACTTTATGACCAAGGAAAGATCTGTAGAGTGAGAGAACATAGTTACATAAAGGTAGGTACCACTATAATTGTGGCTTCACACCACCAAAAGATACCACACGAGCATTGTATAGAATTTCTTTAGAACCTTTTTAATCCAGAATTCCATATACATTTTCTTTTTAAAAGTAAGTCCAGGAATGTCTTTAGTACCCTCCATCAAGGATTCTATACCTGCACTATATCTGGCAGACATCCTTCAATGCTATTTGATCAGCCACCTCATAATGTTTATGATTAGATTTGTAAATCTAATTTAACATATTATGTATACTATGGTATTTGAAATCATAAAGGAAATAAAAAAAAAAAAATGATACCAGGGTAGTATGGATTTTACTTCAATTTGATTACAAATTGACAAAGATCATTTATGATGGTGCTAAGTGTATTGTATGGTATCTACAAGTTGCATTCCATAATTTCACCCTCAAATGCTGAAAGTGGATGTGTAATACCTGGGGCTTGAAGACTAAGCAACTAGTCTGTTCAACTTTTTTTGTCGTAAAATTTGTGGTTACCTCAAGTAATACTCAAATCAAAATGAATTGAAGAGTTCAATTGTGTAATTCTTAATAAATAAACAAAATAGAGAGACAGATCTTGCGCCATCCATGGAATGTAGTCAAGAAATAGACAGAGTAACACCGTCCCCAAGAATTAGACATACCTAACAATATCTAGACATATGTGCAATATTCTTGTAAGTGTCTTGGGAGTATTAATATAAAAACTTCAGAATTGAAGTCTATTCAAGATAGAAACCAAAACTAAAAGTAACTACAGGGAAGGCTATGGTTCAATCCTAAAAGAGTTAAGCGACTTTGTAGACCATTCATATCTGCAGCTATATACAGTATCCCAAATTATATGTCTGCAACCTCAAGGTTGAACATAAGATACTCTATAATTTAACTCAAAACTATTCAAAATAGGTCAGAAACCTAAGTTGCATGTCATGATGTAGAACAATTTGTGTCAATTCAATCAGCCTTTATAAAGTGTTCATGTTGCAGCCTAGGCATACCACAGAAACGCTTGTTCCCGTTCATTCCAGGTGATTGAATTTCTCACAGTCCTCAGTCAATTTGAGTAAATACCTTGACAAGCATATCCACATACCCAGCCAAAAACCTTAAACCGTTTTGAGCACCTTGTACTCAAATCGACATCCTGCACCCCACCTTTGACAGAGATCCTACTTGAGCACCATCCATATATGCTTTACATGCCACCAAAATATCATGGGGCGATTGCAGAAATGCCCCACAACAAGGTCCTCAAAATGCTGCAGCCACACAACCGGAATTAGATGTTGAACCCTCAAAGAGCCAACATGCATCCCCCCCACCCCCCCACCCCAAAGACAAAAAAACACGTGCACACACACTTTTCATATAAGCTTGTACAGAAAGCATCATTTCCATCAATAACTATTCCAAGTGTGTCCAATGGATGAAATTAAACCATAATCAGATGTAAACTAAAGCGAAAGACACTTAATAGGATTTTTTTATACCAATGGTCATGGTGCATAAAACAATCAAGAAGATAATTACAACCTTGAGTGCTAAAAACTAACATTAATGTAAGGCCAAATTACATAATCACCCCCTGGGGTTTTGATTTTGCAATATAACCACCATTGACCTCAAGATTTTGTATAGAAATTTGTCACGTGCATTATATGTGAGTGCAATGCATGTGACAAATTTTTGTTAGCAAAATTGACAAAAAATGTACTTAGAATGGTCAATTTCACCAATTTAAAAACCTCAGGTAATTATATTGCAAAATTGAAACCCTAGAAGTCAGTTTGCAAATGACCCAAACCCTAGGGGGTGATTATGCAATTTAGCCTTAATGTAACACTATAGCTTAATCTTTATTTTTTTTATTGGTATGTTACACACACAATGGGTATTGAACCCATAACCTCACCCCCCATCCCCCCATTATAACAGAAAGAGGAAGTGCCATTTGAGCTAGGGCTCATTGCCATTACAATCTATTTCTAAATTCAAGACTCAAAACAATCAATTATGTACAACAAAAATGTGTTGCAAGAAAAATGAAGTAGAGAACATAATTAGAAAATCATCAACAGTCAAGGATCTAATTTTACGTATTATAACAATCAATTGGATCTCTATACTAAATTATGTCCTTAAAGCATAAATGCTTGAATGATCTAATTTAATGTCACATATAATGCTTGAATGATTTAGTTTCACATATAACACACCCAAACCACATTAATTTCTTGTTCTTTTTATAACACGTGACCATCTGCATAAAAAAACAGCACTGTCTCCTCACAATCATAAGCATCAATATTTCCCGTACAAATTGCAATCATGGAGTCCATGGGCCAAAAAATTTCAATAACTGAATGCTCTTCATGGGCTGTAAAGCATTTGAAATATGATTGGAAGTTTAGGCTGACGAGCTCTATTATGTCCTCATTTATGATAAACAAAAAATCAATTGGGTTGCGGTCTGAGTTGGGAGATTTGGCTAGAACGAGGTGTGGGTGTTTTTTGGTGAAAAATGGGTGTGGGAATTTGTGGGTTTGAGGGAGTGAGAGTGGGAAGTGGAGGAAAGTGGGACTTTGAGGAAGGAGAGTTGGGAGATGGAGTGAAGGTGAGAGTGAGTTCAACATGGTTTGGTTTTTTGGTTGGTTTTTTTTATGTGGTTGGAGAGGGAATGAAAAAGAGAAGGGGTAGGGTTTTATATGGTTATGGGAGTTTGATTTTTTTTTTTTATTTTTTTGAATGAGTAAGTTAGGCCCAAAATTGTTACATTATGAGGGTCCAATTTAAATGAGATGTAATTGTTATCAAATAAGGGCCCAACAATCTTCCCCCTCGCTCACCCTTTAGCGGCTTGGGCTCCCTTTTGTAACGGTCTTGGTGCCATTCCCATCTCCTCTCTTCCCGCTCATATTGTTTAGGCGGATCTGGTAGATGGTATTGGCCCCATGCCTCCCACCTTTTCTTAATACAATATAGTTTATTCATCAAAAAAAACAATCTTCCCCCTCGAGGCCCATGAAAAAAACAGAAGAATTAACAATGTATTAGAGGGATTCTTATGTGTGTGTGTGTCTTCTCACGTTGTATTTGTTACTTCTCAAATGATACCTTACATCTATAGCAGCAATGTACTTTGTTCATGGCTGATATTTTGAGAAGGAAAAAACTCTAGAAAATGAAATAATCTTGACACAAATCCACTTACCATGTTCATGGCTAGATGACTTCCTTATCTTCAAACTTAAGATTGCTTTCTCTACACTATCTCGAGTTTTAGGCAGGTGTTAGGATACGTTTGGTACATTATAATAGGTCCTGTAATGTAATAGCTATTCCTAAGGAATAATTATTCAGTTGTTTGGTTACATTTTCATTACCGAGAATAGCTATTCCTTACAAAAACGAGCGTAATGGCTATTCCTTAGATCACGTAATAGCTTAAAAAAAAATTTTAATTAAATTCGAAAAACCATAGTTAACTACAACTTTTTTTTAAATTCTCTCTCTCTCTCTCTCTCTCTCTCTCTCTCTCTCTCTCTCTCTCTCTCTCTCTCTCTCTCTCTCTCTCTCTCTCTCTCTCTCTCTATATATATATATATATATATATATATATATATATACCCAAGTCTCCATATTTTTAAAAATTTTGCTCTCTCTCTCTCTCTCTATATATATATATATATATATATATATACTCAAGTCTCCATTTTTTTTTTTTTTTTAAATTGCCTCCCTCTTTCTCTCTCTACACACAAGTCTCCATTTCTTTTTTTAAAAACAATTGCATCTCTCTCTCTACACACACACACATATATATATATATATATATATATATATATATATATATATATATATATAACATTCAAAATCCAAGTCTCCAAAATGTTTTAAAATTATTAATACTTGTATAATAAACAATACTCGTATATTAATAATATTGTAGTAAATTATAGAATACATATTCAGGATTCTATTCATGTGTTGTCACCAAACAGATGAATGGTAATAGTTATTACATTACAACTTCTTTTATTCCTTGTAATACTGATTCCTATTACAGTGTAATAACCATTACAGCGTACCAAATGTACCCTTAGTGTATGAGCTAATGTTTCATATTATTATATTTAGCACATGTTAGCCCTTGATTGTGATTAAAATGAAGGAACATTAATTGTCATTGATTTTAGTCAAATCAAGATATCATCCTAAAGTTTACTTTTACATCTATATATACATGTAGTCTAGTACAGTTTAGCAAACAAAAGTAGTCTAGTACAGTTTCAAGATGTACAAAAATACAGAGAATATACACTTTCATTCAAAATAGTTTTCTCTGTCTCTTTGTTTCAAGGGTAAACTATACTATTGGTCCCTAACGTTTACCCAAGTTGCGCGTTTGGTCCCTAACGTTTAAAATGGGCAGAAATGGTCCCTAACGTTTCAAAACGATGCATCATTGGTCCTTCCGTTAGTTTCCATTAACTTAGTGTATACGTGACTAACGGAATTATGACGTGGACAATTTTTAAGTGACATGTATATTTTTTTTTAATGACAACTAGGATATGACATAGCATACCCATTTAAAAATAACCTAACCCAAAAAAAATTAACCCAATCCAAATAAAAAAAGCCCACCCAAATTAAAATTAACCCACCCCACCTAAATCAAATTAACCCTAAAATTATATTACAAATGAGTGCTTTCTTCCTCCCTTGTTCTTCACTGCAGCACTGAACATCTTAGCTTGGGATATTAGCTTGGCATTGATTGTGATTGACTGATTGACAATTAGTGCCTGATCAACCTCAAGAGAGTTAACGCTGGGCACATGGTTTGGAAGTGGTCCTAGGTATGGTGTCTAGCAGATTGTGATTGACTGATTGACAATTAGTGCCTGATCAACCTCAAGAGAGTTAACGCTGGGCACATGGTTTGGAAGTGGTCCTAGGTATGGTGTCTAGCAGTTGGCCATAAAGGCACATGGTTTGGAAGTGGTCCTAGGTATGGTGTCTAGCAGTTGGCCATTTAGTTTATGGCGGTTAACTTGACGTGCGCCATTATCATTGCCAATATAACACCTTTCTGGTTTCAACTAAACATTTGACAACGGAGCTAAGCCATTAAGAAATGATGGCACAATAAGGTGACCACCATAAAATTATGGGATGAGAAAAACTGAATTAGGCTCCACCATAGCTAATATCCCAAGCTAAGATGTTCAGTGTTGCAGTGAAGAACAAGGGAGGAAGAAAGCACTCATTTGTAATATAATTTTAGGGTTAATTTGATTTGGGTGGGGTGGGTTAATTTTAATTTGGGTGGGCTTTTTTTATTTGGATTTGGTTAATTTTTTTTGGGTTAGGTTATTTTTAAATGGGTATGCCATGTCATATCCTAGTTGTCATTAAAAAAAAAGTACATGTCAATTAAAAATTGTCCACGTTATAATTCCGTTAGCCACGTATACACCAAATTAACAGAAACTAACGGAAGGACTAATGGTACATCGTTTTGAAACGTTAGAGACCATTTCTGCCCATTTTAAACGTTAGGGACCAAACGCGCAACTTGGGTAAACGTTAGAGACCAATAGTGTAGTTTACCCTTGTTTCAACAAGCATTACGTTATCTTTAGTTGAACTTTTATTCTAAGTTGATGATGTCTATGCTTTTTTTAATACATTCACTAATATTACAATTACAAAATTTTCACATAATTATCTAAGTGACAAGTTGTTATTGGCTTTTACATGAATCCACCACTAACATCACTTTATTGTCTACCAATCTATAATCTATAATATCTATAATATAAACTAAAAGTTGGAGCTGAGAGAGTTTTTTTTAGCCTTCCCAAATACTGCCAGATCAGAATCTCTCTTCTCTTACAATTCCACCTCACTTCTCCTCTTTCAGTCTCTCTCTCACATGCCTTGATCTCTAACTCTCTCTCTCCTTTGCCCCTTCATCTCCCATGGGGTTTTGCCCCCTCATCTCCCTCTCTGTTTTTATTTTCATACCCATTAAACCACCAATTTCAACCAATCATTCCTTCCCCCTTTTATCTCCCATGGGGTTTTGCCTCCTCATCTCCCTCTCTATTTTTTTTTTTTTTTTTTTTTTTATTTTTTTTTTTTTTTTTTTTCGTACATACCCATTAAACCACCGATTTCAATCAATCATTTCCATTATTCAAATAGAAATAATCAACCGTCAAGTGAGTCACAAACGGAAGTATGTTTGCCAGTGATATATTATACAAATTGATTGCCCAAATTAATGGTGTGTTATTAGTGACTGTTTTAGAATGCCATTAGTCAAATAGAAATAGTAAACCATCTATTTTCCAAGTGAGCGAGAAAAGGAAATATGTTTGCTAATGATATATTATACAAATTGATTCATTTTTTACATTCACACCATCAATTTTAAAAACGGAATTATATTTTTCCTACCGTCTAAATTAAAGTCATATTTATGTTCAAGTTCTTAATTCCTATTTGTGAGCATTGATATATTTATTTGTCCAATCAATTTTTATGACCCTTCCTTTTTAAATCGTTATTTAAAAAGATGTTGAAGAATGCATTTACACGTTACTTTGTTGCAGTTTTTAAATTTTTTTAGGTACTTTGCCTACATTAAAGTCGTATTTATGTTCAAGTTTTTAATTCCTATTTGTGAACATTGATTTATTTGGGTGTCCAATCAATATTCATGACCCTTTATTTTTTCAGAATTTAGTTTCCAAATATGCTGCTTGAATTTTCGGCATAGCATTTAATGATTTTTATTAGTGAAAACTTTGTTGCAATTTTTTTTTTTTTTTTTTAAATTCCATGGTTCTTACGTTTTTTTAATCTGTTCATATTTATGTTCAATTCCTATTTGTGACATTGATTTATTTATTATAAAATTTGCTAAAACATGCAATAATTGCCTACTCACAATTGAATTATTATCCTATTTATTCTCCTACCCAAATAATGTCGTGGAAGTCTTCGATTAGGTTTTTACACTTTGTTCTGTGAAGTGACCAAGTGGTAGGGAGGCAATTCGACCGAGCCAAGACGGTGATATACAGTTCATCCCTCTATTTGGAAGGAGAGACAATTGAGTGATAAATTGAGGGAAAGTAAGACATTTGAAGATTCAATTAGGAAGAAAGATTCGTCAGTTCCCTAAAGTAGGAGAAGCAAATCAGAATTGGCGAGAACCACAAAGAAACTCGATCAAGAGATGTTGGTTGGATGCTCATTATATGTTTTGTAATTAATCAACTACTATCATTTAGCTTTTTATTTTTCCTAATTCATTTATTGATTTCGATTTATATATATATATATATATATATATATATATATATATATGTGTGTGTGAGGTTATACAAGAGAATCTCTATAGCTTGCTATGATAATATAAAAAGGTAAGTTAGTTGTGCAATGAAAGTTGAAGCAAGGATTTGTTGTGTTCATCTACTCTGCCACTCCTCATGGGCAACATGTGATTTTTGTATTATTATATCAGTTAGTGTTATATATATATATTATATATATATATATATATATATATATGTGGGGTTATACAAGAGAATCTCTATAGCTTGCTATGATAATATAAAAAGGTAAGTTAGTTGTGCAATGAAAGTTGAAGCAAGGATTTGTTGTGTTCATCTACTCTGCCACTCCTCATGGGCAACATGTGATTTTTTTTTTATTTTTTTTTTTCTAGAGCCCCCACCTCGGCCACTTGTAATTGTTACCTTTTAAATTTTAATGGTTTTTTTAAGTATCATTTGTATTGGGCTCGCACTGATATGATGGGTTAGACCCTTAACAAAAGATTTTTTTTTTTTTTTTAATAAGACCCTTAACAAATGATATGGATTCTAAACAAATACTTATTATTTTGATGATATTCAAATTCTCCTTGTAAAAAAAATTCATAGAACTGTTACGATAGATGTTTTAGACAATCTGAAACTTCTTTGAAACAAAGCACCAGCCAAATGGAAATAACATCAGTTTTTTTTTTGCTAATCAGAGATAACATCAGTTTGGGACATGTATTAAGAGAGATAAATTACAAGATTGATATTCTAAAGATATCATACTGCTAACATACAAACTTATAACATACTCTAGAAATATAAAATTCCATAGATGGAAATGATTCTCCCCATTTTTCTCTCTATCAGCATAGAAAAAAAAAAAAAAAAGCTATTATGCATCACTAACTACAGGCACCTTTTCATATACTTCTAACTCTCTAAACCTCCTAGGAAAGATGAAACGACCACCAAACTTCTGCTGCAAGTAAATGATCAATGCAAAAAGCAAACCCCCAAGAGGGATAACAACATCCCAAGCAGTGGAATAGAAATCTGCGCCAGGATTTGCATATATGTATGACCCATCATAGTGGTGAAAATTATTGTGAGCCCTGTAAAGATCATATGCATGAGGTAGCAATCTGACAAAAGTGTTTCCAATGTAGAATCCAAAAGAGAGAGTCCTCTCTCTTGAGTTCCACAACATGTTGAGCAGTATTTGAGGCAAGAGAAATCCATCCAAGACCAAACCAGCATAAGATTTCAAGTCAACCCAAAGAGAATGTGGTTTGTATGTATGGGAACTTGTAAAGGAACTTGAAAAACTCACAGCATCACTATCATTATTATCCCCCCAATTTGCCATCACAGCTACTAAGGCCCCAG
Organism: Fagus sylvatica; assembly: GCA_907173295.1. Lineage (NCBI taxonomy): Eukaryota > Viridiplantae > Streptophyta > Magnoliopsida > Fagales > Fagaceae > Fagus > Fagus sylvatica. Next base: position 32,884,432 of record OU015765.1, read on the forward strand.
CTGCATATAATGGCAAAACCACAAAGAGAACCTTCTTCTCAGCAACCCATGTACCTTTCTGATTTCCATTACCCCTTTTTGCTGACCATGTTATCAGCAGAAGACGGAATTGAAACAAGAAAGCTACCATTCCAACCACCCTTACAATCACCTCATTCGCTTCAATCCATCCACCACTTTGATATAATTGACTTCTCATACTTGAATCTTTGAAGAACAAGGCTTCAAAGTTGAGCACAAGAGGTATCATGTGGCCTAGAGTAAGAATTGATAGCATGACAAGTGAGGTTAAGGGAAGCACATCAGGGTGCCTTTTCACATGGAAGAGTTGTAGTCCCACAAACACACATGAGAGTGTGGTGGAGATAAGTACCATGATGATTTCAGCATCCATTCTCCAAATGGATGCTTCATCAGAGTAATAAGCATATGCAGACAAGTCTATAAGTTCAAAGTAAAGCGGATCGGATTTGTCGCGTGTGCTGTTGATGCTTCCCTTGATTCGATCAGCATTCCTTTTGTTTATTGGAGGGAATTGTAATTTGACAAGAATCTCACAATCCAGGGTATCATTAATGCCAAGATTTCTGCAGCCTATCATACACAAGCTTCCTGTTTCAGCATCATACAATCCTTCAGCTAAGACCTCAAATCTCTCATATGGTCTTGAAGTTGTGCGGAATGGAGGGAATTCTTTCCCCACGTTGAATGTGAGGTCTATATTGTAGCTGATATTAACAGGACCACTGGTGGTGAAATTGGATGGCTTGGATGGCTCTTCAGACACTAAATAGTTTGACAACTGATAAAATTCATCACCAACATAGATGGGGACAGAATAGCCCCAACCAACTTCTTCTTTTGATTGCTTCATTGACATGTCGAATCTCATGTTATAAGAAGACCCAGTTGGGTATACTTTCCCTTTGGCTTTACTTTTATCAGGCTTGGGGCATGACTTGCTTGCCAAGTCAATCTTGGTATACTCGTACTTCAAGCTGGACACACCATGAATCCCTACCATTCGATCTCTAGCACTTCGAAACATGATCTTATTGAAATAACCCGATTCATTCTCAGTCTTGTTACTCCAAACTTGTCCCACAATGCTACTAGCACCTTTGATTGACCACACTGCTGGGAACCTCAAGCTCAATTTCATTGAACAATCACCAAGATGAGCATCAGCAAAAGATTGTGTCATGCCCAAAAAACGGCACGCAACAATTAAAAGCCGATTCTTGCTCTCATCCCATGATCCTTCACCAATCAGAGTCATGTTGGGATTGAAACTCTGGTAGTAATTAACATAGCTTCCATTAGGAAACTCCACCAGGACTCGCATCCTTTCTTCCTTCTCAGAACAATCAATTTCACTCAAAGACATAATACTTGGCACATAACCAAGACCCTTATCCAAAGGGTTGCAGTTCTTTTCAGAAATACTGCAAACCTTTGAATATTTCAAATTGAATTGATTGATTGCCCTTGAGACTATTGAACAGAAAGTTTGTGTTGGCAGAGAACTAAGTGACAAACTTTGTGGAACATGATCATCAATTCCAAAAAACCCATCTTTGGAATCTTCTGAAACATATGTGTACTTGTAATTCATCTGAGGAAGTAACAGCATGGAAATTGTATCAAAATGGGCTTCTTCATTGTCAGAACTCAGGCTCTCTAAAGTCCCACTAATCAAACTAGTAACATTAGTTGATTTTGTGAGATTGTAGAGCTTAAGAACACCAACAAGCTTAAGCAAATCACCATCTTTGGAATATGTAGAAGCTGGTCCAAAAACACAAAGTTTCCCACTTGTTTCTGAATACAAACCATTTAGCTCAAAAGTTATTGAACTTCTTCTAGGCCTGTCTTCCCGGTAAGTCTCGCCAACTTGAAAAGTCAAACCCAGTTCAACCTTGAAAAGGCCAGTGACATCAGTGCCATAGACAGCCTTGGTTCGAAGAAAAATGGAGTTTGAGAAACTAGGATAGTAAGAATAGGAGTTTTGGTTGATAAGATTGTCACCACCAGTATAGTAACCTTTATGGGTTCTGGGAAGTGGGAATTTTGAGAGTGGATCTTCTTTTGGGCTAGAACCAGGGGCAGGGACTGTTGAAGAACACAGGTCATAGTAAGTATGTGGAGTGGCAGAGGATGAGAAAGAGTTGAAAGTGAAGGTGATGGAAAGAAAGAAAAGCATGAAACACCATGGCAGTGCAGAGGAATTCATGGCCTTAGGAAAAGAAGGATGAGCATGAAGAAAAGGCAAGACTTTGAGAGTGCAGACTGGATGGGCAACACATATCCTCATTTATAGTCCTTTCTTTCTTTAGTGAAGTCATCTGCTAGTTTAGATTAGCTTTGAAAATTCAGCCAATACTCTGTTTCAACCATTAAGAGATAAACTGCTTTAATTAATTAATATGAACTAGCATGTCCCCGTGCAATGCACGGGTTTTTATTTATATAAATTTTAAAGCACAAACAAAAACAAAAAATTGTTTACCACGACTACCCATCGAAACTGAAGTTTCTCCTTGTCTACTACTTCTTCACTATATTTTGCAAACTCATGGATTATTTCAACAATTTCTTCAATGCCTATATTTTCAACATCAAAAAGCAATAAACATAACTAACCTCATCTTTTCATTAAGCATTCAGTAAGGTTTGTTAAGTATAGTCATGAACCTATTCAAGACTTGCTCTGTTTCTGTAACTAAAATTCATAGTTCAAGAAGCAATAAACATAACTAAAACAAACATTAACCAAAACATTCAAGACTTGCTCTGCTCCTGTAATTAAAATGCATAATTCAAGAAGCAATAAATATAACAAACCCCATTAATGCCACATCATTCAACTTAATTCATTACACCCAAAAACAAACATTAACCAAAACAAAATATTTGCAACATTATAGGTTTTAATGTGTATTTATAAATAGTATCTTCATTCTAATCTTTTCTTAATCAATTTATCTTCATCTTAATCTTTTCAATGTATTTATAAATAGAAGAGATTAATCTTTATCTTTATCTTCATCTTATTCTTTTCTTAATCTTTATCTGCATCTTAATTTTTTTTTCTTTATCTTCATCTTATTTTTTTCTTAATCTTTATCTTCATCTTAATTTTTTTTTTATCTTTATCTTCATCTTAATTTTTTCTTAATCTTTATTTTCATCTTAATTTTTTTAATAAAATAATTTATCTTCATCTTAATTTTTTCTTAATCTTTATCTTCATCTTAATTTTTTTTATTATTTTTAAAAAATCTTTAGCACATGTCAAATTCTAAGCATGCCAAATGGCATAACTTCAGCTGAAGGGTCTCTGCTTTTATATATGTCAAATTCTAAGCATGTGTCAAAATGGCATAAATCTCAGCTGAAGGTCTTCTGCTTATATATTATATATTATA
>OU015765.1:32887959-32930371 GCA_907173295.1 Fagus sylvatica
AAGGTGTAGGTGCATAAATCCAGAGAAAACCGCACCGCACCTCACCGATTACACCCCTAATCTGCATTGTCCTTTGTCAATTGAGCATCAATTCCAACTACTCTCTACTCATCGCCCCTCACTCTCTTTATCGATTCACATTTTACCATCCATTTTTTTAGGTGTATCTTTGATCCACAGCTCCATCAAAATTCGACTAAATGAATTAAAGTGAGCACGCCATGTACTTATTTTCATTTATCCTTTGAATGAATTTTTGTTGATCTTTTCAGATAGTCATTATCTCTAATTTTGATACATGTGGCTGATCTAACTAATCTCCTAAGAACTTACAGTCAAACCCATATCTTTTCAAACGAATGCTTACATTTTTTTTCTTCCTAATTTAATTTGTATACTAGATTGACAAACACCAGTATAGAGGGATTTGGTCAATTTGGTCAATTGGGAGATGAGGAACACAACTGGACCAAATCCGGCGGTTGCTTAGTTCTCCTTTTATAGTTTTTTTTTTAATTTTATTAATCCTTTGATTCATGCAGCTCTTGTAGCTCTTTTGTTACTGCAATTGCCTTTTCAAGTAGATTTATTTGCTCGAAAAAAGAAAAAGAAAAAAAAGGGACCTACTTTTATTGTCACTCTCATTTGCCAAACTAAACATTGCTCCGTAGTCCAAGCAATTAAGGAAGAAAACTCAGTTCGTTGATATTCGAAAGATAGGTACGTTGTCCAATTTCATGGCTTTCATTGTTCTTCGTTTTGATTTTTCAAAAGGAGTTATCATTTAAATTTGCAAAATATTCTAAGAACCAAAAAAAAAAATTCCACTAGCGATGAGTGGACTTAAAGCCAGCAATGGGGTGTTAGATTGTAATAAGGCCCAAAAGCCCAACCCATTACATATTCGGGCTTTACCCATTTAAGTTCAGCCCATGGTTTTAAAAACCGGACAGGACCGGTTCAACCGGGGACTGGAGCCTAATCCGGTCCGGTTCTCTTTCAAAATCGGAAAAATGCAAAAAAGTAGATAAAATCAGGAATCGCCGGTTCAACCGTCAAAAGATCGGACCGGCGCGGTTTAATCGGTTTTGGACCGGTTTGATCAAAATCCCAAAAAGGAACTTGAAAGATAGGTTTTGCCGTCAAAATCCACTGCTCTTTGTATTTTGAGATCCCACAAAATCACAGATCAGATGATTACTGTACACTCATAAACCAAGATTTGAGAGAAAGAAATGTTGCAAGGAGAGATAGAGAGTGCAACAGAGAGAGCAACACAGAGAAGAGAGAGAGAGATATAGAGCCGCCCATACTGAACCACTGGTTCATTAAGTGGCTACCCTGCAAGCAGCACATATCTCAATGGCTTTGAAGACCTATTCCACACACTTAGACCATCACCAGGACCCAAAACCAGGACATTGTGAGCTGCCACTGGAGATGAGTTTTGGGAGCCAAACACCCCTTCGCCTTTAAGTATATACACAAAGGAATTCCATGATTCTGGGATACTTTGATGCATTTGAGCTCTTGGCTTTAGAGTGAAATCTAGGTACATTGTTGGAGTTCGGGTGGTTAATTTTGAAGTTTTGGTTGGATTTTGTGTTGGTGGGCGGCGCCTGGAGATGTTAGGAAATAAGAGTAGGGTTTCTTTGTTTTTGTTTTTAACTTGTTATCAGAGAAACCTGATGCACGTGGGTGTGTTTTTACTTTTTATACACTAGTGTGGGTTGTACAGTAGTAACAAGTGAGTAGAATAATGCCATGTATATGACTAATGCGTATAGTTGCTTGAATGAAATTGAATTTTGTTAATGTTTAATATTTTATTATATGATTTTTGTTTTAAGTTTTTAGCTTTCAAGTATGATTATTTTTATAATGTTAATAAGTTTAATTACATTTTATTATTTTTATCATCTTAATATAAATTGTGAAAACTCACATAAAAAAACATTTAAAAATGTAGATATTTTTTAGTATATATTATTTGATACATATTTATTTTAGTATATATTATTATATAATTATTTATGTATTTCTCATTCAATTTATTTTTATTTTTACTTTTATAAAAGACAAGAATTTATTGAAATGAAGGAAATCAAAGTACATTATTTGTGTAGAACCATAACAACAAAGACAAAAAGGTATAAACATAAAACGTTCTTCTATGATTTAAATATAATTATTTTGTTATTTTAATATGTTTAGTAACTTTTTATTTCTTCTAAATATAAGATGTGAAAACTCATTTAAAATTTAAATTTTTTATATATTTTTTAACTAAATATTATTATAAATTTGTTATATATATTTTATTAATTTATAAATTTAAAAAATTAAATTATTTATGACGTCACCGGTTCGACCACCGGTTGGACCCCGGTCGGACCATTGATACGAGAACCACTCCCCTTTCCGGTTCTTTCTCCGGTCCGGTTTTTAAAACCATGGTTAAGCCCACTTAATTTTGTATTTCCCTCTCTCTCTCTCTCTCTCTTTTTCCCATGTAGCCTATATAAAGGCCTTCCTACTCTATCGGAATGGATGACCAATAATTGTAAAGAAAAGATTTGATAGATGTAGGCAATATTGGCAGAACCACAGAAAATCTAATGTGATCTCTTCTCTCTTCCTCCCTAGCCATGCAAAAACCTATTTTTGCGGTTCCGACCCTAGAAATAGATTATACATAGGAGCTAATTTAACCTCCTACAATTGGCACAGTCTCTGGGAACCGCTAGTTCTCGGAGTTTTGGCTTGAGTGGGGCAAATAAACCTCAGAAATGGGGGCTTTTTCCGAGCCCCTAAGCTCTGCCAAGCACAACAATAACTCAAGAGCCTTGGAACTCTAGCTTCTAGGGGTCGCATCGAGTACAAAAAACCACCAATGGATAAATTATCTTCCGATCTATCAAACCACGGCATAAAATCCAACATTGGAGTAGCTTTGCGCCCTCACTCTCCGGCGAAAGCTTCTGCCATGTTTGCTCACGCGCTCCCACTTATGATCGAACACAACAAGTCCCAGAACTCCTGCCTCTGAGTGTCCAACCAAGGAGTGAGTACTGTCAATGGGTAGATATCAAATCGTAAAGTGGCAAATTTATAAGCAATAAAGCACAAGACATAAGATTTGTTTACCAAGTGGAAAATCAAAGAAAAACCTCTTCAATGGAAAAATCACTTCGGTGACCTAGTCTGGGAGAAAATTCACTAAAGAAAAACAGTTACAATGATCTACTTACAAAGGCCTTTGTATAGCTAGATTCTCTATTGTAATATTTGCAAACACTCTGCTTACCTTCCTATCTTAATAGCCTTAAAACTTTTGGAATTTTCCTTAGCAAACCTCCTCTACGAATTTCTCGTTTGTATGAATAGGAACCTCTGGCACTCCCATGAATTCTCCTTGGAGATTTGGCAACAGTGAACCTAACTGGAAAGTAAAATGTGTCGTTTCAAACTCTTAAAGACACTTTCTTTGAGATCACAAGATGAGTGACCAAGAATAATTATTTTTTCTATGAAGCACAATGGGAAAAAAGGTAGAAGGCTTTTTCTCTTAATAACACACGGTGTGGCCACCTTTTCTCTACAAAAAAATTTCGTGTAAAACAGGTCTTATATAATTGCAAAATTATGGTTTTAAAGAGACGACACAAAACCTAATAGAAAAGGGAATTAGAAAACAATTTTCCCTAATCTCGCATGAGCGAGCTACGAGCTATGTACATATTTTGCAAGTAAGGGTGTTTCGTTATGGATATAGGCCATTTATGTCAAGTCATGTAAATTTCGTGTGTTGTCTTTGTTTTTCTCTTGCTTCCATTTTGTCTCTATATTAGTTTATTTTTCCTTTATATTTTAACATTAGTGAAAGGGAAGCTTGTCCAGATAAATTCGGGAAAGCATAAGAAGAGATAGGTTCATTCAGTTTTTGGGAGAAATAAATAATAATAATAAAAGAATATTTAAATAAAATTGAAGAAAGAATATAGAATATAATGTCGTTATATGTAAAAAAACAGGCTAATTAAAAAAAATAACTTTAGTTTAGAATTTGGTTAAACTAATTCATATGATGCAACTTTTGCTGTTATAAGTTTTGTTTTTTTGGCCCTTGTTGTAAATTCTCTCAAAGTGTTGTCGGACTGGATGACTCTTTTATTTTCTGTTACTTTAGTTTTTGTATCAGGTTTCGGTTTTCTTTTGGATTGCCACTTCTAATTGACCTCTTCACACTCTGGTATACTTCATGTACATAATTTTTTATTTGAATAAAATTCCTACCGTTTGACATTAAAAAAAAAAAAAAGTTATAACTTCTACTCAATATTGGAATTTGTTTTTCTCGGAATAAAACTTCATTCAACAGGGAAAGGACATAAAAAGCAAAATAAGGGAAAACTAATTCCTTGTTCCTCATGTTAACAAAGAAAGGCATAGGAAAAGACTCAAAAGAGGAGACATGGAATTTTAATGGAAGGAACCTTTTCCGTATACCATGACAAATGTACAACTACAGAAAAGACAAGTCATAATTTTTAAGATGAAAAAATCTTAAATCTGGAAATGCGTGAGATTTGGGAAAAAAATAAAAAGTTGCCAGCGTAGGGTGTGATATCATCGCACTTTTGACTATTGTCTCCACACGGACAAGAAAGAAAAAATAGGAGAACATTATTGTTTTCTTCAAATCACCAACTGTATTGTACTTTGTGATTTGGGCATCCATTGATTGTTGCTATGTCTTCTCATCATTCTTTACTCTCATTATCTATTCTCATTTTACCATCCATTTCTTGTGTGCGACTATCTTTGTAGAAGACTTCCATCAAAATATGACTGAATGACTTAAAGTGCGCATGATGTATACTTGTATTCAGTTATCCTTTGAATTAATTTTTGTTTCGCTTTTCAGTTAGTCATTGCCTCTAATTTTGATCTCTACATTCTTTGAAAGAATGGTTACTTCTCCTTTTATAATCCCTTTATTCTGATTAGTCTTTTGTTGCATGCAGATCGATCTTGTTGCTCTCTTTTAGCTGCGCTTGCCTTTTCAAGTAGATTTGTTTGCTCGTAAAACAAAGGGAAGGAAAAGAGAAAATAAAAAAAGTTAAAAAAAAGAAAAAAAAATAGTTTCACTTTTACTCTCATTTGCCAAATTGAATGTCCATGCTCTATGGCCCGAGCAATTACGGAAGATTACTCAGTTCATTGATATTCGAAAGATAGGTACGTTGTCCAATTTCATAGCTTTTCATTTATTCTTGGTTGTGATTTTTCTAAAGAATTATTCATAACCGTGTGCAACACATGAGAAAATTTATCATAATATGATTTTTTTTTTTATTTTTTTTAAATATAAAAATTGATAATTATGATAATTATTGAAAAACATTTATTTATTAATTATTATTATGATTATTATTATTGATACTCGGTAGTGGAGAGAAAAATGGGAAGAGAGAGATAGACAGGTAAGAAGGGTTTGGCAAAATAACAAAAAAAGAATGATTTTATAATATTTTAATGGGATGTATAATAAAAAGTGAGATGTGAAGTGTTGTGTAAAAGTTGATAATTAGAATAGAAAATTAGGGTAAAGTAAAGAATTTATTCAAAATTGGTTGAGAATGTTTTTATAAGTCATAACTATTACTCAATATTGGAAATTTTTTTTTTTTCTAATAAAACTTTATTAAAAAAGGATAGAAAAATCAGTAATAGACATAACATTTTTATAATAATTTCATAATAATATTGAGGTGTTAAGCTCTAAACAGTAGATTATAAATTAATGTTAGTAATAGATCTAAATGAAAATTAATAAAAACTTATCAATTTACTATTGAGCTAAGTATTGTGCTGTTTAATGAAAAAAGAAAAACAAAAAGTATTATGCTGAAGCATTCCTCAATAACAAAACACGAGAAACAGAGTGAGATAAAAATAAAGAGTGATATATATGAAGTGAAGTGTAAAAGTTGATAGTTAGAAAAATGGGTTTTGGAAAAATTAAAGTAAATAATTTATACAAAATCGGATAAGAATACTTGATAAGTTATCTTACTCAATATTGGATTTTTAGTTTTTTAAGAAAAATCTTGTTAAGGATGTCTTAAGCATCTTTTCATAATAGTATTTAGGGGAAAGTACACTTTACCCACCTGTGGTTTGACCCATTTACACTTTACCTACCTGTGGTTTCAAACTTGACACTTTACCCACCTGAGATTTTATTTTTTAACTTCTGTTATCTAAGAAGTCACTACCGTTAACCTAAACAAAATTAAAACAAAAGAAAAGAAAAACTCACGCTTCCCTCTCATCTTCTCTCTCACGTTTGCCACACCCTCACCAGAAAACCTTCACGTGTCCAGTCAGCCATCACCAGACCAGACGACAGTGGACGGTGGCTCTCTCACGCGAACTCCTCTCCTCACCGGAATGCTTGGCACCCACTGAAACAACATCTCACTCCGAATTGTGCATATATAAGAAATAAGGTAACAAAAATAGTCTCGACAAGAATGCCAAAACCATTAATATTCCGTAAGTAATCCCCCAGGCTTTATAATTTCATAGTAAGTCCACAAGGCTGAGGTTAACGATGTGCAAATGTATGGAAGACCCTCAAATTCCTCCGCGGAGCCATGCTTTATTATTCGCCAAAATGCCCCGCTGAATTCACAAATTAATTATATAGAAATAGGAGGTTGTTCCCCACCTATGTCATGTCAAACAAAGCTAAGTTCCATATAGAAATAGAAGGTGTACACCAATATAAAAACTAAGTTCCATATCAAACAAAAGAGCTTCTGATTTGAAGAGAAAAGAAAAGACTTTAGAATAGTTGGCGAACGTGAGAGAGAGAAGATGAGAGGGAGGCGTGAGTTTTTCTTTTATTTTGTTTAAATTTTGTTTAGGTTAACGGTAGTGACAGCTTAAGTAACAGAAGTTAAAAAATAAAACCTCAGGTGGGTAAAGTGTCAAGTTTGAAACCACAGGTAGGTAAAATATAAATGGGTCAAACCACAGGTGGGTAAAGTGTACTTTCCCCTTAATTTTATTTAGGCATGAGTTCATTTTTTTTTTTTTTGATAATGTGATAGGTAGGGGAGGGGGGATTTGAAACTTGGATATATATCTCATTTGGAGAACACCAAAAAATATTAATCGGTTGACTGAGTTGAGCTACATAATGAGCTTCAATTTGGGCTAGCATCAAATGTTGCAATGACTCTCCTTCCCCCTCCCCCTCCCAGGCTAGATCCGATAATAAGTTCCTTCCTAACGTATGTTGTTTTAAATTCTCATCCTGAAACGTTGATCACACTAATTCATAAGCTTCTTCAAACAAATATGTACTCAACAAAGTAATTCAATTTTTTAATTTTATTTAGAATCCATATCATTTGTTAAGGGCCTTATTATCAAAAATAAATAAATAAATCTTTTGTTAAGGGTCTAACCCATCATATCAGTGCGAGCCCAATACAAATGATACTTAAAAAAACCATTAAAATTTAAAAGGTAACAAGTACACGTGGCCAGGGAGGGGGGCTCTAGTAAAAAAAATAATTTAGAAATAGATTGTAATGGCAATGAGCCCTAGCTCAAATGGCACATCCTCTTTTTGTTATAATGGGGGCATGGGGGGTGAGGTTATGGGTTCAATACCCATTGTGTGTGTAACATACCAATAAAAAATAAAGATTAAGCTATAGTGTTACATTAAGGCTAAATTGCATAATCACCCCCAAGAGTTTGGGTCATTTACAAACTGACCCCTTGAGATTTCAATTTTGCAATATAATCACCTGAGATTTTAAATTGGTAAAAGTGACCCCTCTAAGTACATATTTTGTTAATTTTGCTAACAAAAATTTGTCACATGCATTGCACTTGGGTTTATAATAATGAATTTTTTATTATAAAGTGGTCACATATAATGCACGTGACAAATTTCTACTAGCAAAATCGATAAATAATGTACTTTGAGGGGTCAATTTTACCACTTTAAAAACCCTAGATGGTTATATTGCAAAATCAAAACCCCAAGGGATCTGTTTGCAACTTACCCAAACCTAGGAGTGATTATGTAATTTGGCCTTACATTAATGTTAGTTTTTAGCACTCAAGGTTTTGTAATTATCTTCTTGATTGTTTTACTGCACCATGATTATTGGTAGTAAAAAAATCCTATTAAGTGTCATTTCGTCTTTAGTTTACATCTAAATATGGTTTAATTTCATCCATTGAACACCACTTGGAATAGTTATTGATGGAAATGATGCTTTCTGTACTAAGCTTATATGAAAAGTGTGTGTGCACGTGTTTTTTTGTCTGTTTGGGGGGGTGGGGCGGGGGGGGGGGATGCATGTTGGCATCTTCTGAGGGTTCAACATCTAATTCCGAGTTGTGTGGCTGCAGCATTTTGAGGACCTTGTTGTGGGGCATTTCTGCAATCGCGCCCATGATATTTTGGTGGCATGTAAAGCATATATGGATGGTGCTCAAGTAGGATCTCTGGTCAAAGGTGGGGTGCAGGATGTCGATTTGAGTGACAAGAGCTGCTCAAAACGGTTTAAGGATTCTTTGGCTGGGTATGTGGATATGCTTGTCAAGGTATTTACTCAAATTGGAGCTGAGGACTGTGAGAAATTCCAATCACCTGGAATGAACGGGAACAAGCGTTTCTGTGGTATGCCTAAGGCTGCAACATGAACACTCTCTTGATGAAAGGCTGATTGAGACTTGACACAAATTGTTTCACATCCATGACATGCAACTTAGGTTTCTGATCCTATTTTGAATAGTTTTGAGTTAAATTATAGAGTATCTTATGTTCATACCTTGAGGTTGCAGACATATAATTTGGGATACTGTATATAGCTGCAGATATGAATGGTCTTACAAAGTCGCTTAACTCTTTTAGGATTGAACCATAGCCTTCCCTGTAAGTTACTTTTAGGTTTTGGTTTCTATCTTGAATAGACTTCAATTCTGAAGTTTTTATATTAATACTCCCAAGGACACTTACAAGAATATTGCACATATGTCTAGATATTGTTAGGTATGTCTAATTCTTGAGGGACGGTGTTACTCTGTCTATTTCTTGACTACATTCCATGGATGGCACAAGATCTGTCTCTCTATTTTGTTTATTTATGAAGAATTACACAATTGAACTCTTCAATTCATTTGATTTGAGTATTACTTGAGGTACCACAAATTTTACGACAAAAAAAGTTGAACAGACTAGTTGCTTAGTCTTCAAGCCCCAGGTATTACACATCCACTTTCAGCATTTGAGGGTGGAATTATGGAATGCAACTTGTAGATAGCATACAATACACTTAGCACCATCATAAATGATCTTGTCAATTTGTAATCAAATTGAAGTAAAATCCATAGTACCCTGGTATCATATATATATATATTTTTTATTTCCTTTATGATTTCAAATACCATAGTATACATAATATGTTAAATTAGATTTACAAATCTAATCATAAACATTATGAGGTGGCTGATCAAATAGCATTGAAGGATGTCTGCCAGATATAGTGCAGGTATAGAATCCTTGATGGAGGGTACTAAAGACATTCCTGGACTTACTTTTAAAAAGAAAATGTATATGGAATTCTGGATTAAAAAGGTTCTAAAGAAATTCTATACAATGCTCGTGTGGTATCTTTTGGTGGTGTGAAGCCACAATTATAGTGGTACCTACCTTTATGTAACTATGTTCTCTCACTCTACAGATCTTTCCTTGGTCATAAAGTGCAGATTGAATTTTTTATAGCAGGAATCCTTTGGGTTAATTACAGCTTATTGATAATTTATGACAGCTTTTTGTAATTAACTGTGATGGTTGGGGTCTTCTAATTCATTTTTTGTTGCTAATAGCCTAATAGGGGCCTTTTAGTGCTTTGAATCTTTTTATCTTTGCCCAATGATTTGATGTGCATGTGGATGTTTTCTTCACTTATCTTGGAAAACATAAACACAATAGTGTGGGTGCACATGAAATCCTACATAAAGTACTAAAGACATTTCATATAATCCTAGTGTGATACTTCTGTTGGCATGAAGCCACAATCTTAGTGGTCTTTACCTCTAGACTCTATTTGACCATGTTCTCTCTCTTCAGAAATCTTATTTTATTTGTTCATAAAGGCTGGAGTGCCAAATGAATTCCTTTGTTCACAGAGGAAGAGTTAATTCCAGGTTATTGATAAAATATTGAGCAACTTTGGCACCCCCTTTTTGTGTCTTGTGTTAGATTGATCATTGGAGTGTTTTATTTTATTAAATCTTTTAAACTTTGTGCCATCTGTTGTTGCATTGTTCCATGGCTTGGGAGCGGTGGTCTGCGATTTTTGGTTTATTTGGGATACATTGGGTGATGCCTTGCAATGTGCTAGATCTTTGGGCTCGATGGCAGGGTCGCCTTAGTGATCATCAGAATATGGTAGTTTGGAAAATTGTCACTTAGTGATCAGCCAGATTGAACTTGTTGGCGAGGTGGTGATCGGCGGCAGTAGCAGGAGGTATCAATGGAAAAAAAAAAAAAAATCAAAGGAGGTAGCAGGGTAGTGTGGGTTACAGTTTGGTGAAACGGCTCCGTTTTACTGCTTTGATGTGTTTTTTTTTTTTTGACGTGTCAAAATTTGTCACGTCATATAACATGTCATCTGTCTAACTGGACACTTAACAGGGGCTTCTAACGGAGTTTAACAGAAGGTGCAATTTGAAAACTAAAAAGAGTTAGAGGGCTAAAATGAAAATTTTTGAAGTTAGGGGGCCAAAATGAACACCCCCCCCCTAAGTTATGGGGGCCAAAAGTTGACTTTAGTCTATATTTTAATACAAAACGACGTCATTTTGGAACTTTAATAGTCATTATATATATAATAGGAAAATATTAGATTATTTAAAAAAAATAATACTTAAATAGTCATTAGAATTGGAAAAGTTAGGAAACCTTATTAGAAAATGATAAATTAAAAATCCATGCTCATAAATCTATACTATAATATAAAACTGAAGCTTTTTTGACTTTTAATTAACCTCATAATATTGCGCCACATAAGCTGTTTTCACAATTTTACACCTTATTATTTTAATATATATTTTTAATTGAATTTAAATTTTATTCTATAATTAAACATCTCATTAGAATCTTGACACATTATATTTTTTTAATAGAAATATATATTGTTCCATATATATAACACAATCATAATAAATGCCTAATACTATAATATATTTTATATATAAACACAATAATAATAAATGTTTTTAATAATTATCAATTTTCATATTTAGAAAAAATCATATTTAACCAATATTATTTAGATTTCATTTTAAGTAATTTTTCTGTACATCGCACGGGTTTACGACTAATAAGAATTAAAACTTGAAAACAACTTCATTTTGAAGTCTCGGACATGCAACACATCTTCTCAATAAAAAGGAAATAAAGAGAAGAGTAATTATAAACATTAAAAATAGGAGTAGTTCAAGGATCCCATAAATCTATAGCTCTTTTTTTTTTTTTTAATTGACCTATAGCCCATTGAGTTTCTGAGTGTGACATTGGTCCACAATGAATAGCATATTTCTTAGGAGGAATTCAAGGATGGATTAAAAATAAGCATTAAAAATTTGGTCCATGTTAAATATGCCTTTAATCTTGTGCATACACCCAGAATTTTATAACCATTTTTTTTTCAAAATCAAAACATCATGACTTATGGCATGTTATGGACTAATTTAAGGGGCTTGGCATTAAGATCTTTCTAATTTAATTTAATCATTGACTTTAGAAATGCATTTACTTAACTTATTTATATTATCTAATGTATATTTAAATACAAAACGACGTCATTTTGGAACTTTTATAGTCATTGTAGATATAACAGGAAAATATTAAATTATTTAAAAAAAAAAAAACTTAAATAGTCATTAGAATTGGAAAAGTTAGGAAAACTTATTGGAAGATGATAAATTAAAAATCAATGCTCATAAATCTTTACTATAATGTAAAACCAAAGCTTTTTTGACTTTTGATTGACCTCATAATATTGCACCACATAAGTTGCTTTCACAGTTTTACACCTCATTAGTTTAATATATATTTTTTAATTGAATTTAAATTTTATTCTATAATTAAACATCTTATTAGAATCTTGACACATTATATTTTCTTTAATAGAAATAATATATTGTTCCATATATATAAACACAATCATAATAAATGCCTAATACTATAATATATTTTATATATATACACAATAATTATCAATTTTCATATTTAGAAAAAAATCATATTTAGACCAAAATTTTTTTAGATTTCATTTGAAGTAATTTTTTCATGTATCGCACGGGTTTACAACTAGTAAAAATTAAAACTTGAAAACGACTTCGTTTTGAAGTCTCGGACATGCAACACATCTTCTCAATAAAAAGGAAATAAAGAGAACAGTAATTATAAGCATTAAAAATAGGAGTAATTCAAGGATCCTATAAACCTATAGCCCATTGAGTTTTGAGTGTGACATTGGTCCACAATTAATAGCATATTTCTTAGGAGAATTCAAGGATGGATTAAAAATAAGCATTAAAAATTTGGTCCATGTTAAATATGCCTTTAATCTTGTGCATATACCCGGAATTTTTTAACCATTTTTTTTTTTTTCAAAAACAAAACGTCATGACTTATGGCATGTTATGGACTAATTTAAGGGGCTTGACATTAAGATCTTTTTAATTTAATTTAATCATTGACTGTAAAAATGCGTTTACTTAACTTATTTATATTATCTAACTAGTCGGTAACCCGTGCAAAGCACTGGAAAGTTTAACATAAACGTCATGACTTATGGCATGTTATGGACTAATTTAAGGGGCTTGACATTAAGATCTTTCTAATTTAATTTAATCATTGACTCTAAAAATGCGTTTACTTAACTTATTTATATATCTAACTAGTCGGTAACCCGTGCCAAGCACGGGAAAGTTTAATATAATATGATTTTTTTTCCTCTCTTTTATTTTTTGTCTAAATATAAAAATTGATAATCATGATATTTATTAAAAGACATTTATTATTATTGTGTTTATATATAGAATATATTATGGTATTAGACATTTATTATGATTGTGTTTATATATATAGAACAATATATTCTTTCTATTAAAGAAAATATGATGTGTAACCTTTGTTTGTGGGTTGCTTTGTTATTTTAATAAATTTACTCATTTGAGCAAGGGTAAGTTTTAGGTTTCTCAATTAAATTACCTAAGTTTTACCCCATATGGCTATTCATTCTGATAACTTAGAGGTATGGATGGAGGATGTGCCTTCACCTACCAAATGATTGTATTTGTCCGATTTTCCAGTTCAATAAAATTCTCTACTCTTTCCAAAAAAAAAAAGTTAGTTCTTAATCAATCAATCATATTCAAATGATGGAGACTCAATCTTGATCTCGAGATTTGTAATTAAAATTTAAATGTATTTTATAAGGCGCAAACATAACCATCTAATAAAAAAACACTACTATTTAAAATTTAAAAGTCCTTAAACTTCTTTTTTTTTTTTTTTTTTCTAATTTTTTTTTGAATCTTGGGTTGGGTCAAGTTTGGGTTGGCAAAATTTTCAACTCGAGTAACCCAACTCCGCGCTATTAATAGTTTAAAAAAATATATGTATTTTAAATTTATAAGTTTGATTTATTTATTTTGGGATTTATTTTAATTTTATATTTTGATTTATTTTTTTTTTTTTTTTTTGATATTCCGAGACGTAGTTTTGATGAATTTGAAATATTAGGCCCAATTGTAATCATTTATCAAATAATAAGTTGATTACCAAAAAAAAAGAAAAAGAAAAATCAAATAATAAGTTTAAATAAATTCATAAAAATCCAATCCAACCCAAACTCGATCCCTACCATTGAAATTGGATTGTTTTTGAGAGAAATATGAGTTGGGTTAGGTCGGAAATTTCTCAATCCAATCAGGTTGGATTGAGTTGAGTATTGGGTTGAAAAATTATCTAAACTCAACCCAATCAAACCCAGGAAAAAAAAAAACAAAAAAAAACCGTAGTTTATAGACTTTTTTATTATTATTTTTTTTTTGTGAACTAGAAAAAAAGCTCATTGGTGTGTTTATAGCCTCGGGCCACTTAAACCTAGACTTGCACATGGTGCGTGACCACTCGTGCACTAGTGGGGTATGTAAGGAATTGAATCCTCAGGCTCGGATCTACAAGTTAAGGGGTTTGACTCGTCTTTCTACTACTAAGCCACCACCAAGGGTGATATGTAATTTATAAACTTGAAGTTAATGGAAGACGGGTTTTCACCACACAAGTTAACACCTCATTCTACAAATTCCACATCCCAAATTTTTCCCCAAGTTAGTTAACCATCTACTTAGTGAAGTCAAAGGATCACAAAATCACCACCTTAACCTTTCACCACAAATCAACACCTTATCATAAAATTGTCACTTCTCAAATTTGTCTTCAAGTTAGCGGATTATCTCCTTTGTCTCTCTTGCATAACCAAACAACAGCCAATTTCACTTCCATCAGCTAGGTGTTAATTGTTTTCCTCACTTTACCTCTAAATTCTATTATCTATTCATTATAAAATTACTTTCTTGGGTTGTGCATTTAAAATTTATTTTAACTCTCTACTTTTCATGGTCACACACAATGTTTCTGGTAGTTTTTTTTTTCTTATTTTTAATGTTCCATACCTCCCTAATTATTATTTTTTTGAGGTAATACCTCCCTAATTTTAAATTCATTTTAATTAATTTAAGCAGTTTATCTCTCAATGGTTGAAACAGAGTATTGGCTGAATTTTCAAAGCTAATCTAAACTAGCAGATGACTTCACTAAAGAAAGAAAGGACTATAAATGAGTATATGTGTTGCCCATCCAGTCTCCACTCTCAAAGCCTTGCCTATTCTTCATGCTCATCCTTCTTTTCCTAAGGCCATGAATTCCTCTGCACTGCCATGGTGTTTCATGCTTTTCTTTCTTTCCATCACCTTCACTTTCAACTCTTTCTCATCCTCTGCCACTCCAGATACTTACTATGACCAGTGTTCTTCAACAGTCCTTGGTTCTAGCTCAAAAGAAGTTCGACTCTCAAAATTCCCACTTCTCAGAACCCATAAAGGTTACTATACTGGTGGTGACAATCATATCCACCAAAACTCCTATTCTTACTATCCCCCCAATTTCTCAAACACCATTTTTCTTCTAACCAAGGCTGTCTATGGCACTGATGTCATAGGCCTTTTCAAGGTTGAACTGGATTTGGCTTTTCAAGTTGGCGAGACTTACCGGGGACAAAGGCCTATAACTTTTGAGCTAAATGGTTTCTATTCAGAAACAAGTGGGAAACTTTGTGTTTTTGGACCAGCTTCTACATATTCCAAAGATGGTGGCTTGCTTAAGCTTGTTGGTGTTCTTAAGCTCTACAATCTCACAAAATCAACTAATGTTACTAGTTTGATTAGTGGGACTTTAGAGAGCCTGAGTTCTGACAATGAAGAAGCCCATTTTGATACAATTTCCATGCTGTTTCTTCCTCAGATGAATTACACGTACACATATGTTTCAGAAGATTCCAAAGATGGGTTTTATGGAATTGATTATGATGTTCCACAAAGTTTGTCACTTAGTTCTCTGCCAAGAACTTTCTGTTCAATAGTCTCAAGGGCAATCTATCAATTCAATTTGAAATATTCAAAGGGTTGCAATATTTCTGAAAAGAACTGCAACCCTTTGGATAAGGGTCTTGGTTATGTGCCAAGTTTTATGTCTTTGTGTGAAATTGATTGTTCTGAGAAGGAAGAAAGGATGCGAGTCCTGGTGGAGTTTCCTAATGGAAGCTATGTTAATTATCACCAGAGTTTCAATCCCAACATGACTCTGATTGGTGAAGGATCATGGGATGAAAGCAAGAATCAGCTTTTAATTGTTGCGTGCCGTTTTTTGGGCATGACACAATCTTTTGCTGATGCTCATCTTGGCGATTGTTCAATGAAATTGAGCTTGAGGTTCCCAGCAGCGTGGTCAATCAAAGGTGCTAGTAGCATTGTGGGACAAGTTTGGAGTAACAAGACTCAGAATGAATTGGGTTATTTCGATAAGATCATGTTTCGAAGTTTTAGAGTTTCAATAAGAGAGATTTATGGTGTGTCCAGCTTGAAGTACGAGTATACCATGATTGACTTGGCGAGCAAGTCATGCCCCAAGCCTGATAAAAGTAAAAACAAAGGGAAACTATTCCCAACTGGGTTTTCTTATGACATGAGAGTTGAAATGACAGTGAAGAAATCAAAAGAAGTAGTTGGTTGGGGCAATTTTGTCCCCATCTCTGTTGGTGATCAATTTTATCTGTTGTCAAACTCTATAGGGTCTGTATTATCAAAAAAAAAAAACTCTACTGGGTCTGAAGAGCCATCCAATTTCCCCACCAGTGGTCCTGTTAATATCAGCTACAATATAGTCCTGGGGGTGCTCCATTCATCCAACACATCTTCAAGATCAAATGACAGATTTGAGGCCTTAGCTGAAGGGTTGTATGATGCTGAAACAGGAAGCTTGTGTATGATAGGCTGCAGAAATATTGGCTCAATTAATGATTCCCTGGATTGTGAGATTCTTGTCAAATTACAATTCCCTCCAATAAAAAAAAGGAATGGTGATCGAATCAAGGGAAGCATCAAAAGCACACGCGACAAATCCGATCATCTTTACTTTGAACTTATGGACTTGTCTGCAAATGCTTATTACTCTGATGAAGCATCCATTTGGAGAATGGATGCTGAAATCATCATGGTACTTATCTCCACCACACTCTCATGTGTGTTTGTGGGACTACAACTCTTCCATGTGAAAAGGCATCCTAATGTGCTTCCCTTAACCTCACTTGTCATGCTATCAATTCTTACTCTAGGCCACATGAATCCTTTGGAGCTCAACTTTCAAGCCTTGTTCTTCAAACATTCAAGTATGAGAAGCATATTATATCGAAGTGGTGGATGGATTGAAGCGAATGAGGTGATTGTAAGGGTGGTTGGAAGGGTAGCTTTCTTGTTTCAATTCTGTCTTCTGCTGATAACATGGTCAGCAAGAAGGGGTAATGGAAATCAGAATGGTACATGGGTTGCTGAGAAGAAGGTTCTCTTTGTGGTTTTGCCATTATATGCAGCTGGGGCCTTAGTAGCTGTGATGGTTTCAAGTTCCTTTACAAGTTCCCATACATACAAACCACATTCTCTTTGGGGTGACTTGAAATCTTATGCTGGTTTGGTCTTGGATGGATTTCTCTTGCCTCAAATACTGCTCAACATGTTGTGGAACTCAAGAGAGAGGACTCTCTCTTTTGGATTCTACATTGGAAACACTTTTGTCAGATTGCTACCTCATGCATATGATCTTTACAGGGCTCACAATAATTTTCACCACTATGATGGGTCATACATATATGCAAATCCTGGCGCAGATTTCTATTCCACTGCTTGGGATGTTGTTATCCCTCTTGGGGGTTTGCTTTTTGCATTGATCATTTACTTGCAGCAGAAGTTTGGTGGTCGTTTCATCTTTCCTAGGAGGTTTAGAGAGTTAGAAGTATATGAAAGGTGCCTGTAGTTAGTGAAATGGGGAATCATTTCCATCTATGTAATTTTATATTTCTAGAGTATGTTATAAGTTTGTATGTTAGCAGTATGATATCTTTAGAATATCAATCTTGTAATTTATCTCTCTTAATACATGTCCCAAACTGATGTTATCTCTGATTAGCAAAAAAAAAAAACTGATGTTATTTCTATTTGGCTGGTGCTTTGTTTCAAAGAAGTTTCAGATTGTCTAACATCTATAGTAACAGTTCTATGAATTTTTTTTACAAGGAGAATTTGAATATCTATATATGTATCATCAAAATAATAAGTATTTGTTTAGAATCCATATCATTCGTTAAGGGTCTAACCCATCATATCAGAGCGAGCCCAATACAAATGATACTTAAAAAAAGGGTTAAATACACTGTTGGTCCCTAACGTTTACCTAAGTTGCATGTTTGGTCCCTAACGTTTAAAATGGACAAAAATGGTCCTTAACATTTCAAAATTATGCACCATTAGTCATTTTGTTTGTCTCCGTTAACTTGGTGTATATGTGGTTAACGAATTGATGACGTGACCAATTTTTAATTGAGGTAATATTTTTTTCATTTACAACTAGGATATGACATGACATACCCATTTAAAATCAACTCAACTCAACCCAAATTAAATAAACCTCACCCAAATTGAAAATCAACCCAACCCTAAAATTAAACTCAATCTCACCATCATTGCGATGGTTGGGAAGTGACTAAATTGAGTATAGTTGCAGTTATATTCTAATGATTTTTTCATGATTAAATCTCTTCAAACTGTACCTTTTGCTTTTCTTTTCGAAGATATTGAATTTTTTCATGGTTAAATCAGCCTTTCACCAAGCTTCTAGCCAACATAAAAATGGCTGAATTTTACTTGTGCAGGGAACTCTCTAGAGGAGGAAAATTCCAGAGAGAGAGAGAGGGAGAAATTTCTAGAAAGGAGCTTTTAGAGAGAGAGGCAATGCTTGAACTTTAACATTTTATAAGTGGCGAACAGTAAAACATAATATAATTTTACAACCTGTTAACTCATAAATAAATTACCGATATAGTGTACTTAATCAAGCTTATTCATTAAAAAAAAAAAAAACATTGTCAAGCTTGATTTACATTTCCTACAGGTTTTCAGAAGAACTTAGAAGAAAATGAAATCTTTGATTCGTGTTTTGCTCAACGAGAAATCCCGCAGTGGTTTTCTTACCAAATTGATTGCCCTTTATTGGATATCCAACTACATCCAGAAAAGTGCTCTTTTCTCTTATACCAAGCACCCAATTGTTGTTCGTATTTATCAAGGTGATGGTGGTTCAGGCATGAGAGAGAGGAGAGAGCTATGAAGAGGGAGAAGAGAGAGATTAGGTTTAATTTTAGGGTTGGGTTGATTTTCAATTTGGGTGGGGTTTATTTAAGCTCTGGTTGGGTTAATTTTAAATGGATATGCCATGTTATATCTTAGTTGTACATGAAAAAAAAAAAAAAATACCTCAATTAAAAATTGATCACGTCATCAATCCGTTAACCATTTATACACAAAGTTAATGGAGACTAACGGAATGATTAATGGTGCATGATTTTGAAACGTTAGGGACCATTTCTGCCTCTTTTAAACGTTAGGGACCAAACGTGCAACTTAAGTAAACGTTAGGGACCAACAATGTATTTAACCCTTAAAAAAACCATTAAAATTTAAAAGGTAACAAGTACACATGGTGGGGGTGGGGGGCTCTAGAAAAAAAAAAATTGATTCAAAGTTAATTTTTTTTTAATACAATTCTAAAGTAGTTGGGTGGACACACCAATGTCACAGCCTGTATATGCATTGGGATCCATCACTTATGTGAGAAGAGGAAGTATGTATTTAATGTATTGCCGAAATATTCTATAATTACCCTCTCTTTTTTCTTATCCTTTTTGTATTATTTTTATATTTTGCATTTTTCAATAAAGTACTAACTTTTATAAAAAAAAATGTTAGCTTGTGCGCAAGTTAGCCGGATTGAGTTTCAACTATTGGACGTATAGTAGTATACCAAAAAAAGGAAAAACAGCTATTTAAAGTAGTTTTTTTTTTAGTAATTTATACTGACATCCCCGATGTTTAGTGAAATTAGATTTACTATACCATATTTTTAACAAATGGCACTACACTCCAAAATTTCTAAAATAATTAACACGTTCCAAAATAATTGACGCTTAACTCTAAAATATCCAGACTCCACTCCATTTTTTGAGTGGAGCGTGAAGTATTTTGAGAATTTTGGAGTGAAGTGTTATTTGTTGAAAATAGGGTGTAGTGAGTTTAGTTTCATCAAATATTTGGGGTGTCAGTGTAATTTTGGTTTAGATAGATGTGCTGAAAAATTATAAAAAGTTACTTTTTGTTTAGACGGATGTGATGAAAAATTGAAAAAAACAACTTTAAATCTAAGATGCCCATGTACTATTCCTGTAATTGCTGAAAAGGGTCCATGCCCTCATTGCCTCCAAGATATTGTACAATTTGATTTATAGTTCCTATTAATAAAATTTGCAATTGTTTAGTATCAAGAAGAGAAACAAAGGTACCATCGAGGATAGTGGTCTAGTAGTCAATGTGTGTACTCTCAAATCAAGTTTGAAGGTCTCATATTCGAATCCCAATGGAAAGTGCTTGGGAATAAAACCCTCGCCCTTGTGCAATGTCCATTAATGTCCTTGTGGGGTTGAGATAACAACTATGACTCTGGATCCCTCTCGAACCTAGCGGGTAGGATGTTAAGAAAATAGTTTACCTTCAATCCACTATGTGGCAAGTAAATAGACCATCCACGTGTACTTTTAATCATATGACATTTTTAATGAGTCATATGACTTTTTAAAATACACATGTGGATGGCCTATTTGCAGCTACATTGTGTAGCCTTTTCAGTGAAGAAAGGAACATACATAATGATTCTTTCAGTTGTTCTTTCGTGTGAAATTCATTGTGTTTCCCTCTCGTTTTCTTATTTTAACAACTAGTACAGCTTATAAACGTCCTTACTGTTCAAAGATGCTTATGGCCCTAGCAGCTCTTCTTTAGCTTAATGATAGATAAATAATGATTTCAATGAAAATGATTGATGACATTGACAACCCCGAAAAAGTTAGTCAGACCGAATGCTTTGGATAATTCAATAGTTGGGAATGAGGGATTCGAACCCGAATATACAATACCAGTTGAGCTATAAGCCTATACGACTCTTCGCAATTGGATTGAGAATTGATATCAAATTTGAGTGACATTATGTGCTTTTGGGACTGCTCTTGAA
This sequence comes from Fagus sylvatica, assembly GCA_907173295.1. Classification (NCBI taxonomy): domain Eukaryota; kingdom Viridiplantae; phylum Streptophyta; class Magnoliopsida; order Fagales; family Fagaceae; genus Fagus; species Fagus sylvatica. The sequence goes on from OU015765.1 coordinate 32,908,961, forward strand.
TTCTTTTGGCATATTAATTAATTATTTATTTTTCAACTCTCTGTTGGGTATATATCATATGATTCTGTAAAAGAAACAATAACAATAAGAAATCTGTCATACTTAATAAACAATAAAAACTCACAGTTGAATGCAGAATGAATAGATCAAGTCTAGCGTTTGACGCTATGTCCTTAAAACAGATTGCGCCCTTCACACTATTAACTTAGTGGTGCTTTGAGACTCATGGACGTCTGTCTCCCAGGATAAAATAATCTTCGCACGCAGAAGAAGCACAAGCAATCTCCGTGCACAACGAACGTAACAAGTGTCTCTTTCTCTCTCTTTATGCAAATGGGACTCTCAAAGTTGTAGGAAATAACTAACTCAAGATATATGTAAGTAGTTTTTTAAATGAATGAGGGGACACTCTATTTATAGATAGAGTCACACCTCTTCGGAAAAGGTGCAAGATGAATAGTCACAACTATTCAAAAAAGACACAAGATGAATAGTCACAACTATTCAGAAAAGACACAACATTTGGGAAAAAATAATATATTAATAAATACATAAATTTGATAGACTGGGCCTAACCCACATGGGTCTGCTTGGCCCACTTTTAGGAGGCAATTTCTCATTCACTCCTAACCATTTTTCCAACAATCCCCCACATGAATAGAAATTGAACAAACACAATGCAAATGACAATGCAGACACAGAGAGAGTAGAAGAAAAGTTACTGTATCGGGAGAGGTAGCTTTTGGCTTTGAACCTTCCTTTGTGAAAGACTATCGGATATACTGGCTAACTGGTGAACATGATGTCTTGAACCGTTCAGCCGTTTGTGTATACCAAGACAATAGAATTCACACAGCTCCTTTTCGAACACAGTTAGTTCTCATTATTGTGCTCATTTTGGCCCTTAACACCTTCCTGGTTTCATGAGTGTTTTAGAGAATTCAGCCTTAAAATTCTCATTGAAGCGGCCACATTTCACACTCACATAGGTGATTTCTTATTAAGAGTATCCTATTGCTACCCCACTTGGATTTCCAAGGTATAAGAATCATTAAAAGCATAGCTTATCCTAAACTTTTACAGGCATCACTATTTCATCATAGGAATGGATAGGAGATGTTATCTCCATAGTGATACTACCAAGTCCAACACAATTCGGTTGTCCCTTTGAACCTAGATCTTGGGATCTCCAGTCAGCTAGGTAGGGTTGCCATTATGGGACTTAAATTATAAGCTTTAAACCCATTCCCCTCGATGAGCAGTTTACACGCTCTCCACTCAAACCTTTGGTTAACGGATCCACTATATTATCTTTCGACTTTATGTAGTCAATGGAGATAATGCCATTTGAGAGCAACTGCCTTACGGTATTGTGTCTTCGACAAATATGTCGAGACTTACCATTATACATATAACTCTGTGCCCTACCAATTGCTGATTGGCTATCACACTGTATACAGATAGGTGGCACAGGTTTTGTCCACATCGGCATATCCTCCAAGAAATGACGAAGCCACTCTGCTTCTTCTCCTGCTTTATCCAGAGCGATAAATTCCGATTCCATTGTGGACCTTGCAATGCATGTTTGTTTAGAAGATTTCCAAGATACAGCTGCACCACCAAGCGTAAAGACATATCCACTCGTGGATTTTGTGTCATTTGTATCAGATATCCAGTTTGCATCACTGTATCCTTCTAGTACAACTGGATATCTTGTGTAGTGCACACCATAGTTTAGGGTGTATTTCAAATACCTTAAAACCCTAACTATTGCCTTCCAGTGGTCTTCCCCTTGGGTTACTCGTGTATCTACTCAGCTTGCTGACAGAATACGCTATGTCTGGTCTTGTGCAATTCATTATATACATAAGACTGCCAATTATCTGAGAATACTCTAATTGAGATATGTCATTCCCTTTATTTTTAGTTAGATGTAAATTTACATCAATAGGTGTTTTCACTGGACTATCATCATATCTCCCAAATTTCTCAAGTACCTTCTTAATGTAGTGTGTTTGAGATAAGACAAGTCCATCAGATGTTCTAGTAATCTTAATTCCTAGTATCACATCTGCAACACCTAAATCTTTCATGTCGAACTTACTATTCAACATCCTTTTGGTAGCTTTAATGATATCATTATTGCTACCCATAATGAGCATATCATCAACATAGAGACATACAATGACATAGCCACTTGTGGTATTCTTGACATACACACACTTGTCGCATTCATTGATTCTAAACCCATTTGACATCATTGCATTGTCAAATTTCTCATGCCATTGCTTTGGAGCTTGCTTTAATCCATATAAGGATTTCACAAGTCTACACACTTTCTTTTCTTTTCCAGGAACAATAAACCCTTCTGGTTGTTCCATATAAATCTCTTCATCCAATTCACCATTCAAGAATGCAGTCTTAACATCCATTTGATGTATCTCTAGGTTATACAATGTTGCAATAGCAATTAACATTCTAATGGATGTTATTCTTGTAACTGGTGAATATGTATCAAAGTAATCCACACCTTCCTTTTGTTTGTAACCCTTTACAACAAGTCGTGCCTTATACTTGTCAATAGATCCATCAGCTTTCATTTTCCTCTTGAACTATCCATTTATATCCTAGAGGTTTACAACCAGGTGGCAGATCCACCAATTCCCAAGTATGATTTTGTAGGATGGATTCAATTTCACTATTGACAGCCTCTTTCCATAGAGGAGCCTCTGGCATAGACATTGCTTCCTTGAAACTTTGAGGTTCATCTTCTAACATAAATGTTAGAAAATCTGGACCAAACGTTTTTTACGCTTTTGTTCTCTTAGTACGTCTAGGCTCAACCTCATTCCTCTCTTCCATCAACTCTTGATCATGAGAGGTACTAGACATAGATTCCAAATTCCTTTTGAGGGAATTAAAGGAATTTGTTTCTTGTGTAGGTTTACATGGAAATATTTCCTCAAAAAATGATGCATTCCTAGATTCAATTATTGTATTCACATGCATGTCAGGAATATCAGATTTATGAATCAAAAATCGATATGCACTACTGTTATGGGCATAACCAATGAAAACACAATCAACTGTTTTTGGTCCTATCTTTACCTTTTTGGGAATAGGAACCGCCACTTTAGCCAAGCACCCCCACACTTTTAAGAATTGATAGGAAGGCGTTCGACCTTTCCATAATTCATAAGGTGTCTTGTCTAATTTCTTTTGAGGCAACTTGTTGAGAATATACTTAGCAGAAAGAATAGCTTCCCCCCACAAGTTCTGTGGTAAACCAGAACTTATCAGCATAGCATTCATCATCTCCTTCAAGGTTCTATTTTTCCGTTCAGCAACTCCATTTTGCTGAGGTGAATAGGGTGCAGTGGTTTGATGAACAATACCATGTTGTGAACAGAACTCACCAAAAGGTAATTCATATTCCTCACGTCTATCACTCCCAAGAACCTTTATCTTTTTACTAAGTTGATTCTCAACTTCTTTCTTATAATGAATGAAACTCTCTAATGCCTCATCCTTGCTCCTTTAGCAAGTACACATAACAGTACCTTGTGCAATCGTCTATGAATGTGACAAAATATTTCCGATCTCCTCTAGTTTGAACAAATTTCAAATCACATACATCACTATGTATTAATTCTAGAGGATCACTACTTCTTTCAATGGAATGAAATGATGTTCTCGTTAATTTAGCCTCCACACAAGTTTCGCATTTATGATTAGTATCAATTTGAAATTTTGGCAATAAATTTAAATTGACTAATCTATGCAAAGTTCCAAAATTAACATGACCTAATCTTCCATGCCAAACATTAGATGACTCAAGCAAATAAGCAGAAGATTTGTTCTTATTCTCATTTATAGGAACAATGGTCATCACATTCATTTTGAAAAGCCCATCGCTTAAATACCCTTTTCCCACAAGCATTCCACTCTTAGTGAGTAAGAATTTGTCAGACTCAAAGACCAACTGAAAACCATTCTTGCTTAACAAAGAACCCGAAACAAGGTTCTTGCGAATGTCTGGCACATGCAGCACATCATTGAGGGTCAGTTCTTTTCCAGAACTCATCTTTAGGACCACCTTTCCCTTTCCTTCAACTTTAGAAGTCGAGGAGTTTCCCATGAAAAGTTGTTCTCCATATCCCACAGATTGATATGTAGAAAACATTTTATTGTCTAAACATATATGACGAGTAGCCCCAATGTCCACCCACCATTCATTGGTAGTTTTTACCAAATTTATTTTAGACACTTGTTCGATAGACATTTTGTTTAAGCAAAATTTTTATTCAAACAAAATTCTCAAAAATCAATTTAATCACATAAACATTAATTTCGGCATGCACAGTAGCACATATGTGATTCTTCAAATATCAAAGAACAAAACTTGTAAATATATATTCAATTAAAGCAAACAGTACACAATCACAAATTCGCATATAATGAATATTATATAAAAACAAGTTAATAAAGACAATGAACAAATTAAAATTTTCAAACCACGGTTTTAACGCTCATAGGAATTCAATAACTTTAACCGAAACGGTAAGTTACAACTTGTGCATACCAACCAAACAATTCGAATAAATATATTACTAAGCTTTCCAACGTTGACTTCAATGATTTCAACGATTAAAAGGCTTTAACCAAATTTGGGTTTGCGGGAAGTAGAATTCGCAAATAACAGTGACAACACAGTTTACGTAAATTAATCAACACAGTTTACGCAAACAACAAAATATATAAATTTCAGTGAATTTCCACAGAGATCACACAATACAATTAACTTAATCTGTTTTAAGATTGTTGGGTATATATCATGTGATTCTGTAAAAGAAACAATAACAATAAGAAATCTGTCACAGTTAATAAACAATAAAAACTCACAGTTGAATGCAGAATGAATAGATCAAGTCTAGCGTTTGACGCTATGTCCTTAAAACAGATTGCGCCCCTCACACTATTAACTTAGTGGTGCTTTGAGACTCATGGACGTCTGTCTCCCAGGATAAAATGATCTTCGCACGCAGAAGAAGCACAAGCAATCTCCGTACACAACGAACGTAACAAGTGTCTCTTTCTCTCTCTTTATGCAAATGGGACTCTCAAAGTTGTAGGAAATAACTAACTCAAGATATATGTAAGTAGTTTTTTAAATGAATGAGGGGACACTCTATTTATAGATAGAGTCACACCTCTTCGGAAAAGGTGCGAGATGAATAGTCACAACTATTCAGAAAAGACACAAGATGAATAGTCACAACTATTCAGAAAAGACACAACATTTGGGAAAAAATAATGTATTAATAAATACATAAATTGGATGGACTGGGCCTAACCCACATAGGTCTGCTTGGCCCACTTTTAGGAGGCAATTTCTCATTCACTCCTAACCATTTTTCCAACACTCTCTAGATCAATGCATACATTTATGTTGAACTGTTAGGTTTGATCTTTGATAGAACATGTCTAACTCAAAACCTCTACTTGGCTCAGTTGTCGGGTTGAACAATATCCAAATCAACTCTGTTAAATGTAAGAATGTCGAGCAGGTGCTTAGGTCAGTAACTCTAAAGCCTGGTCAACACAAACGTGATGAGTAATAATTGTGCCCCCATTCTCGCCTAAATATACAATAGTTAAAAATTAGATATTGATCACTAAAATATAATATATCACCAAGATTCAATGTAATATATTTTCAAGCAACCAAGGTAACACATTGAATACTCAAATTCTCTATCTTTATTTTCAAATAACCTTGGTGTACCTTACATTTCTTTTTTTAATTGCATGTGTTCATTGTCCACCTCAATGGTACAATCACCTCCTTACCACCATTTACACCCAACTACCCAATTGATAAATTATCTTGTCTATTAGTTTTTTTTTTTTTTTTTTTTTGAAAGTTTCTATTAGTTTTATCTAATCAGCCCTGAATTGACCAAACGAATTAAGAAAATGAATCTTGATTACAAAAATATATATTCGATAATTGTTTATTGGCCTTGTTTAGTCAAACAGAGAAATAAGTAATAACTACTCCATTTGATTATCAAAGGATATTACCTTTAAGCTATCCTCGCTCCAATCACGGTATTCTACCAATAAAAGAAAACAAAACCTTGTTGTTGTCCAAGCTGCTAGCCTTTGCCAAGTCCAAAACCAACTTTGTTCTTAATTTTTCCACATCTTATGATTATGACCAATCAATGAATCAATAGCGACCTTTGGACAAGTTGGAATGAGCCTTTGTTTTCTACTAGTCTTCCTCTCATATATATGATGACGTACACCAATCGGAAAACAACAACCTGATAGTAATACAAGCAAATTACTACCTCCAAACTAATTTAATACAACTTGAATAAATCTTATCCTAATTTGATCCTATGCCTAGCTTTATTCAAATCAATAAAGCTAAGGTCATAACCACGTTGTCATGACATTGCTTAGGTGATAAATTGTAATTGATAGATAGTAAAGTGATGTTAGTGGTGAGTTCATATAAAAGCCAATAACAACTAATCACTTAGATAATTATGTGAAAAATGTTGTAACTGTAATATTACTTAATGTATTCAAAAAAGCATAGAAATCATCAACTTAGAATAAAAGTTCAACTAAAGATAAAGATAATGCTTGTTGAAACAAAGAGACAAGAAAACTATTTTGAATGAAAGTGTATATTCTCTGTATTTTTGTACATCTTGAAACTGTACTAGACTACTTTTGTTTGCTAAACTGTACTAGACTACATGTATATATTTTTTTTTGATAAAGAGACTACATATACATATAGATGCAAAAGTAAACTTAGAATGATATCTTGATTTGACTAAAATCAATGACAATTAATGTTCCTTCATTTTAGTCACAATCAAGGGCTAACATGTGCTAAATATAATAATATGAAACATTAGCACATACACTAACACCCGCCTAAAACTCGAGATGGCGTGGAGGAAGCAATCTTAAGTTTGAAGATGAGGAAGTCATCTAGCCATGAACATGGTAAGTGGATTTGTGTCAAGATTATTTCATTTTCTAGAGTTTTTTCCTTCTCAAAATATCAGCCATGAACAAAGTACATTGCTGCTATAGATGTAAGGTATCATTTGAGAAGTAACAAATACAACTTGAGAAGACACACACATAAGAATCCCTCTAATATATTGTTAATTCTTCTGTTTTTTTCATGGGCCTCGAGGGGGAAGATTGTTGGGCCCTTATTTGATAACAATTACATCTCATTTAAATTGGACCTCATAATGTAACAATTTTGGGCCTAACTTACTCATTCAAAAAAATAAAAATAAAAAATAAAAAAATCAAACTCCCATAACCATATAAAACCCTACCCCTTCTCTTTTTCATTCCCTCTCCAACCACATAAAAAAAACCAACCAAAAAACCAAACAATGTTGAACTCACTCTCACCTTCACTCCATCTCCCAACTCTCCTTCCTCAAAATCCCACTTTCCTCCACTTTCCACTCTCACTCCCTCAAACCCACAAATTCCCACACCCACTTTTCACCAAAAAACACCCACATCTCGTTCTAGCCAAATCTCCCAACTCAGACCGCATCCCTCCCAAAGCTGAGGAACAGAAATGGACCCATGAAGGCTCCATCACCGAGTCACTCCCCAACGGCATGTTCAGAGTTCGCTTGGACAATCAAGACTTGATTTTGGGTTACATTTCTGGTAAAATCCGAAAGAATTTCATTCGTATATTGCCTGGAGATAGAGTCAAAGTTGAAGTCAGTCGCTATGACTCCACACGTGGCCGCATTATCTATAGAGGCCGCAACCCCAAAGATTAGATTTTTCTTCTTCGTTTTTCCTTGTTTTCTTTTGCTTTGTATTGTAATTTCTTGCTTTTGTTATGAAAAAACTTAAAAAAGTTTTTTTTTTTTTTTTTTTGTATGCTGGTTTGTGTTTCTGAATTTGTATGAATATGTACATTTATCATACGTTTTAAGTTGTTTAAAGTGTCGGGATGTCAAGATAATAAAGAGCAATCATTATGGAACAACGCTTTGATAAAATAAAAAGTGTAGGGATGCAATTTGAAGAAAATAATAAAGACCCATCATTTCAAAATATTAGCTTTTGTATGAGATTTATAGATGGCATGAAGTTTCTTATGCTAAAAAAGTTATTTTTATTGTAAAGTGAGGGAAGGCAAAAATGTGAAAATTGTTATGGGTGCTGGGATTTGTGAATATATTTGTTTTAAATGTGTATTTTGTATGAGATATATAGATGCCTTCTATTTGTTGCACATTGGTCTTTTAGCTTAATTTTGGTCATTTACCTATGCATCTCCGTCTTAATAAGAAGCTTCAATTTGATGAGAAAAATGAAGTCCCTCCATGCTAATAGGACGGATTTTATCTTATAATTATTGAAAAAAATTAGTTCAATAAAGTTCTTGGTGATGTCAGAGCATAGACTGAACATTAGCTTCTGTTTAAGATATATGGCAATTTATTTCTAGCGCAAAATGAATGGGGCCAAATCTTAAATTGGAAAGAGGTTTAGGGGTATTGAGATTGATATCCAAAAGCTGCAGAGTGCCCAGAAAGTATATTGAACTATGATTTATGCAACTAACTCAGTGTATCGGATATGAGCCATCTTTTTTTTTGTCTGGTTTTTAAATTTCTTAGAACCACTTTGAATAGTTTTGGCTCTGTTTCTAAATCAATGCAAACCTATATGATTGATTGGCTTGTTGTATGAGCTTATTTTCCCGGTTGGATTGGATTGGATACAAGCCAAGTTCCCAAGCCTGCTTCTTTTGTAAATTGTTTCTCATTTTGTTCAGAAGTTTTAAATCTCTTCTTCATCCATAGTTGCCTAAATTGAATTATATGTCTCTCTGCTCTGATCACTATTATGAATCTATAGTTAAAGCAGCACTATGAGTTTGAAAGGTGTAACTTATTCTTTTAATGAAAACCCTATAGAAAGCTTTGCAAGTGGTTGTAGGTTTAGGAGTCCAAGAATTCTATTTTAGAGTTGGACAGTTTATGTGGACGTACACTGAAGTGGAACAATGGCACCTGATCAAGGTACATGTTGCTATATTTGGGAGCCTTGGCATGGTTCACATCTGATTTGCATGCTGTTAAGTCATGAAGTTCCAGATTACAGGGGTTTTGTGTAAAATTAACCACCAGCTTTGCATGGCTATATCTGGTTGCAATTGCTTGTAAGAAGGCAAATTTCTTTATCTTGCAGCTGTTTTTATTCTCAATAAGGTGAGAATTTGGGTACTAGAAAGTCTATGATCAGTTTGATCTGTGTTACCTTTTGGAGGTCATGAGTTCTATTGATGATACAGCTAGACTATGGTATTGGAAGATTTTGATATTAAGTACCTTTATGAAGTTAATATCCTGAAGAATCTCTGGCATAGTTACATCTGAGATACGAGTAGTATATGTTTGAACTGTTGGAACCTGTCAATGGTTTTGAATAAGTGGTTGCAAATGATTAAATCTAAAGAGTTTTTTCAAACATTTGGTGAAGCTATGGGATGTTTTCTCAAGACATGCCCTTGTACACAGTTCACTGCCAAATCTTTATAACTTTTAGTGGTTTACTCAGTTGCTATTGGGTGCTAGTATCTCAAAACAATGTGAGTTGGGAAGCAATAGAGGGATGAGAAGTAGATTATATCATGTGCTATTGCTTCCAGGCTCTTGAGCAATGTTTTGTCTTGAGCTGGTTCTTGCATTAGAGTTTGTTCAGTTAGGTTGAGCATGAGATGGCTGTGGTCTGGTCATTTGGAAGTGTACCTGTTCCATTGTTGAGCTGACCAATACACTGTCATCTATGAAAACCAGCTTAGCCTTGCTACGTGGTTTGGAAACTGGTTGGATACTGAAATTTCTATAGCTATAGGTTTTGGATATGAAAGGAATATCTGCTGAAAACATTTAGGATGCTGTATCAGGAAGAGGGGATATGGTGGAAGTAGGTTACACAATCAAGGCTAACCTTTCGATTTCAGGAATTGTGAAATTATTGCCAGTCTCTACTTTCCCCCACTTAATTCAAAGAAGAATGAAGGTTAAAGTTTTGTTAGGTTCGGCTGCTTGTGTGTCTTAGTAAAAGGTCAAGTATAAATATGAAGAAGCAATTGGATATATTTCATATGGTTATAAATTAATACATATACATTAAAATTGTAGTTAAAATTTCCCAAATTCACTCTGGAACTTTTCAGTCACCCACATGTCCAAAATTCCAGATATACTATTCCATTCATACACTATTGCACTACATGTTAGGCCAAGAACTTTTACAACAAATTGTTGAACATTTGGAGTCGAAGATCCATAAGCAGACTAACATGCATTGACTCTTAATGAAAATAAGAAATGGTTTTAGTTGAAACTTTATCAGAATCAACTAATTTATTATTTAATCAAACGGACAAACTATAGTAATACAAAATAACAAAGAAAATACCCGGTGATTTTGTCATTCTATGCTTTTTTTGCTAAATTTTCTTTCTATGCTTCATAACCATAGACATTGCATCAGAAAACTGTCTTAGATAATGTTAACTCATCAGTAATTATATCTTGCTTCTCAATACTTGGAACCAACCTTTGTATGCATTTTTATAGAGACCACTCTTCACCTCTTCAGCTTGTTTAATTGTGAGATTATCACAAAAGTATTCTGGATCCATGTACGATCTATTATTTCAAACATTTATTTGTATTTATCTTCTCACTTTAAATGAAGTGGCCATTGTTTTTTTAGCTTGATCCATAGCCTCGTAAATATACTCCATGGCAGGTTTTGTTTCACCACCAACCAATCGAAACACAAAAAATAAGAGGGCCTACACTTTAAGGCTATAAACAACACTATTCCAAAACAAAGGCATTAGAATAGTTTGGGCCACTCTTCTTCCTACTTTCTCCTTTGTCCATTGATTTTCTACACATCCAATCTTACAAAGGAAAAATCTTTTTCAAGTTATCTTTCTGCTTATGTATATACTTGATATGTGAGAAATGATGTAACAATCCAAGTTTTTAATTAGTGGGTCTAACCAAGTTCCTTCTTATCCTTTAAATTTTATTTTATTTTTTTATTTTTTTCTATAAATTTGAAATAGTCTAATGTGACATTGTTCATTGGAGTATATAAACAAAGCTTTTATACCAAGTCTTATTGAATTTAATCTCATTGTAAAATTATACCATCAATGTTAATTTTTCTTTTATAATAAATTTTCTTTTCTAAGTAGGTGAAGACAATAGATGAACCTAGGATGAGAGTGCCACGTCAAGAAGTTTGACTTGTGATTTTCTTTTTAAACCCTTGCACCAAACCCTAAACCCTTGGTTGCCTCTCTTCAGTCACCAACCACAGAGACAGAGAAGATATTGAACTCGTTTGCGGCATTCAAACCAATGATGATGCAAGGAACGCTAACCCTTCAAAACCCAATTCTCCATCCTCTTCCTGAACCCACTTTTGCTCCAAAGAATTGCACCCCTTGTCCTCTTGCATCCAAACCCAACTGCATATCCTATAAAAACCATGCTTACAAATCAATTCCTGCTCTTCGAGCTTGTGCAGTTCAACCCTTGATCACTACCAAATCTCTTATAAACAATTTTCTCAATAACCCTTCTGGAGAAAATCTTAGGATCCCACGAGATTTGGACTGTCGCTACCTTGAAGAAAAACGTATTGAACGAAACCGTGGTGGTGGTGGTGTTGGTTCTGATGATTACTATGCCGTCCCTGAGCCCCGTTTCAATGAACTGGTGCGTGGTGATTCTCAATACAAACGTATTCTTGATGAAGAGGAAGAGGCTGGACTTGATGATGATGATCTTCTCAATGGAGATTCCGAAGATGGGAGTGAAGGCAAAAGTAGCATTGATGACGATGAAGACTTTGGTCTTGAAAAGAAACCCAAGCCCGAGCCCAGTTATGAGGACCTTCTTCCCTTGTTTATGTGGTCACACTCTCACCCACAGAGATGAAAAATACATCTACAAGAATGGTGATGTGCGTTTTTCACAATATTTTTCATAACTTGCAAGTTGTAATCTGAACAATATCATTTGATCACATGATTCCAATGATACTATTTTTATTATACATCAATTATAATAGTTGCATGAACTTTTGTGGAAAAGTCCCTTATTTTTTGTGTTAACTTAATTTGAGTATTCTAATATGCTTTCAAGTCTTTTATCTCTCGATGTCTCCTTGTTCCTTTCTTGTTTTGTTTTGTTTATAGTTACCTAGTTGCATTGTGTGCAGATGCTGGAAAACTGCTTTAAACTTATTACTCTTTGTGTAGTAGTGCCAATGGAGAAGCATTACTCTTGCTGGTGAAGCAATACTCCACTTGGACCAGCAGAGTAGGGAAAAACAAAAATGAAAATTGAACAAGATTATAGCATATTAGAATGACATTATGCATGTTAAGTATATCCCTACACCATAGCATCTTCTCATTGATTGGATTGTTAAAAAATATGCTGTATCCTTGCTCCCAAGCTAATGCATTAGGGGTGTTTTTTCTTTTTGCTGGATAATGCATTAGGGGTCTTAATCATTGATAATTGCTTCGTATTGGTGCAATCAGATTTAGCATTGGCAGCAAGCACCAAAACGACTTATTTGAGTACTTTTTCAAGGTGGGATTTTATTTTACATATATTAATGTGTTAGTTCAGATTTACACAGAACATTTTAATTGTTCTCAACTTAATTTAGTTGAGCTGATGCTTTGATATATATACTGGTAGTGTATAGAGAAGTTTAGTGTAATACAAACTCAGTCATTGAGTAAAACTCTATAAAGCAAATCCTATCTAAGTGTAATACAAACTCAGTCATTGAGTAGAACTCTATAAAGCAGATCCTATCTAAGTCGTGATGTCTTCCTATATTGTAGGAGTTGATAAACTAGGAGTTGTTATCTTTATCTGGTGTGGTCCTTGGTGATTATCTTCAACTGAAGGTTTATCCTTAACACGCCCCCTCAAGCCCAACGGAATGGACAAGACATTGAGCTTGGTCCGAAGAACTGCAAACCGAGAGGATGATATGGGTTTGGTCAACAAATCAGGAAGTTGATCAGCACTGGAAATAAATCGAACATGGAGTGTTTTACTGGCTACCATATCACGGACAAAATGGAAGTCAATTTCAATGTGTTTGGTTCGAGCATGGAAAACTGGATTGGAAGATAAGTAAGTAGCACCAATGTTATCACACCATAGTGTAGGAGGGGTTGACAAAACCAAGCAAAGCTCCTGAAAAAGAGATTTAAGCCACTGAAGTTCGGTTGCAGTGTTAGCCAGAGCCTTGTACTCTGCTTCAGTACTTGAGCGAGCCACAATGGCTTGTTTGCGACAGCCCCAAAAGATCAAATTTTTGCCAAGAAATATACAGAAACTCCCAGTGGAACGACGATCATCCTTGTTACCAGCCCAATCAGCATCACAGAAACCTTGAAGTGTATTACAGGAGGAGCGATAAATGTGCAACCCAAATTGGATTGTGCTTTTGAGATACCGAAGAAGGCGCTTCACAGATTGCCAGTGAGTCTGAGTCGATTTGTGCATAAATTGAGACAATTTGTTGATAGCAAACGCAATATCAGGACAGGTGATGGAGAGATATTGTAAGGCACCAACAGTGCTACGAAATAGGGTTTGGTCAGGAAATGGTTCACCTTCATAAGCAGAGAGATTAGTGGAAGAGGCCATGGGGGTGGATACAGGTTTGGCTTCAAGCATTTTAGTACGACTCAGAATATCTGTAATATAACGTTGTTGGGAAAGAAGAACCCCAGATGTAGTGGGAATAACCTCAATGCCGAGAAAAAATTTCAAAGGACCGAGTTGTTTTACAGCAAAGTCAAGACTTGAGATTGGAGAGAAGAGTGTCAATGGCCTTGTCTGAGGAGCTTGTGATGATGATATCATCCACATAAATGAGAACATAAACTGTGAAGTGAGGGGAACGGCAAATAAACAAGGAAGTGTCTGATTTGGAGCCGTGGAAACCAAGAGCAAGAAGGCGAGAACTGAGCCTAGAGAACCAGGCCCGTGGAGCCTGTTTTAGGCCATAGATGGCCTTGTGGAGCTTGCACACATGATTAGGGAATTGGGGATGTTGAAAACCAGGGGGTTGAGTCATGAACACAGCTTCAGATAAAGTTCCATGAAGGAACGCATTTTGTATGTCAATTTGTTGAATAGACCAACCAGCAGAGATAGCAAGGGAAAGAACAGTACCTACCGTTGTAGGCTTTATGGCAGGGCTGTAGGTTTCACCATAGTCGATCCCTAGTTGTTGATGAAAGCCCTTGGCCACAAGGCGTGCTTTGTAGCGCTCAATTGAGCCATCAGCAAGGCGTTTGATCCGGAACACCCATTTGCATCCAACAATATTTTGATTTTGGTGGGGATGGACAAGAGTCCAAGTTTGATTTTGGAGGAGAGCATCAAACTCATTGTTCATAGCTTTGCACCATTGAGGATCTTTGGAAGCATTTGTGAAGCAGGTGGGTTCAGTACTATGGGAGAGGTGAGAGGCGGTGGCGAGCAAAGCTTTTGGGAATGGATATCTTATGGTGCCGTCGGTTGGTGTTTTGGGTTTGAGAATATTGTGTTTGGATCGGGTGAGCATGGGGTGGGTTGACAGAAGATGTGGTGGTATGGTGGAAGCTGGTGGGAGAGCTAAGGGAGGAGGCGGCTCGGGTGAGGCAGGTGCAGGAGAATTTGGAGAAGATGTGATTAGGTTTTCTGTGTTTGAGGATGGGCTTGGGCCGGGTTGTATTGGAGGGATTGGGTTTTGGTTTAGAGATGGGCTTCGGGTGCCAGGTGAGGTTGGTGTAGCATGTTGGACCGGTCTTGGAGGCATGCAACTGTTGGAGAGCCCAGTGGAGTGCAGTGGCTGTATCAAAGACTGATGGGGCCCAAGAATTGAGAGTTGAGTAGGTGGACTGGTGATGACAGACTCATGAAGAGGAAGAGGTGAAGTTGGAATTTTGAATGGAAAAAGTGACTCTTGGAATACAACATCGCAGGAAATATAGAGACGACTAGAAGGGATATGAAAACATTTGTAGCCTTTATGACGAATATTGTAGCCTAAAAAGACACATTGAAGAGAGCGGGGTTGAAGTTTATTGGAATTCTAAGGACGAAGATTTGGCCAACAAGCACACCCAAATATTTTTAAAAAGGAATAGTCAGGAGATGAGGCAACAATTTTTCAAATGGAGTTATATTGTGTAAGGTGGGTGTGGGAAGACGATTGATTAGATAGCATGCTGTTTGGAATGCATCATCCCAAAAGCGAAGAGGGAGATTAGCATGATAGAGTAAGGCGAGACCAGTCTCAACAATATGATGGTGTTTGCGCTCAACTGCACCATTTTGTTGGTGGGTATGAGGACAAGAAAGACGATGAGCTATACCACAAGTTTCAAAAAATTTGGATAAAGAACGAAATTCACCCCCCCAATCAGATTGAATAGATTTGATTTTAAGATTAAAATACCGCTCAACGTATTTTTGGAATTGAATGAAAATTGGGAGGGCATCATTTTTTTGGGTAATGGGAAATAGCCATGTGTAACGACTGTATGCATCAAGAAAGGAAATATAATATTTGTGACCAGTACGAGAGCATATAGGGGAAGGACCCCACAAATCAGAATAAATTAAATCAAGAGGTGCCTTTATTTGACTAGTGGAATTGAAAAAAGGTAATTGTTTGCTTTTAGCACTAAGACAAGCTGAACACGCAGGTTCAGATTTATTTGGAAAAGTTGGAAGACCAAACCAAGAAATAATTTGAGAGACAAGTCTAAAAGCGGGATGACCTAAACGAGAATGCCAAGTGTTGAATGAAGTACGTTCACCAAGGAGAGCACAGGGAGAGGAATGACCTTTGGATAATGGTGGGAATGGATACAGCCCATGCTTACTCGGCCCTTGCAACAGAAGACGCCTTGTAGCCAGATCCTTCACACGAAAAAGAGAGGGATGAAATTCCATTAGTGTGCGGGTATCATTGGTAAATTTATGAACAGACAGTAAGTTATTGGAAATATCTGGAACATGAAGCACATTATTTAAGCGAAAAGTAGTAGTAGGGGTAGAAATTTGGGTTGTCCCAATGTGTTTGATGGGTAGACGAGTACCATTACCCACTCGGATGTGATCTGAGCCTTGATATTCATCAGCGCGGAGATTTAAATTGGCAAGATCATGAGTGACATGATGAGTGGCACCTGTGTCAGGGTACCAATTTTGATCAAGAGCCTGTTGAGGAGTGGCAAGAAGAGCTTGCATAGGAGGGGTGCTCTCTATGGTGTAGGAGTTATCAAACCGATGATAACACTGTAAAGCAACATGACCTGGCTTCTGGCAGACTTGGCAAACAGGTCTATTAGAGTAATTTTGTCTACCACGCCCCCTGCCTCTGCTGGTACTAAAATAAGAACGACCACCACCACGATTGGAATTGAAGTTGGAGGTGGAACGACCACCACGACCGCCACGGGAAAGAGTCCCTTTGTGGATGAAATTGGCACTAACAGTGGAGAGATCAACCGCAGGTTGATGTTGTGCGAGACGGAGCTCATGACCGAGCATGTGGCCATAAAGATCTTCTAGAGACATGGGGTGGAGTTGGGTTTTGACCGAGGTGACTAATGAATCATAGTCAGGGCCGAGGCCAGCAAGAAGAAAAGAGAGAGCTTCATGAGGAGGAAGGGGCTGATCGACGGCAGCAAGGGTATCGGCAAGTTGAGTGAATTTGTGAAAATAATCTGTAATGGAGGAGTCCCCTTTTTTTAAGGTGGCTAATTGATAATGGATATTCATGGAGCGAGCTCTTGAGTGAGCTGTAAACATATGTTCGAGTGTGTTCCAGACTTCATAGGAGGTGGAACATTTGACAACATAGGCAAGAATATTTTCGGATAAAGAGGAGATAAGAGCACTGAGTATCAGCTGGTCTTGAGTTTGCCAGAGATGAAAATCGGGATTAAGGGGAGGCTGGTTGGGTTTAGTGGTGGTCAGGGGAAGGAATTGAGGTGGAGGTTTGTGGGTGCCATCAATGAAGCCAAACAGATTTTGCCCCTTCAGGTGTGGAACGATTTGGGCTTTCCACAATAGGTAATTATCTCGGGTAAGTTTAATAGTAATAAGATGGTGGACTGGGGAAAGAGAGTGTGGTGATGTGTTTTAAGTGAGTGCCGAGAGGGTGCTTGAAGAAGAAGAAGAAGAAGACATTGTAGGTAAGGTGTTTGATAAAATGTCTTTATGAATAGACGTTAGTCTTTTTGTGGCTCTGATACCATGTGTTAGTTCAGATTTACACAGAACATTTTAATTGTTCTCAACTTAATTTAGTTGAGCTGATGCTTTGATATATATACTGGTAGTGTACAGAGAAGTTTAGTGTAATACAAACTCAGTCATTGAGTAAAACTCTATAAAGCAAATCCTATCTAAGTGTAATACAAACTCAGTCATTGAGTAGAACTCTATAAAGCAGATCCTATCTAAGTCGTGATGTCTTCCTATATTGTAAGAGTTGATAAACTAGGAGTTGTTATCTTTATCTGGTGTGGTGCTTGGTGATTATCTTCAACTGAAGGTTTATCCTTAACAATTAAGGTCAATTTCAAACATTCAATCCATCTCTAAGTCTCAAATTACATATTTTTGGGGTCTTCTTGTGTCCGTGTCATGCTTTAATATGCAGCCGGTTAGGGTCACGGTTGGTTGCTACCATTGTGTTTCCCTTAAGCAATAAAAAAATGTACAAGATCTTTTTACTTTATAATGCATGCTTCAATTGGATTAAGCTTCGAGGTAAACTATTTCCTATTAAAATTGTGTTATATTGTTTTTAACTCTATACTCTATGAAAATAGTTTACCTTTAACCCAGTTTGAAGGAATTCTCCTCCAACAACCCATTATGTGGCAATTAAATAGATCATCCACGTGTTTTTTTAATCACATGACTTTTTTTTAAAAATAATTGACATAGTTTTTCTCTAACCTAGTTTGGAGGAATTCTCCTTCAACCCATTACGTGTCAATTAAATAAACTATCCACATGATCACATGTATTATTTGAAAAAGTCACATGACTAATTAAAAATATCATGTGACTAAAAGTACATGTGGATAGTTTATTTACTTTCCACGTAGTGGATTGGAGGAAGATTCCTCCAAACTGAATTGGAGGTAAACTATTTCAATAAATAATACATTTGAATAGTCAATTTAATTTACACGTAGTGGAATTCCTTCAAACTGAGTTGAAGAAGAATTCCTCCAAACCGGGTACTTAGTTAGTATAAATAAGGTTGTTTATAAACTATTTCCATAATTTTAAATAGTAGATTACATAGAGATCGATGTTGGTCAGTTTTATTTTAAGTTTCAATTCAAACGGGGATAGGTGTGTAACAATCTCAATTATTAAAACTACATTCACTTTTATGATATCTCTCCTTTGTTTTTATA
Organism: Fagus sylvatica; assembly: GCA_907173295.1. Lineage (NCBI taxonomy): Eukaryota > Viridiplantae > Streptophyta > Magnoliopsida > Fagales > Fagaceae > Fagus > Fagus sylvatica. The sequence continues at coordinate 32,927,535 of OU015765.1, forward strand.
CCATCTTAATCCCATCTTAATTGGATTGCTCCAATTAAAGGGTAAAAAAAAAACCTGAATTAGAGTGGAATAGGTGTGCCGTGTTAGAGACTTAGAGTATCTTATTGGTAGTGGTTATTGGTAGTGGGTATAGTGTTTTCTTTGGGCATTTTAAGCTTTTTTATATTTTAATTTTTATTAAATATATGTTTTTTTTTTTTTAAGTATATGTAACTATATAATAAGGATAATTGACACTACAAAAAGCGGACACCAATGATAAGATCTAATAATGGGATTAAAATATATATATATATATATATTATATATATATATATATATATATATATATATATATATATATATATATATATATATTATATATATATATATATATATATTCCAAATAAGCATAAATTGTAGTAACATTTAAAAAAAAAAAAACACAAAACAATATTTTTTCTTCGAATATCTACATCTAGACTCTTAATTGTAGTAGAAGTCTTTGTAATCTATTTTTATTTTTATTGTTGTTTGCTGATAATTCCCAAAAAAGAAAAAGAAAAAGAAAAGAAACCCTTTGCACATTGTACATTTGTTTTTCCATTCAAATATGTGTAGAGTCCTAATTCAAATAGAATGCTTTAATTATTGTATAAATTAGATATACGTGTTGAAATTTAATTTCAAATAATGAGATCAAATAAGAAGACTCATATATTCCGAATAAACATAAATTTTAGGTAACATTTAAAATAAAAAGCACAATACAAAACAACAACTAAGTTTCAAGTATCCAAAAAAAAAAATTATATAACAACATAAAAATATACATAAATGTACTTTTGTATATTAGTGTTACACTTGTTTTAGGACTCCAAGTTTGTCTACATCAAGTTGCTGTCATCTATTAAATCACATTTTATTTTTAAGTAACTAAATAAATAAAGGGAAAATTACACTTTACCATCCTAAACTATCACCTCCTTTTTCACTTCACCTCCTAAACTTTAAAAAGTAACAATTGACCCCCTAAACTATTAAAATTGCACGGTTGTTACCCCCTGATGCCAAAATCCAGTTAAAATAGATGGAATGGAGCCACACGTGACATGCACGTGCTCCCGGGCCCACCATAATAACTTTACCAAATTAATTTTTTTCAAATCCCCGAATTGCCCTTACCACCTTCACATTTCTCTCCTAGGAGCCACAACTCGCCGAGTCAACTCACTCATCATCACCACCACTCAACAACAAGAACTGGCGGAGTCCGATCCAGATCCAGAACCCGAACTCCAATTCCTCCCTCATGCCGCTAGGGTTCCTCCAACAATCCCCGAGCTCACGCATCCGAGTCAACTCACTCATCATCACCACCACTCTACAACGAGAACTGGCGGAGTCCGATCCCGATCCAGAACCCAAACTCCAATTCCTCCCTCATGCCGCTAGGGTTCCTCTAGCAATCCCTAAGCTCACGCATCCAAGCGCTTTCCCAAACCTTAGAAGTGGAGAGCATGATGGTGATGATGAGTGAGTTGACCCGAACTCCAATTCCTCCCTCATGCCGCTGGGTCGATACGAAGGAATTGTTCGAGTACTGGATTCGATCGCTTAACCGGGCCGGAAAGCCCAATAAGCCCGATGTGAATATCTACAATCATTACTTGAGAGCTAACTTGATGACCAATGCCACGGCGGCTGATTTGCTTGACCTCGTAGCTCAGATGGAGGATTACGCTATTGTACCTCTTTTGGCACGGAGACTCTGAATTCTTCCCGGGTTTTCACTAGTTGTCTCTCTGCGTGTCACGTTAAGGGGGTAAGGGCAATTCGGGGATTTGAAAAAAATTAATTTGGTAAAGTTATTCTGGTGGGCCTAGGAGCATGTGCGTGTCACGTTGTGGCTCCATTCCGTCTATTTTAACTGGATTTTGGCATTAGGGGGTAACAGCCGTGCAATTTTAATAGTTTAGAGGGTCAATTGTTACTTTTTAAAGTTTAGGGGGTAAAGTGAAAAAGGGGTGATAGTTTAGGGTGGTAAAGTGTAATTTTCCCATAAATAAATAAAAACACCGTTCTTCAAAATACAGTTGATAAAGTGTAACAGAGAAAACCCACACACAAACCCAACCCATCATGGCTTCCCATTCATAGTCACCTTGAGGAAGAGCTTTAGCCTCGAGCCGTTCTTTGCCAGCAATGGTAGAAGTAATGGTGTGAAGGTCCGCGAATTGAAGCTTTGGCGGAGGCGATGCTCCTTTGACAAAGAATCGGTAAAAAAAAATTAATAAGTTTCTTTCTTTTTGGAAAATAATAGAACAAAAAGTACAAACAATAATGTGGGTGTGCAAAACATTTGTTAAATTTCTAGACATTGATTAAAAGAATTGCAAAGGTTTTCAAATAATCTATAAAAGTTTTATAGATTTGGCACTTACAGTTTGTATATCCAAAATGAAAACTTAATTTTTGTTCCAAAATATGTTTGTTTATGGTTCGTTTAGAGAAAAAAATTGACAAAACAGAGACATACCTTTTTAATATTAAGCTTGCCGCCGTACACAACGTTGGGGAGACCTTATTGCTGGCATTGAGAGTAATGTGTGAGTTGAATTTGGATATTCATGACATAACTAATTATCTCCACCTTTTAAGATCTGCAAAAAGGAAATGGATTTTCTTCTTCTTCTTTTGGAACGAATTTAGAATTAGGTTGATTTGCAATTGAGAAAGGATCGGAGTATAAGAGATGATAAAAGTGAAACAACCTGTTTATACTATCACTATCATACACCCCCTTTCAAATAAATTTGAACATTTGGTTACTTTAGTAGTTAGAGGGGTCCGAATCT
>OU015765.1:32930471-32974610 GCA_907173295.1 Fagus sylvatica
AATGCCATTTGAGAGCAACTGCCTTACGGTATTGTGTCTTCGACAAATATGTCGAGACTTACCATTATACATATAACTCTGTGCCCTACCAATTGCTGATTGGCTATCACACTGTATACAGATAGGTGGCACAGGTTTTGTCCACATCGGCATATCCTCCAAGAAATGACGAAGCCACTCTGCTTCTTCTCCTGCTTTATCCAGAGCGATAAATTCCGATTCCATTGTGGACCTTGCAATGCATGTTTGTTTAGAAGATTTCCAAGATACAGCTGCACCACCAAGCGTAAAGACATATCCACTCGTGGATTTTGTGTCATTTGTATCAGATATCCAGTTTGCATCACTGTATCCTTCTAGTACAACTGGATATCTTGTGTAGTGCACACCATAGTTTAGGGTGTATTTCAAATACCTTAAAACCCTAACTATTGCCTTCCAGTGGTCTTCCCTTGGGTTACTCGTGTATCTACTCAGCTTGCTGACAGAATACGCTATGTCTGGTCTTGTGCAATTCATTATATACATAAGACTGCCAATTATCTGAGAATACTCTAATTGAGATATGTCATTCCCTTTATTTTTAGTTAGATGTAAATTTACATCAATAGGTGTTTTCACTGGACTATCATCATATCTCCCAAATTTCTCAAGTACCTTCTTAATGTAGTGTGTTTGAGATAAGACAAGTCCATCAGATGTTCTAGTAATCTTAATTCCTAGTATCACATCTGCAACACCTAAATCTTTCATGTCGAACTTACTATTCAACATCCTTTTGGTAGCTTTAATGATATCATTATTGCTACCCATAATGAGCATATCATCAACATAGAGACATACAATGACATAGCCACTTGTGGTATTCTTGACATACACACACTTGTCGCATTCATTGATTCTAAACCCATTTGACATCATTGCATTGTCAAATTTCTCATGCCATTGCTTTGGAGCTTGCTTTAATCCATATAAGGATTTCACAAGTCTACACATTTTCTTTTCTTTTCCAGGAACAATAAACCCTTCTGGTTGTTCCATATAAATCTCTTCATCCAATTCACCATTCAAGAATGCAGTCTTAACATCCATTTGATGTATCTCTAGGTTATACAATGTTGCAATAGCAATTAACATTCTAATGGATGTTATTCTTGTAACTGGTGAATATGTATCAAAGTAATCCACACCTTCCTTTTGTTTGTAACCCTTTACAACAAGTCGTGCCTTATACTTGTCAATAGATCCATCAGCTTTCATTTTCCTCTTGACTATCCATTTATATCCTAGAGGTTTACAACCAGGTGGCAGATCCACCAATTCCCAAGTATGATTTTGTAGGATGGATTCAATTTCACTATTGACAGCCTCTTTCCATAGAGGAGCCTCTGGCATAGACATTGCTTCCTTGAAACTTTGAGGTTCATCTTCTAACATAAATGTTAGAAAATCTGGACCAAACGTTTTTTGACGCTTTTGTTCTCTTAGTACGTCTAGGCTCATTCCTCTCTTCCATCAACTCTTGATCATGAGAGGTACTAGACATAGATTCCAAATTCCTTTTGAGGGAATTAAAGGAATTTGTTTCTTGTGTAGGTTTACATGGAAATATTTCCTCAAAAAATGATGCATTCCTAGATTCAATTATTGTACTCACATGCATGTCAGGAATATCAGATTTATGAATAAAAAATCGATATGCACTACTGTTATGGGCATAACCAATGAAAACACAATCAACTGTTTTTGGTCCTATCTTTACCTTTTTGGGAATAGGAACCGCCACTTTAGCCAAGCACCCCCACACTTTTAAGAATTGATAGGAAGGCGTTCGACCTTTCCATAATTCATAAGGTGTCTTGTCTAATTTCTTTTGAGGCAACTTGTTGAGAATTATACTTACTTGTTCAGAAAATAACTTAGCAGAAAGAATAGCTTCCCCCCACAAGTTCTGTGGTAAACCAGAACTTATCAGCATAGCATTCATCATCTCCTTCAAGGTTCTATTTTTCCGTTCAGCAACTCCATTTTGCTGAGGTGAATAGGGTGCAGTGGTTTGATGAACAATACCATGTTGTGAACAGAACTCACCAAAAGGTAATTCATATTCCTCACGTCTATCACTCCCAAGAACCTTTATCTTTTTACTAAGTTGATTCTCAACTTCTTTCTTATAATGAATGAAACTCTCTAATGCCTCATCCTTGCTCTTTAGCAAGTACACATAACAGTACCTTGTGCAATCGTCTATGAATGTGACAAAATATTTCCGATCTCCTCTAGTTTGAACAAATTTCAAATCACATACATCACTATGTATTAATTCTAGAGGATCACTACTTCTTTCAATGGAATGAAATGATGTTCTCGTTAATTTAGCCTCCACACAAGTTTCGCATTTATGATTAGTATCAATTTGAAATTTTGGCAATAAATTTAAATTGACTAATCTATGCAAAGTTCCAAAATTAACATGACCTAATCTTCCATGCCAAACATTAGATGACTCAAGCAAATAAGCAGAAGATTTGTTCTTATTCTCATTTATAGGAACAATGGTCATCACATTCATTTTGAAAAACCCATCGCTTAAATACCCTTTTCCCACAAGCATTCCACTCTTAGTGAGTAAGAATTTGTCAGACTCAAAGACCAACTGAAAACCATTCTTGCTTAACAAAGAACCCGAAACAAGGTTCTTGCGAATGTCTGGCACATGCAGCACATCATTAAGGGTCAGTTCTTTTCCAGAACTCATCTTTAGGACCACCTTTCCCTTTCCTTCAACTTTAGAAGTCGAGGAGTTTCCCATGAAAAGTTGTTCTCCATATCCCACAGATTGATATGTAGAAAACATTTTATTGTCTAAACATATATGACGAGTAGCCCCAATGTCCACCCACCATTCATTGGTAGTTTTTACCAAATTTATTTTAGACACTTGTTCGATAGACATTTTGTTTAAGCAAAATTTTTATTCAAACAAAATTCTCAAAAATCAATTTAATCACATAAACATTAATTTCGGCATGCACAGTAGCACATATGTGATTCTTCAAATATCAAAGAACAAAACTTGTAAATATATATTCAATTAAAGCAAACAGTACACAATCACAAATTCGCATATAATGAATATTATATAAAAACAAGTTAATAAAGACAATGAACAAATTAAAATTTTCAAACCACGGTTTTAACGCTCATAGGAATTCAATAACTTTAACCGAAACGGTAAGTTACAACTTGTGCATACCAACCAAACAATTCGAATAAATATATTACTAAGCTTTCCAACGTTGACTTCAATGATTTCAACGATTAAAAGGCTTTAACCAAATTTGGGTTTGCGGGAAGTAGAATTCGCAAATAACAGTGACAACACAGTTTACGTAAATTAATCAACACAGTTTACGCAAACAACAAAATATATAAATTTCAGTGAATTTCCACAGAGATCACACAATACAATTAACTTAATCTGTTTTAAGATTGTTGGGTATATATCATGTGATTCTGTAAAAGAAACAATAACAATAAGAAATCTGTCACAGTTAATAAACAATAAAAACTCACAGTTGAATGCAGAATGAATAGATCAAGTCTAGCGTTTGACGCTATGTCCTTAAAACAGATTGCGCCCCTCACACTATTAACTTAGTGGTGCTTTGAGACTCATGGACGTCTGTCTCCCAGGATAAAATAATCTTCGCACGCAGAAGAAGCACAAGCAATCTCCGTACACAACGAACGTAACAAGTGTCTCTTTCTCTCTCTTTATGCAAATGGGACTCTCAAAGTTGTAGGAAATAACTAACTCAAGATATATGTAAGTAGTTTTTTAAATGAATGAGGGGACACTCTATTTATAGATAGAGTCACACCTCTTCGGAAAAGGTGCGAGATGAATAGTCACAACTATTCAGAAAAGACACAAGATGAATAGTCACAACTATTCAGAAAAGACACAACATTTGGGAAAAAATAATGTATTAATAAATACATAAATTGGATGGACTGGGCCTAACCCACATAGGTCTGCTTGGCCCACTTTTAGGAGGCAATTTCTCATTCACTCCTAACCATTTTTCCAACACTCTCTAGATCAATGCATACATTTATGTTGAACTGTTAGGTTTGATCTTTGATAGAACATGTCTAACTCAAAACCTCTACTTGGCTCAGTTGTCGGGTTGAACAATATCCAAATCAACTCTGTTAAATGTAAGAATGTCGAGCAGGTGCTTAGGTCAGTAACTCTAAAGCCTGGTCAACACAAACGTGATGAGTAATAATTGTGCCCCCATTCTCGCCTAAATATACAATAGTTAAAAATTAGATATTGATCACTAAAATATAATATATCACCAAGATTCAATGTAATATATTTTCAAGCAACCAAGGTAACACATTGAATACTCAAATTCTCTATCTTTATTTTCAAATAACCTTGGTGTACCTTACATTTCTTTTTTTAATTGCATGTGTTCATTGTCCACCTCAATGGTACAATCACCTCCTTACCACCATTTACACCCAACTACCCAATTGATAAATTATCTTGTCTCTATTAGTTTTTTTTTTTTTTTTTTTGAAAGTTTCTATTAGTTTTATCTAATCAGCCCTGAATTGACCAAACGAATTAAGAAAATGAATCTTGATTACAAAAATATATATTCGATAATTGTTTATTGGCCTTGTTTAGTCAAACAGAGAAATAAGTAATAACTACTCCATTTGATTATCAAAGGATATTACCTTTAAGCTATCCTCGCTCCAATCACGGTATTCTACCAATAAAAGAAAACAAAACCTTGTTGTTGTCCAAGCTGCTAGCCTTTGCCAAGTCCAAAACCAACTTTGTTCTTAATTTTTCCACATCTTATGATTATGACCAATCAATGAATCAATAGCGACCTTTGGACAAGTTCCGAATGAGCCTTTGTTTTCTACTAGTCTTCCTCTCATATATATGATGACGTACACCAATCGGAAAACAACAACCTGATAGTAATACAAGCAAATTACTACCTCCAAACTAATTTAATACAACTTGAATAAATCTTATCCTAATTTGATCCTACGCCTAGCTTTATTCAAATCAATAAAGCTAAGGTCATAACCACGTTGTCATGACATTGCTTAGGTGATAAATTGTAATTGATAGATAGTAAAGTGATGTTAGTGGTGAGTTCATATAAAAGCCAATAACAACTAATCACTTAGATAATTATGTGAAAAATGTTGTAACTGTAATATTACTTAATGTATTCAAAAAAGCATAGAAATCATCAACTTAGAATAAAAGTTCAACTAAAGATAAAGATAATGCTTGTTGAAACAAAGAGACAAGAAAACTATTTTGAATGAAAGTGTATATTCTCTGTATTTTTGTACATCTTGAAACTGTACTAGACTACTTTTGTTTGCTAAACTGTACTAGACTACATGTATATATTTTTTTTTGATAAAGAGACTACATATACATATAGATGCAAAAGTAAACTTAGAATGATATCTTGATTTGACTAAAATCAATGACAATTAATGTTCCTTCATTTTAGTCACAATCAAGGGCTAACATGTGCTAAATATAATAATATGAAACATTAGCACATACACTAACACCCGCCTAAAACTCGAGATGGCGTGGAGGAAGCAATCTTAAGTTTGAAGATGAGGAAGTCATCTAGCCATGAACATGGTAAGTGGATTTGTGTCAAGATTATTTCATTTTCTAGAGTTTTTTCCTTCTCAAAATATCAGCCATGAACAAAGTACATTGCTGCTATAGATGTAAGGTATCATTTGAGAAGTAACAAATACAACTTGAGAAGACACACACATAAGAATCCCTCTAATATATTGTTAATTCTTCTGTTTTTTTCATGGGCCTCGAGGGGGAAGATTGTTGGGCCCTTATTTGATAACAATTACATCTCATTTAAATTGGACCTCATAATGTAACAATTTTGGGCCTAACTTACTCATTCAAAAAAATAAAAAATAAAAAATCAAACTCTCCCATAACCATATAAAACCCTACCCCTTCTCTTTTTCATTCCCTCTCCAACCACATAAAAAAAACCAACCAAAAAACCAAACAATGTTGAACTCACTCTCACCTTCACTCCATCTCCCAACTCTCCTTCCTCAAAATCCCACTTTCCTCCACTTTCCACTCTCACTCCCTCAAACCCACAAATTCCCACACCCACTTTTCACCAAAAAACACCCACATCTCGTTCTAGCCAAATCTCCCAACTCAGACCGCATCCCTCCCAAAGCTGAGGAACAGAAATGGACCCATGAAGGCTCCATCACCGAGTCACTCCCCAACGGCATGTTCAGAGTTCGCTTGGACAATCAAGACTTGATTTTGGGTTACATTTCTGGTAAAATCCGAAAGAATTTCATTCGTATATTGCCTGGAGATAGAGTCAAAGTTGAAGTCAGTCGCTATGACTCCACACGTGTGGCCGCATTATCTATAGAGGCCGCAACCCCAAAGATTAGATTTTTCTTTTCTTCTTCGTTTTTCCTTGTTTTCTTTTGCTTTGTATATTGTAATTTCTTGCTTTTGTTATGATGATAAAAAAACTTAAAAAAGTTTTTTTTTTTTTTTTTGGTATGCTGGTTTGTGTTTCTGTTTGTGTTTCTGAATTTGTATGAATATGTACATTTATCATACGTTTTAAGTTGTTTAAAGTGTCGGGATGTCAAGATAATAAAGAGCAATCATTATGGAACAACGCTTTGATGATAAAATATAAAAGTGTAGGTGTAGTGGGATGCAATTTGAAGAAAATAATAAAGACCCATCATTTCAAAATATTAGCTTTTGTATGAGATTTATAGATGGCATGAAGTTTCTTATGCTAAAAAAGTTATTTTTATTGTAAAGTGAGGGAAGGCAAAAATGTGAAAATTGTTATGGGTGCTGGGATTTGTGAATATATTTGTTTTAAATGTGTATTTTGTATGAGATATATAGATGCGTTCTATTTGTTGCACATTGGTCTTTTAGCTTAATTTTGGTCATTTACCTATGCATCTCCATCTTAATAAGAAGCTTCAATTTGATGAGAAAAATGAAGTCCCTCCATGCTCCCATTCTATAGGACGAATTTTGATTATTATCTTATAATTATTGAAAAAAATTAGTTCAATAAAGTTCTTGGTGATGTCAGAGCATAGACTGAACATTAGCTTCTGTTTAAGATATATGGCAATTTATTTCTAGCGCAAAATGAATGGGGCCAAATCTTAAATTGGAAAGAGGTTTAGGGGTATTGAGATTGATATCCAAAAGCTGCAGAGTGCCCAGAAAGTATATTGAACTATGATTTATGCAACTAACTCAGTGTATCGGATATGAGCCATCTTTTTTTTTGTCTGGTTTTTAAATTTCTTAGAACCACTTTGAATAGTTTTGGCTCTGTTTCTAAATCAATGCAAACCTATATGATTGATTGGCTTGTTGTATGAGCTTATTTTCCCGGTTGGATTGGATTGGATACAAGCCAAGTTCCCAAGCCTGCTTCTTTTGTAAATTGTTTCTCATTTTGTTCAGAAGTTTTAAATCTCTTCTTCATCCATAGTTGCCTAAATTGAATTATATGTCTCTCTGCTCTGATCACTATTATGAATCTATAGTTAAAGCAGCACTATGAGTTTGAAAGGTGTAACTTATTCTTTTAATGAAAACCCTATAGAAAGCTTTGCAAGTGGTTGTAGGTTTAGGAGTCCAAGAATTCTATTTTAGAGTTGGACAGTTTATGTGGACGTACACTGAAGTGGAACAATGGCACCTGATCAAGGTACATGTTGCTATATTTGGGAGCCTTGGCATGGTTCACATCTGATTTGCATGCTGTTAAGTCATGAAGTTCCAGATTACAGGGGTTTTGGTGTAAAATTAACCACCAGCTTTGCATGGCTATATCTGGTTGCAATTGCTTGTAAGAAGGCAAATTTCTTTATCTTGCAGCTGTTTTTATTCTCAATAAGGTGAGAATTTGGGTACTAGAAAGTCTATGATCAGTTTGATCTGTGTTACCTTTTGGAGGTCATGAGTTCTATTGATGATACAGCTAGACTATGGTATTGGAAGACTTTGATACTAAGTACCCTTATGAAGTTAATATCCTGAAGAACCTCTGGCATAGTTTACAGCTGAGATACGACTAGTATATGTTTTAAACTGTTGGAACCTGTCAATGGTTTTGAATAAGTGGTTGCAAATGATTAAATCTAAAGAGTTTTTTCAAACATTTGGTGAAGCTATGGGATGTTTTCTCAAGACATGCCCTTGTACACAGTTCACTGCCAAATCTTTATAACTTTTAGTGGTTTACTCAGTTGCTATTGGGTGCTAGTATCTCAAAACAATGTGAGTTGGGAAGCAATAGAGGGATGAGAAGTAGATTATATCATGTGCTGTTGCTTCCAGGCTCTTGAGCAGTGTGCTGTCTTGAGCTGGTTCTTGCATTAGAGTTTGTTCAGTTAGGTTGAGCATGAGATGGCTGTGGTCTGGTCATTTGGAAGTGTACCTGTTCCATTGTTGAGCTGACCAATACACTGTCATCTATGAAAACCAGCTTAGCCTTGCTACGTGGTTTGGAAACTGGTTGGATACTGAAATTTCTATAGCTATAGGTTTTGGATATGAAAGGAATATCTGCTGAAAACATTTAGGATGCTGTATCAGGAAGAGGGGATATGGTGGAAGTAGGTTACACAATCAAGGCTAACCTTTCGATTTCAGGAATTGTGAAATTATTGCCAGTCTCTACTTTCCCCCACTTAATTCAAAGAAGAATGAAGGTTAAAGTTTTGTTAGGTTCGGCTGCTTGTGTGTCTTAGTAAAAGGTCAAGTATAAATATGAAGAAGCAATTGGATATATTTCATATGGTTATAAATTAATACATATACATTAAAATTGTAGTTAAAATTTCCCAAATTCACTCTGGAACTTTTCAGTCACCCACATGTCCAAAATTCCAGATATACTATTCCATTCATACACTATTGCACTACATGTTAGGCCAAGAACTTTTACAACAAATTGTTGAACATTTGGAGTCGAAGATCCATAAGCAGACTAACATGCATTGACTCTTAATGAAAATAAGAAATGGTTTTAGTTGAAACTTTATCAGAATCAACTAATTTATTATTTAATCAAACGGACAAACTATAGTAATACAAAATAACAAAGAAAATACCCGGTGATTTTGTCATTCTATGCTTTTTTTGCTAAATTTTCTTTCTATGCTTCATAACCATAGACATTGCATCAGAAAACTGTCTTAGATAATGTTAACTCATCAGTAATTATATCTTGCTTCTCAATACTTGGAACCAACCTTTGTATGCATTTTTATAGAGACCACTCTTCACCTCTTCAGCTTGTTTAATTGTGAGATTATCACAAAAGTATTCTGGATCCATGTACGATCTATTATTTCAAACATTTATTTGTATTTATCTTCTCACTTTAAATGAAGTGGCCATTGTTTTTTTAGCTTGATCCATAGCCTCGTAAATATACTCCATGGCAGGTTTTGTTTCACCACCAACCAATCGAAACACAAAAAATAAGAGGGCCTACACTTTAAGGCTATAAACAACACTATTCCAAAACAAAGGCATTAGAATAGTTTGGGCCACTCTTCTTCCTACTTTCTCCTTTGTCCATTGATTTTCTACACATCCAATCTTACAAAGGAAAAATCTTTTTCAAGTTATCTTTCTGCTTATGTATATACTTGATATGTGAGAAATGATGTAACAATCCAAGTTTTTAATTAGTGGGTCTAACCAAGTTCCTTCTTATCCTTTAAATTTTATTTTATTTTTTTATTTTTTTCTATAAATTTGAAATAGTCTAATGTGACATTGTTCATTGGAGTATATAAACAAAGCTTTTATACCAAGTCTTATTGAATTTAATCTCATTGTAAAATTCATACCATCAATGTTAATTTTTCTTTTATAATAAATTTTCTTTTCTAAGTAGGTGAATACAATAGATGGACCTAGGATGAGAGTGCCACGTCAAGAAGTTTGACTTGTGATTTTCTTTTTAAACCCTTGCACCAAACCCTAAACCCTTGGTTGCCTTGCCTCTCTTCAGTCACCAACCACAGAGACAGAGAAGATATTGAACTCGTTTGCGGCATTCAAACCAATGATGATGCAAGGAACGCTAACCTTCCAAAACCCAATTCTCCATCCTCTTCCTGAACCCACTTTTGCTCCAAAGAATTGCACCCTTTGTCCTCTTGCATCCAAACCCAACTGCATATCCTATAAAAACCATGCTTACAAATCAATTCCTGCTCTTCGAGCTTGTGCAGTTCAACCCTTGATCACTACCAAATCTCTTATAAACAATTTTCTCAATAACCCTTCTGGAGAAAATCTTAGGATCCCACGAGATTTGGACTGTCGCTACCTTGAAGAAAAACGTATTGAACGAAACCGTGGTGGTGGTGGTGTTGGTTCTGATGATTACTATGCCGTCCCTGAGCCCCGTTTCAATGAACTGGTGCGTGGTGATTCTCAATACAAACGTATTCTTGATGAAGAGGAAGAGGCTGGACTTGATGATGATGATCTTCTCAATGGAGATTCCGAAGATGGGAGTGAAGGCAAAAGTAGCATTGATGACGATGAAGACTTTGGTCTTGAAAAGAAACCCAAGCCCGAGCCCAGTTATGAGGACCTTCTTCCCTTGTTTATGTGGTCACACTCTCACCCACAGAGATGAAAAATACATCTACAAGAATGGTGATGTGCGTTTTTCACAATATTTTTCATAACTTGCAAGTTGTAATCTGAACAATATCATTTGATCACATGATTCCAATGATACTATTTTTATTATACATCAATTATAATAGTTGCATGAACTTTTGTGGAAAAGTCCCTTATTTTTTGTGTTAACTTAATTTGAGTATTCTAATATGCTTTCAAGTCTTTTATCTCTCGATGTCTCCTTGTTCCTTTCTTGTTTTGTTTTGTTTATAGTTACCTAGTTGCATTGTGTGCAGATGCTGGAAAACTGCTTTAAACTTACTACTCTTTGTGTAGTAGTGCCAATGGAGAAGCATTACTCTTGCTGGTGAAGCAATACTCCACTTGGACCAGCAGAGTAGGGAAAAACAAAAATGAAAATTGAACAAGATTATAGCATATTAGAATGACATTATGCATGTTAAGTATATCCCTACACCATAGCATCTTCTCATTGATTGGATTGTTAAAAAATATGTTGTATCCTTGCTCCCAAGCTAATGCATTAGGGGTGTTTTTTCTTTTTACTGGATAATGCATTAGGGGTCTTAATCATTGATAATTGCTCCATATTGGTGCAATCAGATTTAGCATTGGCAGCAAGCACCAAAACGACTTATTTGAGTACTTTTTCAAGGTGGGATTTTATTTTACATATATTAATGTGTTAGTTCAGATTTACACAGAACATTTTAATTGTTCTCAACTTAATTTAGTTGAGCTGATGCTTTGATATATATACTGGTAGTGTATAGAGAAGTTTAGTGTAATACAAACTCAGTCATTGAGTAAAACTCTATAAAGCAAATCCTATCTAAGTGTAATACAAACTCAGTCATTGAGTAGAACTCTATAAAGCAGATCCTATCTAAGTCGTGATGTCTTCCTATATTGTAGGAGTTGATAAACTAGGAGTTGTTATCTTTATCTGGTGTGGTCCTTGGTGATTATCTTCAACTGAAGGTTTATCCTTAACACGCCCCCTCAAGCCCAACGGAATGGACAAGACGTTGAGCTTGGTCCGAAGAACTGCAAACCGAGAGGATGATATGGGTTTGGTCAACAAATTAGCAAGTTGATCAGCACTGGAAATAAATCGAACATGGAGTGTTTTACTGGCTACCATATCACGCACAAAATGGAAAGTCAATTTCAATGTGTTTGGTTTGAGCATGGAAAACTGGATTGGAAGATAAGGAAGTAGCACCAATGTTATCACACCATAGTGTAGGAGGGGTTGACAAAACCAAGCCGAGCTCCTGAAAAAGAGATTTAAGCCACTGAAGTTCAGCTGCAGTGTTAGCTAGAGCCTTGTACTCTGCTTCAGTACTTGAGCGAGCCACAGTGGCTTGTTTGCGACAGCCCCAAGAGATCAAATTTTTGCTAAGAAATATACAGAAACTCCGAGTGGAACGACGATCATCCTTGTTACCAACCCAATCAGCATCACAGAAACCTTGAAGTGTATTACAGGATGAGCGATAAATGTGCAATCCAAATTGGATTGTGCTTTTGAGATATCGAAGAAGGCGCTTCACAGATTGCTAGTGAGTCTGAGTCGGTTTGTGCATAAATTGAGACAATTTATTGACAGCAAAGGCAATATCAGGACGGGTGATGGAGAGTTATTGTAAGGCACCAACATTGCTACGAAATAGGGTTTGGTCAGGAAATGGTTCACCTTCATAAGCAGAGAGATTAGTGGAAGAGGCCATGGGGGTGGATACAGGTTTGGCTTCAAGCATTTTAGTACAACTCAGAATATTTGTAATATAACGTTGTTGGGAAAGAAGAACCCTAGATGTAGTGGGAATAACCTCAATGCCGAGAAAAAATTTCAAAGGACCGAGTTGTTTTACAGCAAAGTCAGACTTGAGATTGGAGAGAAGAGTGTCAATGGCCTTGTCTGAGGAGCTTGTGATGATGATATCATCCACATAAATGAGAACATAAACTGTGAAGTGAGGGGAACGGCAAATAAACAAGGAAGTGTCTGATTTGGAGCCGTGGAAACCAAGAGCAAGAAGGCGAGAACTGAGCCTAGAGAACCAGGCCCGTGGAGCCTGTTTTAGGCCATAGATGGCCTTGTGGAGCTTGCACACATGATTAGGGAATTGGGGATGTTGAAAACCAGGGGGTTGAGTCATGAACACAGCTTCAGATAAAGTTCCATGAAGGAACGCATTTTGTATGTCAATTTGTTGAATAGACCAACCAGCAGAGATAGCAAGGGAAAGAACAGTACGTACCGTTGTACGCTTTATGACAGGGCTGTAGGTTTCACCATAGTCGATCCCTAGTTGTTGATGAAAGCCCTTGGCCACAAGGCGTGCTTTGTAGCGCTCAATTGAGCCATCAGCAAGGCGTTTGATCCGGAACACCCATTTGCATCCAACAATATTTTGATTTTGGTGGGGATGGACAAGAGTCCAAGTTTGATTTTGGAGGAGAGCATCAAACTCATTGTTCATAGCTTTGCACCATTGAGGATCTTTGGAAGCATTTTTTGAAGCAGGTGGGTTCGGTACTATGGGAGAGGTGAGAGGCGGTGGCGAGCAAAGCTTTTGGGAATGGATATCTTATGGTGCCGTCGGTTGGTGTTTTGGGTTTGAGAATATTGTGTTTGGATCGGGTGAGCATGGGGTGGGTTGACAGAAGATGTGGTGGTATGGTGGAAGCTGGTGGGAGAGCTAAGGGAGGAGGCGGCTCGGGTGAGGCAGGTGCAGGAGAATTTGGAGAAGATGGGATTAGGTTTTCTGTGTTTGAGGATGGGCTTGGGCCGGGTTGTATTGGAGGGATTGGGTTTTGGTTTAGAGATGGGCTTCGGGTGCCAGGTGAGGTTGGTGTAGCATGTTGGACCGGTCTTGGAGGCATGCAACTGTTGGAGAGCCCAGTGGAGTGCAGTGGCTGTATCAAAGACTGATGGGGCCCAAGAATTGAGAGTTGAGTAGGTGGACTGGTGATGACAGACTCATGAAGAGGAAGAGGTGAAGTTGGAATTTTGAATGGAAAAAGTGACTCTTGGAATACAACATCGCAGGAAATATAGAGACGACTAGAAGGGATATGAAAACATTTGTAGCCTTTATGACGAATATTGTAGCCTAAAAAGACACATTGAAGAGAGCGGGGTTGAAGTTTATTGGAATTCTAAGGACGAAGATTTGGCCAACAAGCACACCCAAATATTTTTAAAAAGGAATAGTTAGGAGATGATGCAAACAATTTTTCAAATGGAGTTATATTGTGTAAGGTGGGTGTGGGAAGACGATTAATTAGATAGCATGCTGTTTGGAATGCATCATCCCAAAAGCGAAGAGGGAGATTAGCATGATAGAGTAAGGCGAGACCAGTCTCAACAATATGATGGTGTTTGCGCTCAACTGCACCATTTTGTTGGTGGGTATGAGGACAAGAAAGACGATGAGCTATACCACAAGTCTCAAAAAATTTGGATAAAGAACGAAATTCACCCCCCCAATCAGATTGAATAGATTTGATTTTAAGATTAAAATACCGTTCAACGTATTTTTGGAATTGAATGAAAATTGGGAGGGCATCATTTTTTTGGGTAATGGGAAATAGCCATGTGTAACGACTGTATGCATTAAGAAAGGAAATATAATATTTGTGACCAGTACGAGAGCATACAGGGGAAGGACCCCACAAATCAGAATAAATTAAATCAAGAGGTGCCTTTATTTGACTAGTGGAATTGAAAAAAGGTAATTGTTTGCTTTTAGCACTAAGACAAGCTGAACACGCAGGTTCAGATTTATTTGGAAAAGTGGGAAGACCAAACCTAGAAATAATTTGAGAGACAAGTCTAAAAGCTGGATGACCTAAACGAGAATGCCAATTGTTGAATGAGGTACGTTCACCAAGGAGAGCACAGGGAGAGGAATGACCTTTGGATAATGGTGGGAATGGATACAGCCCATGCTTACTCGGCCCTTGCAACAGAAGACGCCTTGTAGCCAGATCCTTCACACGAAAAAGAGAGGGATGAAATTCCATTAGTGTGCGGGTATCATTGGTAAATTTATGAACAGACAGTAAGTTATTGGAAATATCTGGAACATGAAGCACATTATTTAAGCGAAAAGTAGTAGTAGGGGTAGAAATTTGGGTTGTCCCAATGTGTTTGATGGGTAGACGAGTACCATTACCCACTCGGATGTGATCTGAGCCTTGATATTCATCAGCACGGAGATTTAAATTGGCAAGATCATGAGTAACATGATGAGTGGCACCTGTGTCAGGGTACCAATTTTGATCAAGAGCCTGTTGAGGAGTGGCAAGAAGAGCTTGCATAGGAGGGGTGCTCTCTATGGTGTAGGAGTTATCAAACCGATGATAACACTGTAAAGCAACATGACCTGGCTTCTGGCAGACTTGGCAAACAGGTCTATTAGAAGAGTAATTTTGTCTACCACGCCCCCTGCCTCTGCTGGTACTAAAATAAGAACGACCACCACCATGATTGGAATTGAAGTTGGAGGTGGAACGACCACCACGACCGCCACGGGAAAGAGTCCCTTTGTGGATGAAATTGGCACTAACAGTGGAGAGATCAACCGCAGGTTGATGTTGTGCGAGACGGAGCTCATGACCGAGCATGTGGCCATAAAGATCTTCTAGAGACATGGGGTGGAGTTGGGTTTTGACCGAGGTGACTAATGAATCATAGTCAGAGCCGAGGCCAGCAAGAAGAAAAGAGAGAGCTTCATGAGGAGGAAGGGGCTGATCGACGGCAGCAAGGGTATCGGCAAGTTGAGTGAATTTGTGAAAATAATCTGTAATGGAGGAGTCCCCTTTTTTTAAGGTGGCTAATCGATAATGGATATTCATGGAGCGAGCTCGAGAGTGAGCTGTAAACATACGTTCGAGTGTGTTCCAGACTTCATAGGAGGTGGAACATTTGACAACATAGGCAAGAATATTTTCGGATAAAGAGGAGATAAGAGCACTAAGTATCAGTTGGTCTTGAGTTTGCCAGAGATGAAAATCGGGATTAAAGGGAGGCTGGTTGGGTTCAATGGTGGTCAGGGGAAGGAATTGAGGTGGAGGTTTGTGGGTGCCATCAATGAAGCCAAACAGATTTTGCCCTTTCAGGTATGGAACGATTTGGGCTTTCCACAATAGGTAATTATCGCGGGTAAGTTTAATAGTAATAAGATGGTGGACTGGGGAAAGAGAGTGTGGTGATGTGTTTTGAGTGAGTGCCGAGAGGGTGCTTGAAGAAGAAGAAGAAGAAGACATTGTAGGTAAGGTGTTTGATAAAATGTCTTTATGAATAGACGTTAGTCTTTTTGTCGCTTTGATACCATGTTTAGTTCAGATTTACACAGAACATTTTAATTGTTCTCAACATAATTTAGTTGAGCTGATGCTTTGATATATATACTGATAGTGTACAGAGAAGTTTAGTGTAATACAAACTCAGTCATTGAGTAAAACTCTATAAAGCAAATCCTATCTAAGTGTAATACAAACTCAGTCATTGAGTAGAACTCTATAAAGCAGATCCTATCTAAGTCGTGATGTCTTCCTATATTGTAGGAGTTGATAAACTAGGAGTTGTTATCTTTATCTGGTGTGGTGCTTGGTGATTATCTTCAACTGAAGGTTTATCCTTAACAATTAAGGTCAATTTCAAACATTCAATCCATCTCTAAGTCTCATAATTACATATTTTTGGGGTCTTCTTGTGTCCGTGTCATGCTTTAATATGCAGCCGGTTAGGGTCACGGTTGGTTGCTACCATTGTGTTTCCCTTAAGCAATAAAAAAATGTACAAGATCTTTTTACTTTATAATGCATGCTTCAATTGGATTAAGCTTCGAGGTAAACTATTTCCTATTAAAATTGTGTTATATTGTTTTTAACTCTATACTCTATGAAAATAGTTTACCTTTAACCCAGTTTGAAGGAATTCTCCTCCAACAACCCATTATGTGACAATTAAATAGATCATACACGTGTATTTTTAATCACATGACTTTTTTTTTTTTAAAATAATTGACATAGTTTTTCTCTAACCTAGTTTGGAGGAATTCTCCTTCAACCCATTACGTGTCAATTAAATAAACTATCCACATGATCACATGTATTATTTGAAAAAGTCACATGACTAATTAAAAATATCATGTGACTAAAAGTACATGTGGATAGTTTATTTACTTTCCACGTAGTGGATTGGAGGAAGATTCCTCCAAACTGAATTGGAGGTAAACTATTTCAATAAATAATACATTTGAATAGTCAATTTAATTTACACGTAGTGGCTTGAAGAAGAATTCCTCCAAACCGGGTTAGATATAAACTATATCCATAATTTATAATAGATTACATAGAGATCGATGCTGGTCAGTTTTATTTTAAGTTTCAATTAATGGGGATAAGTGTGTAACAATCTCAATTATTAAAACTACATTCACTTTTATGATATCTCTCCTTTGTTTTTATACCATCTTAATCCCATCTTAATTGGATTGCTCCAATTAAAGGGTAAAAAAAAAACCTGAATTAGAGTGGAATAGGTGTGCCGTGTTAGAGACTTAGAGTATCTTATTGGTAGTGGTTATTGGTAGTGGGTATAGTGTTTTCTTTGGGCATTTTAAGCTTTTTTATATTTTAATTTTTATTAAATATATGTTTTTTTTTTTTGCTAAGTATATGTAACTATATAATAAGGATAATTGACACTACAAAAAGCGGACACCAATGATAAGATCTAATAATGGGATTAAAACAATATATATATATATATATATAACATATATATATTATATATATATATATATATATATATATATATATATATATATATATATATATATATATATATTCCAAATAAGCATAAATTGTAGTAACATTTAAAAAAAAAAAAACACAAAACAATATTTTTTCTTCGAATATCTACATCTAGACTCTTAATTGTAGTAGAAGTCTTTGTAATCTATTTTTATTGTTGTTTGCTGATAATTCCCAAAAAAGAAAAAGAAAAAGAAAAAAACCCTTTGCACATTGTACATTTGTTTTTCCATTCAAATATGTGTAGAGTCCTAATTCAAATAGAATGCTTTAATTATTGTATAAATTAGATATACGTGTTGAAATTTAATTTCAAATAATGAGATCAAATAAGAAGACTCATATATTCTGAATAAACATAAATTTTAGGTAACATTTAAAATAAAAAGCACAATATAAAACAACAACTAAGTTTCAAAGTATCCAAAAAAAAAAATTATATAACAACATAAAAATATACATAAATGAACTTTTGTTTATTAGTGTTATACTTGTTTTAGGACTCCAAGTTTGTCTACATCAAGTTGCTGTCATCTATTAAATCACATTTTATTTTTAAGTAACTAAATAAATAAAGGGAAAATTACACTTTACCATCCTAAACTATCACCTCCTTTTCACTTCACCTCCTAAACTTTAAAAAGTAACAATTGACCCCCTAAACTATTAAAATTGCACGGTTGTTACCCCCTGATGCTAAAATCCAGTTAAAATAGATGGAATGGAGCCACACGTGACATGCACGTGCTCCCGGGCCCACCATAATAACTTTACCAAATTAATTTTTTTCAAATCCCCGAATTGCCCTTACCACCTTCACATTTCTCTCCTAGGAGCCACAACTCGCCGAGTCAACTCACTCATCATCACCACCACTCAACAACAAGAACTGGCGGAGTCCGATCCAGATCCAGAACCCGAACTCCAATTCCTCCCTCATGCCGCTAGGGTTCCTCCAACAATCCCCGAGCTCACGCATCCGAGTCAACTCACTCATCATCACCACCACTCTACAACGAGAACTGGCGGAGTCCGATCCCGATCCAGAACCCAAACTCCAATTCCTCCCTCATGCCGCTAGGGTTCCTCCTAGCAATCCCTAAGCTCACGCGTCCAAGCGCTCTCCCAAACCCTAGAAGTGGAGAGCATGATGGTGATGATGAGTGAGTTGACCCGAACTCCAATTCCTCCCTCATGCCGCTGGGTCGATACGAAGGAATTGTTCGAGTACTGGATTCGGTCGCTTAACCGGGCCGGAAAGCCCAATAAGCCCGATGTGAATATCTACAATCATTACTTGAGAGCTAACTTGATGACCAATGCCACGGCGGCTGATTTGCTTGACCTCGTAGCTCAGATGGAGGATTACGCTATTGTACCTCTTTTGGCACGGAGACTCTGAATTCTTCCCGGGTTTTCACTGGTTGTCTCTCTGCGTGTCACGTTAAGGGGGTAAGGGCAATTCGGGGATTGGAAAAAAATTAATTTGGTAAAGTTATTCTGGTGAGCCTAGGAGCATGTGCGTGTCACGTTTGGCTCCATTCCGTCTATTTTAACTGGATTTTGGCATTAGGGGGTAACAGCCGTGCAATTTTAATAGTTTAGGGGGCCAATTGTTACTTTTTAAAGTTTAGGGGGTAAAGTGAAAAAGGGGTGATAGTTTAGGGTGGTAAAGTGTAATTTTCCCATAAATAAATAAAAACACCGTTCTTCAAAATACAGTTGATAAAGTGTAACAGAGAAAACCCACACACAAACCCAACCCATCATGGCTTCCCATTCATAGTCACCTTGAGTAAGAGCTTTAGCCTCGAGCCGTTCTTTGCCAGCAATGGTAGAAGTAATGGTGTGAAGGTCCGCGAATTGAAGCTTTGGCAGAGGCGATGCTCCTTTGACAAAGAATCGGTAAAAAAAAATTAATAAGTTTCTTTCTTTTTGGAAAATAATAGAACAAAAAGTACAAACAATAATGTGGGTGTGCAAAACATTTGTTAAATTTCTAGACATTGATTAAAAGAATTGCAAAGGTTTTCAAATAATCTATAAAAGTTTTATAGATTTGGCACTTACAGTTTGTATATCCAAAATGAAAACTTAATTTTTGTTCCTAAATATGTTTGTTTATGGTTCGTTTAGAGAAAAAAATTGACAAAACAGAGACATACCTTTTTAATATTAAGCTTGCCGCCGTACACAGCGTTGGGGAGACCTTATTGCTGGCATTGAGAGTAATGTGTGAGTTGAATTTGGATATTCATGACATAACTAATTATCTCCACCTTTTAAGATCTGCAAAAAGGAAATGGATTTTCTTCTTCTTCTTTTGGAACGAATTTAGAATTAGGTTGATTTGCAATTGAGAAAGGATCGGAGTATAAGAGATGATAAAAGTGAAACAACCTGTTTATACTATCACTATCATACACCCCCTTTCAAATAAATTTGAACATTTGGTTACTTTAGTAGTTAGAGGGGTCCGAATCTATTGGCATATTTTAATTGTACAATTGCATGTTGTTGTGGGAAGAGTTTTATCTGGATAGAGTTTTTGAGTTATAGCAATGATTTTATGAAGTTTTGTATTTGAAAAGTTACTATTTTTTTTTTTAAGCAATTATTTGAAAAGTGGGTAGTTATAAAGATAAGGATTATAAAAATAAAAATGAAAAAATAAGGATAGGGAGATGTGAGAGAAAATTGATAGTTATAAAGATAAGGGAAATTGTGAGAGAAAATAAAGGGAGAGACAAATTTGAACGTGGGTTAGTAGGAAGGTTTTTTTTTTTTAAATTAATTTATTTATTTTGAGGGAATGAGAGATGAGATAAGATTATTTTGGATAATGATAAAAGTTGAGTAAATGAGGAGTTGTGAAGTTAGTGGGAAGTTGGAAATTAGAAAGTGGAGTAGATAAGGGAGATGTAAGAGAGAAAAAAAAAGAAGGGAGACTTAAAAAACAAAGAAAAAAAAAATTGTAAAACATGAACGTGGAATTGTGATCATTTTAACTTTTGAATTTGAGCATATCAGTAGATTACTCTTTTAACTTTTATTTTTTATTTTAAAAGCAAATCAATTGATTTTAAGTATGAGATATTTTAGTCTGTGTACTAAAGTGGACATTTTTTTTTTATATTTGGAAGTGACTATTATACCCTTTTTGTTAACACCCATTATTATTTGAAGTTAGTGATTAAATTAGGAATATAAGAAGATGTGAGGGGTATTTTTTACAGTACATTAAAGTGGACATGAGGGCATGAATCCTCTTAATAGTATTAAATAAAAATGAAAAAATAAGGATAAGGGAGATGCCAGAGAAAAAAAAATGTGAGAAAATTGATAGTAGATAAGGGAAATTGTGAGAGAAAATAAAGGGAGAGACAAATTTGAACGTGGGTTAGTAGGAATTTTTTTTTTTATTTAATTTATTTATTTTGAGGGAATGAGAGATGAGATAAGATTATTTTGGATAATGATAAAAGTTGAGTAAATGAGGAGTTGTGAAGTTAGTGGGAAGTTGGAAATTAGAAAGTGGAGTAGATAAGGGAGATGTAAGAGAGAAAAAAAAGGGAGACTTAAAAAACAAAGAAAAAAAAAATTGTAAAACATGAACGTGGAATTGTGATCATTTTAACTTTTGAATTTGAGCATATCAGTAAATTACTCTTTTAACCTTTATTTTTTATTTTAAAAGCAAATCAATTGATTTTAAGTATGAGATATTTTAGTCTGTGCACTAAAGTGGATATATATTTTTTTTATATTTGGAAGCGACTATTATACCGTTTTTGCTAACACCCATTATTATTTGAAGTTAGTGATTAAATTAGGAACATAAGAAGATGTGAGAGGTATTTTTGACAGTACATTAAAATGTACATGAGGGCAAAAATCTTCTTAATAGTATTAGATATTAGATATTAGATGAATACAAATCTTTTATGGATATAGTTTTTCTCCAACCCAGTTTGAACGAATTCTTTTTCAACCTATTACGTGTAAATTAAATAGACTATCCACATGTATTATTTGAAAAAGTCACATGACTCATTAAAAAAATCATATGAAATGTCATATGACTAAAAGTATATGTGAATGGTCTATTTACTTGCCACGTAGTAGATTGGAGGAGAATTCCTCCAAACCGGGTTGAAAAAAAACTATTTTCATCTTCTATCCCACTTTTTATATTTCACCTTATTCTCACACCATGTGTTTATTTTTTATTTCCTTATAACGCACACCATAACGCCACATGTCCTCCTAAAACCCTAAACCCTCCATATATAAAAGCGTACGCTTCATTACTCTGCCTCCAACAGAGCCCCCAGTAAATCCCAAGATACAGAAACAGGGACAACAATGGCAAGCAGATTAATGGTACTGGGAAACGCCAAAGTTCCCCTCCATATTCTTCGCAACCCGATCATTCGGAAATGCAATGGCATGGACAATACCAAGCTTCGCTGCTTATAACATGGTATTCAACAAGAGAGAAGGTGGGTTCTTTGGGTTTGATCTAAAGGGTGAAGAGGGTATAGCTGTTGATCACAGTCTCGTGCTGAGAGACTCTCAACGCGCGGTTTTCGATAAAGGCGTGAACTGTAGCGGTTTGGTAAATGGGTTTTTCCCCAAGGACCAGAGTCGAGTTGTGGAGGCTGCTAAGGGGCGACTTAGCAATTATGATGATGATAACATGGAGGTTGAGTCGGATGGGTCTGATGAAGGTGAGTTTGATGATTATTTCGAGAGCAACGATGATGAGTCGGAGGAGGAGGAGGAGGAGGAGGAGGAGGAGGATGAGGTTGTTGATAGGAGGAGGAAATGAATCTTTGATCATCATTATCATTGATGAAATTGTTTTTTGATTTTTTTTTTCTTAAGGGATTAAGATTGTGTTATGGGGTTGTATTGTCTCTCTTTGTTGCACATTTTCTTGATTAATACATTTAGAGTTTTTTGTACTTATTGATGGATACCTTCTTGTTGTTTTTTCTCATTATTAATGTTATTACTGTTATTGAGTAATTATTCATGATGGTGACAATGGTGTGAGTCTATGATAAATGAGTGTTGGATACAGGGTCTACTACTCTACTTTGGTGAAAGAAACAGAACAATTTGCTTCCTTACTGAATAAGAAATGCCCCACATACAGCACAATGCAGAGTTATAAAACTTTCCATTATATTCTATTCTACTATTAAATTTCCCATTTGATCACTCTCACGATGTTGTCCTCTAAACTGATCTTCCCATGATGAATAATGATCGCATTCCACTGCTATCAAATATGATAGATAGCAGATCACAATGCAAGCTTGCAAACTATAGAATAGGTGAGTCATGAATGAGATTTCGATGACTTGGGGGCTTTCTCTGTTTATTTTCTATGTTCTGATGCAAAGGTAAGATTATGTGCAAAATTGAAGCAAATTTTGGGGTTGGCTATAAATCTTCAACAGACTAGTTAAGGTCTTCAAGTAGCACAATTAAACAGCTTAAGAAAAAACAAAATTAGCAAAATTAAACGACAAATGATCAACTGACCAAAAAACAAAAATTGAGAGACACTCATAGGATAATTCATTGAAGTCTAAATTGACACAGTTCTGGTGTTTTTATGCAGTTATTCAATACTCTTGAACAATGCTCCCTCATTTCATATGAATGGTAGGTCTTACTATAAATTAGATCCATCGTTAGGTAAGAGGAGGGAGAATATTGAATAATTACTCTGTGTCTAATGTTTTTTTTTTAGGAAGGAGAGGGGGGAGGCGGGTTTGAACCTGTGACATGAGGATTGAAATTTAAAGGGGAGCAGGAGAGGTTATCATTGGAGCTACAAGCCTGTAACCTGCCTGTGCTATTGTTTTTCCTATCTTGTTTTTATGAAATTGAAAACTGTTATGTTTTTAAATTGGATTCATCTAAAACCTCTCATATGAAATTTGTTGTCTTTGTCCATGTAAGGTCTATGTTTAAAAGTATCAGACTCACCATTAACAAGTATCGAGATGGTAAACAGAAATCAATGCTAGCTTCTGGGAGAAAAGGGTTTTCTTTCTTCAAGATTGGTGTGTGAAACTGAAAAATAAACCAGAACATAAACATCGTATCTCATACATCAGTAAGAGAATGACGACAAATTGGGCAAGTTAGATGCTTTTCCAACCAATTGTCGATGCAAATCACATGGAAAATGTGCTTACACATTGGAAAAACTCGACACGAATCTCCATCCACAAAATCATTTAAGCAGATGACACAATCAGAGGAACTTGATGTTGCTGCTTTATGGCTTGATTCATAACTTTTTGGTGGTAGAAGCATCTCCAAAGCTCGTTGTCTTTGTGCTTGTCTTCCAGCCGCTTTGCTCTGCTTAAGTATGCTTCTAACCCACACCATTTGCACCAATGGTACATCATTTTGTGTTTGAGATAGATTCAATGCAGTGTGATTTTGATGACTCAAATCTATATTTCCAGGGCGCCTCTCATACATGAGACAATAAACAATTAAACCGATGATGCAGAAGAACAACAAAATATGGAAGTGGACATATACAAAGGTTGTAAGAAGGAAAATGATAGTTATATGAGCACCAATACGCTGAATAGCAAAAACATGAGGGAGAGCGGATAGGGGCATAATGGTGTGATGAGAAGGCATACTGTTGATAATGATGATGAATGTTTGGGTGAATAAATTCTTGATGGGTCGGCATGGTTTGTTGGTTGGTTCTTGGCGGTTTGTTTTTGGTTATTGTCTTATTGATTATGGAGTCTCAGCAAAACCAACCCAATGAACTTTATCAGAACAAATTAACTTTAGAGCCTCAAAAGGGAAAGAAAAAACAGATAATAAGAATAAAAAGAAAAGAAGATCCTTAATCTAAACCTGCATTAGTTGTGGATCCTAGATATAGATATAGCTTTTGAACTAATCCCAATTATTGTTATGAAAAAATTGTTGAATGAGCTGACAGATTGGTTATGACTTTGTCAAACTTAATTGTATCCAGGGCCCTGAAACAAAAGCTGAGAAACGAAACTGCATGGTAGTCCAGATTGTGCCATTATTTAACCTCCTAAAACAACCAAAAAAACAAAAACAATCATGAAACTTGGCCTTTTTTTTTTAGACGTACGAGACATCTCTTAAACTTGGCCTTTAGACCACCTGAATTAATCTCTCGTTGTAAAGTTGATCATGCACAGATATTGGAATTAGAGTCTAGAAACTCATGCAACTCTTGCTTTCAATGTTTTAGATTGAAATGTTAATGTCACAGTTCAGCAAATGCAGAGTTCTTCATTGATGTGTTGAATACCGAGTCAAAGTTCAGCAATTGTTTTGAAGTAATTTTGATTATCAGCACAATCTAAGCTGTTCAATGTGTTTATGTAAATAATCATGATCAAACTCTTTGGTCATTAAGCTTTGATAGAGCATCATTTTCTATTGGAAACATGGTTTTGATAAGTGTTTGTATAGTTACCTGTAAGCCAAAATAGAAGTGGGATCCACATACCTTTTAAGGCGGGTCTGAGTTATGATGTGTTCTTTATCGTAGAAGATTAACGTCATGCGGTCACTTGCCTAAAACCATTTAGGAGTAAATAAAAAATTGACCCCTACTGTGTCTAATTAAATATGGATTAAAGTAATTAATAGTTGCATCCCACATCGGAAATGAAATAGAAAATTTGTAAGTTTAAATAAAATAGTATTAATTAACTTACTTTTGCAGACGTGGGAGGACCTAACCAAATGGGCCACAGGGATCCATATGGTCTAGGCCCAGTCCACTTAATTTATTTATTTATTCCCACAAAATAGTGTCTTTTCACCTCTTCATAGAGAGCTATCTTATAAGTGGACTCCTTCGGTCCTTCTCCCTCTCACAGAGGGTGTGGGCTCTAGGAGGATTCCTCCTAGAGCACCTAGTAATTTCCTCTTATGAACTCACTCTTTTTTATTTATTAAAGGATAAAATACAAAAATCTTTCTTGAGGATTAAGGCTTTTAGCTAATGACAAATTACCCGGACTTTTCAAAAATATTTAGCTTTCCCCCTAAGTGCAAACAATGTTACAGATACAACAAATTTCAAAACTATGAGATGACAAATTGTGATTAGTGCAATCTCACTTTCACATATACATCACTTTATTATACATCAATCACAATTTACCACGTCAACAATTGTGAAATTTGTAGCTTTTAGAAAAAAATCCACAAACGATGATAAGTGTTATTCACACTTTATACATCAATCACAAGTGTTATTCACACTTTATACATCAATCACAATTTACCACATCAACAATCGTAAAATTTGTAGCTTTTGGGGAAAAATTCACAACCATGATAAGTGTTATTTGCACTTTGCTAAATATTTTCAAGAAAGCCTAATAAATTTTGTTATTAGCTCAAACTTTAGGAGTAATTTTTATATTTTACCCATCATTCATGCATGATCGGAATTATTGCTGATAATGTACCTAGTGTATAAATTTAATGATCAATAAATATTTCTTTGTTATAATAAAAAAAAAAAAAAAAAATGTAGTTGAGATTCCGCAATACACAATTCCGTAGTTGAGTCATATCATATAATTAATCATCCTTGATCATTTGTTTTTTTGTCAACATCATCGTTTTTCTTCTTCTTAAACTAATTAACAACATCATCCTTGGTAATTGGTCAACCCATGTTACTCGTATATTTTTGGTTTTCCTCTGTTGATGTAGGCATTAATTTTGCAACCGCCATCACAAAACGACCCATTCCATATTTCAAGTTCAAATTTCTTTTCCAACCTCATGTTGGCAATCACTTATCATATATTTTTTTTTTCTTTTACCATGGAGCATTGGGTGAAATTTCCATCTAGATGTGGCTCTCTACTTGTATTTGACATAGGTTCAAAGCCTTTGGTATTGAGAAAAAAAAAAAAAAAAAAATCTGCTTATAATGTTTTTTAAGACTTCAAAAATCCTATAAATATGTATTCCTTTTTTAGTTTTGTTAGAGATATATTAGCCCATGAGGCCCAACCTAGTGTGGATCCAAAAGTTGTTGAGTTATTGAACGAGCGGAAGCAAAATTAATAAAAGCGGAAGTAAAAGGTTTTAATTTGATTCGGTCTTGGAGACTTACGTCCACAGAGGAAAGCTCTTGACAACTACATTTTTACTATATAATCTCTCATGTTACAATGGACCTAATGTAGGGTTTATATATATACTATAGAAACCTATATTAGTTCCAGACTAGTTAGGACTAAGTTTGTTTGTTCTATAAGTACATTGGTTTGCTTGTCCTATAAGTATTGGGTTCTACATTAGGTTGGGCCTCATAGCCAATATATCTCTAACAAGTTCAAATGTACATTTCTTTGCAAGAAATACTTGTACACTCCAAAACCAGACTTCAATGGACGTGAGAATGGAGATTTAGAGCTACCATCATTTGATTTTGCTACAATAAATTATGCCACAAATAACTTTTCAGTTAAAAATGTGCTTGGACAAGGCGGCTTTAGAACAGTTTACAAGGTATTTACATAGGAAGTCTTTTACTTATTCATTTTTTAAAATAAGTTTCATTCTAAGGGAAGAGTTTTGGAGAGATTCAAACTACTGACCTCCACTTAGCATGATCCCCAACAAATTATGCTACCCCTTTGAGATTTAGAAACTTTATTGTACAGTTCAATAGAGACTATCCACTCCACATGGAACCAAATTCAGGCACCAAATTAGTATTTCTACTTATAAATTTTAGCCCCTATTCCCTAGTTTCCTTGATAACTTATACTTGGTATACCAAATTCATCTTTTTGCACTTAGCTGAGTTTTCATTAGCAATTTGCTCTCTGTAAGAAAGTATAAGCGCTGAACTTGTTCATGCGTGATTTAAAAGTGTTAAGAGTCCAATGGGCCTAACTCAATCTCAAAAGACGCCTTGAAAGATGAGGGATGCTCATGGCTTATAAATTGCACAACCCAAAGAAACTTGACCAAATTAGTATTTCCTCTATTTCTTTCTTTCAAGTTTGTACAATTGAGACAAGGTTTATATGGCTTTCCTCTAATAAATTATGCTCATACATCCATTACATAGTTTCGACAAATTGGGCAAGTAGGATTGTTCCTCAACCACTTGTCAACACAATCCAAGTGGAAAATGTGTTTACAAACCGAAAAAACCCGACATGACTCACCATCTACGAAATCCTCCAAGCATATGGCACAATCACGTAGACTTGATGAAGCATCTAAGTTTTTGTAATTTATGGGTGGCGGCAATAACTCCAAGGCTTGTAGTCGTTGTTCCTCTCCTTCTTCCTCTATGTCCTCCTCCCTTACTCCATTGAATAATTCCACCAATTCTTCCTCTATGTCCTCCTCCCTTACTCCATTGAATAATTCCACCAACAAAATTTGGAAGAATGTTGTTACATTATTTCCCGGAGCTTCTTGTGCTGCTTCAAGATCATTCATATGGCGATCACGCACACCGAATAGAAGCCAGGAAAGTAACATGCCAACCGTGGTGTCAATGAGGGCAATGATAAATGTACATATGATGCAAAAAGCTACAATGGCTAATGAGCTTAGAAATAAAAGACCAGTGCTAGTGACATTTGACATAAGAAAAGGAGAAGGAGGTGGGGGAGCAAAAGCTTGAGGATCCATGTAAATGGAATTAATTAATTTCTGTATGAAGTATATGAACAAAGTTGATTCTTCTTTTGAGTTTAATTTCATAATGAAGCTGTGGCTATTTATAAAACCATCTATAACTAGGAAATTTGTTAGAACAAACTTTAGTGTCACAAGTGTGAGAAAAAAGAAATTGTTGGGGATCCAGACCTGCATCAGTAGTGTTGAGGGGATAAATAAAAGCCATCTGAAAATTTTGTTAGAACAAACTTTAATTGCAAGGAGAAAAAGAAAGAAGCTGTTGTAAATCCAGAGCTCCATTACTTAATTTGTTGTGGAGCCCAAATATAGAGGCTTAGTTTTTCTATTTCTTTTTAAAGAAAGACAAAATAAAATAAGATAAAAATAACCCGATATCAACTATATATGTGAAAGGATTGTCTGGCTGGACTTCATATAAAATGAGACTCACTTGTTATTAGAAAGATGATGTATATATATATATATATATATATGAATAATAGTTAAATTTGGTTTGCGGATTTAGTTTTTTTTTTTTTTTTTCCTAACTACAGCTTCAGTTATATTTTGTTCCTATGCAAAATTCAGACTAAACTAAAACCACTTAATTCATGGCTAACTGCTGCCATTATCACCCTATAAAATTTTGACAACCCATTTGTACAGCAATCTTTGCACTCATGCACTGTAGCTTGGTTGAATTTAAACAAAAATTAACTATAGTGAATAGTAATAACTACATATATGTCTTTTCTAACTTATTCACAATTTGTTTGAAAAGGAGGAACCGAATCGAATAAAATACATTTTTGGGTAAAATATAAAAACCATCCTTAAAGTTTGGGTTAATGACATAAACTACCAAGACTTCTCAAAAATTTCAGTTTGCCCCATAAGTGTAAACGGTACTTAACACTTTTTGTGTTTTTTTTTTTTTTCCTCAAAAAACTAGAAATTTTACAACTATTGAGGTAATAAATTAAGATTGGTGTATAATAAAATGATATCACTATAAAAGTGATGTTGCACTAATCACAATCTGTCATCTCAACAGTTATGAAATTTGTTATATATGTTTGTAATATTGTTGTAAAAATAAAAATCATTGTCCACATTTTAGTTTATTTAAGACCACAAATTAGGTTTTAGATTAAAGTACACGACATTGATAATTGTTGTTTGCATTTAAGGGGAAAACTTGATATTTTTAAAAAATATCAGTAGGTTATGTCATTAGCTCAAATCTCAAAGATGATTTTTGTAATTTACCCTACATTTTCAAAGAATATTATATATATTTTCATGTTTGTTATTGTGGAATAAATAAAATAGACATTCTCCTATAAGTGCTCCATTAAAAAATTAGTGGAATCTATCTTCCTCATTAGTTGAGGCAAAGTTATAGTTTTTCCTCAGTTCTTTGAAATATAAATATATCAAAAATATAATGGTATAATTGTAAAGGTATGTATATATCTATTCAAATCCTTTATAATATATTCATTGTATAATTTGTATTCCATTATATATAGTGTTAATCAATCAACCCGCTCTCCATTATAATCGATCAACTATTTGGAACTGATCACAGGATCCGAAGGTCAAAGATTCATCTACCTTTGATAGAAAAATGTGGGTGTTCATGGGTAACTTTGGAGCAAGCAGATAGTCAATAGCCTAATTGGATAGTTTACAAAGCTTGATGAAGTCGAAGTTGCTCTCAGTACTCATAAAATCTCTTGGCCTCTGAAGGGTATATGCCCATGCATGATAGCTCAAAGAGAGAAAATTGATCCCATAGAAAGCACTTATGGGAATGAAACTCATTGATGAATTTTTTATTAGCAACATTAATAAATCTTTTATTTGAATTTTTAGTTTATGCTTTGGTCCCCCTTCAACTATTTAAGACCGTACCAGATCAACATGTACAAGTCTGAACAATTCTAGCAGAGTACATGAAGAAATATGGTTGTGATGGATGGTGATGGTACAGACGTACAGTGAGTGAATGGTCTTACTCTAATGGTGGCGTGCAGTGAAAGTAACATGGTGGTAGGTTTAGCTACCAGAGATAATGGCACATGCATGGTACATATTGCTTAGTAGTGGTCCTAGGAACAACATCAATTTTAGTAGGTCTGGCAGCCATAAAGGAAGTTGATTTTTTGTAATTTAGTGGTATTGGAAGCAACGTAATCTATTGGCTTTGGATAATTACATGCCACAATGTAATCTATCTTCCCCGGATTAAATGACACCATGTGCTTGATTTGCACAAAAATTCCACTAAAATTAAGTTCACTCTTTTGAACTTCAATATCAATTGAAATCTCTCTTCTTCTTTTTTATGCATCCTGTCTCATTTTACTAGTTAAATCGTTTCATGTCATTAGCATCACATAGCATATGCCTAGGGAAAGTATCTTGAAAGTATGCTTTTTAAGTGATCCATTAGGTCTATCCATGAAGGTTTTCACAAAGTTAATCTAGGTTTTCTTTGAAGAAAAACACTAGCTAAGACAGTAAATTATAATTTTCTCTTTACATTTTTTTTTATTGTAATTGAATATCATGGTGGATAAACATAAATACTCAATTTAAGCAAATTAACACTCCAATATACGTTAAAACACGCCCAAAAATGTGACTATAACTTTTCATTTTTGTGTAATTGAATGGAAGTTTATAGAAGTGACATATAAAAGTACATTTTAGCTAGCTTCCATGGAAAGCTCAGAATGCTCAAATATACATTCTCTCTCTTACAAATTACCACATGTACAAATCTTGCACCTGTTGCATCGAACACAAGTACGACATATTGGACACGTCCATTTAAAGATCAACCAATGCCTAATGCAATGTGAATGGAAGGATGTGGTTACAAAAAGGAAAGACTTGGCATGCTTCACCATGTTTGAAATCCTCCAAGCATATCACACAGTGATTAATCCAACTCGATGTTTTTTGTTTATCACAATCATATCTTGACATTGGTGGCAGCTTCTTTAGCGCAAGCTTCCTTCGCTCCAATTCTACCTTCGAGGGCTTCATTATGTTTGCAAAATGTAATAGGTAAAAACCGAAGCCACACACAAACGCAAATAAAAATGCAATACTAAGAGTTATAAAGAGCACAAATGGGGTGAGAGGAGGAGTGGGATGATAAAGAAAGAAAGAAGGATACATGATCAATGATCAATGATGAAGGATGAAGGATTCATGGCGCCAAAGCCAATTTATATTAAGAAAAAAGACAGTTAAGTTGGAG
This sequence comes from Fagus sylvatica, assembly GCA_907173295.1. NCBI lineage: Eukaryota > Viridiplantae > Streptophyta > Magnoliopsida > Fagales > Fagaceae > Fagus > Fagus sylvatica. Next base: position 32,962,061 of record OU015765.1, read on the forward strand.
GAAATATGTGTAGATTATACGTGTAGAATCGCCATCCATTACTTGTGTATGAGAAAAGCTAGGATACCCGTAATTTGGTTTGGTGGAGAAATCTCAACTTCACAGCTTATAACTGTCAAAATCAAAACTTAAAACACAATGGAGATAGAGAAACCCAAAAGGCCAAAACCCTTTACTTCAATATTGCTTAATTCTATAAAAGTGTTATTAATGAATGCTCACTAACACAAATTCGTTTTTCAAGTTATTTTTAGGGGACCTATATTTGAGGTTTGGCGTAATATACACCAAATAAAATAAGAACTCAGAAACAAATTAACTTCCCTACTCGTCTTTTAAAAAATAAAATAAAATTTATGAATTTTTGGTGACTTAAGAGATGATCAGGCCTAGAATTATACTCTAATTTTCAGTATATATTTATTTTGAGTAATCCTTTTAGAGTGAATTAGTTATGAAACCAACCGACTGCCCTCTTCTCATTCTCAAATTAACCTTAATAAAAAAGAAAAAAAAAAAAAATCAGCCCATGGGTGAATTTTAACAATGGTAGATAGGTGGAATTGACAAGGAAGGATACATTTTACCAAAGGGTAGTTGGAGAAAGAATGCAGTGGGTTGGACATGTTTTATGTCTGGATATCGTGCCGTGTTTGGATAAACTTATTTATATTAATTTATTTTATTTATGGGTAAAACTTAGATATAGTTCTTTAACATTAAGTTTCTAGTTGAATTCAAATACATTGAATTTAAATATTCTTGGAAAAGATAATATTATTTGTGTTTCATTGGTTAATGCAACCATGTATTTGAATTCAATTAGGAAACCTAATGTACCTAACCTAAGAAATTGTATATAAGTTTTACGCTTTATTTATTGTATAAAAGTACAATTAAACTCTAAAAAATGTGAAATGATAAAAAATTATACATTCTCTTTTGGAGTGAAAATAAGTTCACCCAAATGAAGCTGAGAGAATAAAACCGTGATCTCTTCACTTAACATTCGTTGAGAATCTTAGTATTCCAAGTTGCCCAAGTCCTATTCTATGGTGTAAGAATTAATATTGTTGGGTATATACTTGTAAGTATGAAAATGTCACATGGAGTAAACAATGAAGAAGTTGAGGAATTAATATAACATAATTACACCCATGCCCATGCCTAAGCTTTTGGGTTAAGTAGTATCTCTATATGTTATATTAATATCAATTAAAAAGTGTTATCTCCCCAACAAATTTTCTTAACTTTTATTTGAAAGGCCCTTTTTCAACCCAACTAGATAAATGATTTCAAATTTACACCTGAAATACATTTTGTTTATAACTATGAAAAATAGACTATAACTGTTTAAACTTCATAAAAATTAGGTACTCTGAAAATTCATGTTCTATGTTTGGGATTTGTTTATAACTATGAAAAATAGACTATGTATCTATGTTTAAACTTCATAAAAATTAGGGACTCTAAAAATTCATGTTCTATGTTTGTGACAAGGCCCTCACTGCACTCTTGAATTAGTTAATTTCAATTAGAAGAAGACATGGGGTGGACTAAAGTTATTTTAATTAAAAATGTTTTATTTTTTTTATGATTGAGTAAGAGACTTGGGATCAAATCTTCTTTGTACCCAAAAAAAGAAAAAAACTTATTGGTATCGTAACTTGATGTTAAAGATTAATCATAAAAAAAACTTATTGGTATCGTAACTTGATGTTAAAGATTAATCATCATAAAATGTCATAAATTTAAACCTCATCGCATCTAAAAAAATCAAAAAGATTTGTCTAAAAAAAGTTTGGTATGTACAATTCTTGTGAAAAACTCATATATGCATGTTTATCCATACCACTTTATGCATCTAAGATACAAACACGACAAATCGGACAAGTCATCCTCTTCTTCAACCAAAGTTTGATACAATTTGAATGGAAGATATGGTTGCACAATGGAAAAACTTGACATGGCTGACCATACTCGAATTCCTCCAAACAGATAACGCAGTCAATATGATTACTTGATGCCATTTCCTGGCTTCCATAATTTACAGATGGTGGTAGTTTTTCTAATGCTGCTTGTTGTTGCCTGTTTGCTGCCTCTATAAATCTTCCCAACGAATCCCAAAGCCTTATATTAAGTTGCAGGGCAGCGTGCGGAAATGAATGAGGAATGTCCTGATCAGGTTGATGGATTATTCTTTCTCCTTCTTCAAGATCGTAATCACGTCTTTCATATAAGGTCCAGCTGAAGAACTCGCAAATAATGATAATGAAAAGGACAATGAGCAATGATGCTACTATGGAGAAAGCTAAGATGAAGATAAAGATTGAAATAACGATGCAAAGTGCAGTAACAAAAGATGAAATAGGAGGTGGAGGAGGAGGCATTGGAGAAACAAAGGCTTGAGAAAGAGGAACTATGTTGTTCATGAGGATTATTGATTGCATGAGCTAAGGTTTAAGGAATGGGTTGGTCATTATGGTTTTGTTAATCAAGAATTTTGCTGATGAACCTAGTAATTTATCAGGGATTTCTTTTGTAAAAATAACAAGTCTAGTGCCACGGGAGGATATTTAAAAAGAGTAAAAAGTGATGTGAATCCAAGCCAAAAGAGTTGTGAATCCCAAATATAGAAGTTTAATTTTTTAAAGTAATGGTCAACTATATATTAATTGAATGATTTGTCAGGTAGAGCTGGCAGGTTTCTTTAGACTTTTTCAAATGATTATATATTAGTATATTACATGCATCATTTAAAGTTGTTAAATAGATAATAGGTGATAGTTAATGTATTTAAATGATCATCACACAGTAGAATTTAATCTACTTATTTTAAAATATATTTTAAAAATTCTAGGGTGAAATTATATTCTTAAAACTGTAAAGGATCTTAATCTAACTCTTAGCTATATAATATAATTAAAGTGAAAATTCAACAAAGAATTAAGTTGATCCACTCTAATTTTAGGTCAAGAAACATTTCATTATATTTCTAATCTACTCTAATTTTTGTATCCTTCCAATTTAAAATTATTTAAAACTACTTGCAACCAATTTCAACTTAATCTAATTCCTCTTAGCAAACGATATCTTTAACTCAAATAAAAACTTTACCATGTTCCAAGAAAGTGCCTATGCCTTGTCAATTTAGATTCATGTTTGATTTATTTGCAAGTTAAAGTGATATGGCTTGAAATAAAACATTCTATTGTTTACCTCAAAAAGTATATAAATAAGTTAACAAATTTCTTCTTCTTTTTTCTTAAAATTTTTTTAATTGATATATAAGTTACACATGTATTTAGTGGGTCTTAAACCCACACCTCATCCTTCATCCCATTATTTCAAGAGAAGAAAATGCTAGTTGAACTATATTCATTAGTTTTTTTTTTCTTATTAGAGAAAAAAATATAAATATAATTATATAAATATATATAATATAATAATAACTTAATGTAATAGCTATTACGTAGGAATGGATAAGGATCCTCTCCATTTGGAATAAAATGGAGAGTCTCCATTTCATGGTTCAGATTTTATTTCACAAATCTAACGATATATATACTGCCTTATCATTTAAAATTTTAAATGATATGGCAATCTGTACACTGTTAGATCTGTGATATTTAATCCAGACCATGAAATGGAGACTCTCCATTTTATTCCAAATGGAGAGGATCCTTATCCCGTAGGAATAGCTATTCAATTGTTTGGTTATGTTTTTATTACAAGGAATAGTTATTCCTTAGTAATAGTTATTTCTTAAAATGAAGAATAGCTATTCCTCCCAAAAAGGAGTGTAATAGCTATTCATTTACCTTACGTAATAAGTATAAAATATAAAATACCCAAAAGACCCGATTAAAATATACGCTTCTACCTCTATCTCGTCTCTTTCTCTTTCTTGCTCTTCATCTTCCTCATCAAGTTCTCTCTTTCTCTTTCCTCTTTCTCTCTCTTGCTCTTCATCTTCCTCATCAGGTTCTCTCTCTCTCCTCTTTCTCTCTCTTGCTCTTCATCTTCCTCACCAGGTTCTCTCTCTCTCCTCTTTCTCTCTCTTGCTCTTCATCTTCCTCATCAGGTTCTCTCTCTCTCTCTCTCTCTCTCTCTCTCTCTCTCTCTCTCTCTCTCTCTCTCTCTCTCTCTCTCTTAGGCCATCGAGGTCATCTTCCTATAGTTGGCTATAGAGATACTCTCTCTCTCATCTTTCTCTTTATGGCCGTGGAGGTCCTCTCTCTCTTTCTTTCTCTCTCTCTATTTGTTTGACTGGTGTTTTTAATCTGTACAAGTACTGATTTTTTTTTTCCTAGGTTTTCAATCTGTACAGTACTGGTTTTTTTTTTTTATATAACCATTGTTGTTAATCTGTACAGTACTGGTTTTTGTGTTTACTGGTTTTTCAGTCGGTACAGTACTGGTTATTTTTTTTTTATCCTATATAACCATTGTTGTTAATCTATACGGTACTGCTCATGGGAAAAAAAAAAATTTGTTTTTGGTTTTTGTGTTTAGCATATACCAATATATATTATTTTTTTTGGTTAAAATATATATATATTTATATATTTTTTTTGCTTTTGGCTTTTGTGTTTACTGGTGTTTTTAATCTGTACAGTATTGGTTTTTTTTTTTTTCCTATATAACCATTGTTGTTAATCTATATGGTATTGCTCATGGAAAAAATAACCAGTTATATAATTATTTTTGCTTTTGGTTTTTGTGTTTACACATATACCCGTATTTTTTTTTTTTTTTTGCTTTTGGTTTTTGTGTTTACTAGCTAGTGTTTTTAATCTGTATAGTACTGATTATTTTTTTTCCTATATAACCATCATTGTTAATCTGTACGGTACTGCTCATGGAAAAAATAACTAGTTATATAATTTTTTTTATTTTTTTATTTTTTACTTTTGGTTTTTGTGTTTAAAGCATATACCAATATTGTTTTTATTATTAAATCTGTACTGTACTGGTATTTTTCAGTTTATACATAATAAAATACTAAACAAGACTCACAAAAAGTGTAAATATATAATGCATTTCAAAAAGGGTATTTTAGGAATTTGACTAAAATATAATGTCATTCCACCACGTTATTATAATGTACCAAACTATGGAATACAGATTCAAGGTTCTATTCATGTGTTGTTACCAAATTGATGAATAATAATACTTATTCTATTACAGCTTATTCTATTCCTTGTAATACTAATTCTTATTACAGTGTAATAATCATTACAGTGTACCAAACCTAACCTTACAAGTTACTGTGTTCACATTGGTATTACAAAGTTTTTTTTTTTTTTTTTTGGAGAAATAATATCATCACAAAGTTAATTGCCACTTATGTATAAAAAAGGTATTTTTCCTACTTAAATGGTCTCTCATCTCATCTAAAACAGGAGGTTTAATTCCAATCATTTATGACAATGTGAACGGACATTGGCTAACAAATAAGCCACGCATTAAGAACGAGTCAAATCTATCATTACTGAAAGATCAGTTGGCTAACCAAAGTCCATTGTCCCACTTGTACGTTTAAATACAGACTTGACTGGTGCAAATATTGCCTTTAAGAGCTTTTAAAATTTGTATATAATCTCAGACTGAGACTATTGTTAGCAGGATTAATTCTATTGAAGTGGACCTTTTAACATGTAGGTAGAATCACCTAACCCTATTGTTGGATTCCAATCATTTTCCCCATTTTAATTTGAAGGGTGTTTAAACAAAATAAGTAATGTACAAATGAATAAAAGGTTGTGTAATTTAATTTGTTAATCAGCAAACTGTCTTCAGGGGAGCTAGTTAATCAGTTCAATTAATTAGCAAAGCTTGTACATCTATCTAAGTAAATTATATTTATATATTAAAGAAAAAAAAAAAAAATAGGCTTGTCCGGGGAGAAACAAGAAACACATAAAAAACCAATTACAACAAAGGCAACAACAGGGAACCCAATACATGAGCTATACAAGGAGAGCTGTTAGCCAAAATTAATAAATGACAAGCAAGCACAACAGAGAACCAATCTTCAACTACCTTGTTCATGGCAGCAAAGACCTGCGAACCAAGAGGGGCCCAAAATGATCTAACCTCAAACAAGGAGGATAGAGAAGGAGAGACTGATTATTAAAAGCGAGTTGGAAGAAGCTTCCAAATCATATGAAGAGCCACATCAGGAAGCAAAGCCAAGGGGATTGGTTAAACGCCACAAAGGGCGAGGAGAAACCCACAAGGGGCGGCAAAAAAACCCACGAAGGGCAGAGATAAACCCATAAAAGGGAGGGAGAAGCAAAAGGAAAAGAAAGGGAGAGGGGTCGGAGAGTGAGGAAAGGAAAGGGTGGGGCGCACGTAGCGCACGGCGCCAATCTGCGCCCAAGCAAGGGGAAGATGGGCTCAACTGGAGAGAGGGGCGAAAAAAAGAATCATAGGATATTTTTTCACTTTTAATTCAATAGTTGGGGGAGAGATGATTTGAATGATGAATGTATGTCTTATTTGAATACCATAAGGTACCAATCAATTGAGTTACAAATCTTTTGATACAGATAATATGATTGAAAGATAATGTGAATTATTCCACTTTAATTTATCCTTGGGGCCAAAAGTTCATCGTAGACTAACCATTTACCATGTATTTTCTAGTGACACACACAAAAAAAAAATTATCTTGTCAAGCTTGAACCATCCGAGATTGTTAGGTAGACTATTGGTAGAAAAGTATGCCTTACCATGAGTAAATAAATAGCAGCTAATGGTAGCATATATTAACTTTTACATGAGTACTAGCACGTGTACCACCATAAACGCAAGGTTTTGTTTTGGGTAGGTAGTTCTAAGGAGACTCGAACTAGTGACTATTGGGAGCACACCCAAGGCTGAACCAATTGAACTACCCCTCAAGGTTACGAGTATATATTATTTGGTAAAAGAAGAAGGTAAAAAGAAACCTATTAAATTGAAATGTTATCTTAACGTTAAGAACAAAGATTCTTGGTAGCTCATAGGATGCTCCAATGAGTTGCATATCAAAGAAAATATACATAAACTAGTGAGAAAAATGCCCATAAAAAGCATGGGTATAATTCCAGTTAAAATTTCTTTTTGGGGGCAAAGGTATTTACAGTTCTTGTGACAAATTGGCAGCATATACATTTATAATACAATTACGACAAATTGGACAAGTAAGCTTAATCTTCAACCAGTCATCAATGCAATTCGAATGAAAAATGTGATTGCACACTGGGAGAACCTGACATGAGTCACCAACAACAAAATCCTCCAAGCATATTGCACAATCACTAACACCTGATTTTATATCATGGCTTCCATAATTTACCAATGGTGGCAATATCTCTAAGGCCCTCAGCATTTGCAATCGTTTTTTCACTATGTTCCATATAAACCTGTCTAATACTCCTAAATCCTAACACCAAGATATTGTGTTGGACTATAGCTTGATGAGATGGATTAGAAATAATATCTGGTTGATGAATTACTTTTCCTCCTTCAAGATGGCGATCCAGGTTCATGATGTGAATCGTCAGCCTGAATAAAAATGCACTGAGAAATGAGAATTAGAGAAAGGGAGAATATGAACAACATGATGATGATACAGACAAGGATTGGATAATGAATGATACTATACTGAAAAAATGAAGAAATTGTTGGAGCAAGAACATGGCCATCCATTGTAAATAATTGTGAGAACAAAAGGCTGGCCCTATTGTATCTAATTTGTATGTGATTTGGATATTGAGCATGACAATGTGGCAAACTCCATTTTGGGATTTTATAAAAACAAAGAGTTCAGTACAACATTAGAGATTAAGAAACTGTTGTGAATTAATCCAATTATGGGTATTTAGCATTAAGAAAATTACCAACATTATGGAGAATATTTGTTAATTAGGTAGGCTGGCAGATTTGTTTGGACTTTGTCAAACAACCATCCATTATCCTAAAACTAAAGTTAGGGAATTAATCAAAGTCTGTTATCACTAATCACATGCACCCATCAATCTCCAAGAATTTTTGAAAATTTGGTTGTTCGTTTGTCAAAATTCATTAATTACAATTCTTATGAACATCTCAATTCTCATGAAAAGAGAGAATTCTAATTCCTATCTTTTAGGTAGGAAATATCAATTCCCACAAATCTTGTATTCGTGAGAATTACTAATTTGATACTTAAATCCAACTTGTACACTTTTTCTTTCTTAAGTTCATTTTTTTTTAACAAAATATTATTATTATTTTTCACCCAAAAATGTTTAGTAATGTTAAAAGGGCATTTTTATCTTTTAAAAAATTATATATAATTGTCTAAATATTAATTATTTAGTTGCTAAAATAATGTGTATAAGATTATTTTAAACTATTAAAATTTATATTTTTAAATTTAGTGATCACTATAATATGATAAAATTTTAATTTCTAAATATACCGAACAACATAAATGCCAATTCTCAAAATTTTTAGTTCTTATGAATTTAAACTCTCAAGATTTAAAATTCTCAGCAACCAAGAGCTAACATATGAGAAGGTTTTATTTGTATAACAAGAAATACAGGTTTTTTTAGACAATGTGAAAAAAAAAAAAAAAATGGCAAGTTAATTACAATTATAAACAAAGAAAAAATAGCGATGTATGCCATTCCGGCCCATCCTCAATTTTTATAGGTAATTTGCCTAGTTCTACAAACTTTGTTTTTTTTTTTTTTTTTTTTTCTCTAGTGATGCTACATTTCTGAGAAATTTTATTATATAAATCTTATAAACCGGTGTTTTAGAGCATCTTCAAAATGAGATGTCAATTTGGAGATATCAAAAAAGAGTTGATGGCTGATGTAACAAATTGATGGTTCAAATTTGACATTTCCAAAACTAAACACTTCAATTAATATATCAAATTTAAAATTAACATTTACAAATTTGAAATTTGACTATTTTTTTGGAGATATGTCAAATTTGATGTCTATGTCAAATTTGACATCTCCTTTGACACAATCAAATACATTTTTTGGTTGTTGGATGAGACCACGTGGATTTAGTATCTCCTTTGGAGATGCTCTTAACTTTTAAGTCTAAAACCAAAAAAACAAAAGTAATTTGGAAATATAGTATATCAAACAATTTGCTTATACCTTGTCGTTGCTGGTCAGTGGCGTAGCCAAGCCTTGCCTTGGCTGGGCTAGTCAAGGTTTTGCTTTTTTTTTTTTTTTTTACCTTAAATTAAGTAATTAATCCAGTCAAAATTTTTTTTTTTACAATTAGCCCACCCTAAAATTTTTTTCTGCCTCCGCCCCTGTTGTTGGTTACACAAAAAACTTGATCATGTCAAACTTGTTCTATCCTAGATTGTTAGGTAGACAACTAGACATAGACTATTGGTAGAAACTTCAAGGCCTAACCAGGAGTAAATTAATAGTAGCTAATGGTGGCTTATTTTAAACTTTTACACTTATATATTATATAGTAAACACAAGAAGGTAAAGGGAGACTAGTTAAATTGGAAATGGTGTCTTAACATTAAGAACGAAAATTCTTGGCAGCTCATAGGCCAAAGATTGTTGGTCGCCTTTTGTTCTTTTTTTCCTAATTTACGTATTGATATTTGATGCACAGTTATTATTGGTAAAAGAATTAAAATGAGTAAATTACTAGTCTTCCTAATCGAAAAGTATTATTTCCATATCAAAATCTCTCATTTTGGTTTATTTTATGATTCAGATTAAATATTACTGAGTCGTTTAGAATTTTAAATAATGTGACAGTGTATATACTGTTACACTCCGTTTGGGAGAGGGGGAAGGAATGAAATTGAATGGAATGGAAAATATATATATATATATATATATTTTTTAAGAATATTCTCTCATTTCCTCTATTTGGAAGTTTAAGTAGAAAGGAATGGAAATACTTTTCCATTGTTTGGGAGTTTAAGTGAAGGGAATGGAATGGAATATTTATTCCTCATTTCCTCTATTTGGAAGTTTAAGTAGAAGGGAATGGAAATACTTTTCTATTGTTTGTGAGTTTAAGTGAAGGGAATGGAATGAAATATTTATTCCTTTCTATTTCCTTCAAACCCCAAATTTTCATTCCTCCCAAAATTGAGAGGAATAGGAGGGAATGGATTTAGGTTTAATGATTTTTTCACCAAACGTCCCAAAATGCCCTTAGTATTTTTGTAAAATCCTAAATTACTCTTATATATTTGACCTTTTATTTTCCTAAGTTCTCATGGTATATATTTCTATAATATTGTATTTCTAAATGACCATACATGGACCTTTAATAATGTCAATTTTCTTTTAAAAGTTTATTTTGTTGACAATGAATTTCAAATTTTCATTTATTGGGATTATATTTTAGTTTATATTGCTTAGATTTTGTGCTTATTTATAATTAAACAAATTTTATACCACCTGTTGTCCTATACTGGTTTCTTTCTCTGTTAGCAAGGGCCAGAAAAATAGAAATAAGCTCCTATGGTATTTTTATAATATTATTGTGACATCACAAGGTGTCATATATGGTGTGGTAATTCTATAGATTAATCCTACATTTTATAAAAATAAAGAGTATTATAGTAATGTTGTTATAAAATGATTCATTTCCATTCTTTCTAATATTACTCACAAACAAGGTTTCTTACATTTCGTCACATTCCATTCCTTTATTTTAAAACATCCAAACAAGATTACTTAGTTTCGTTTCATTTCATTTCATTTTATTCCATTCCATTCCATTCTATTCCTTTATAATTTATTCATTCTATTCCATTCTACTCCCAAACGAAGCCTTAGATTCATGAATATAATTTAAACCATTAAATAGATAAGTAGAGGAATTTTGAAATGGAGATGATCTTGTTCAACGTTTAGATAACACTTATAATATTTTTTTGCCTGAGCGGAGGAAGATATGGATATGCTTTAATGAGCCTCCAAAATCCAAGGAAATATGCACAAAGTAGTGAGAAAATGCCTATATGGGTATAATTACAGTTAAATTTCTTTTTCTCTTTTGCTATCGTAACTAAAAAAGAAAAAATTCTTTTTCTCTTTTGGCAAGGGTACATATTTACAATTCTTGTGACAAATTTGCAGCTTATACATCTATAATACAATTACGACAAATCGGACAAGTAAGCTTTTTCTTCAACCAGTAATTAATGCAATTTGAATGAAAAATGTGATTGCACACTGGCAAAATTTGACATGATTCACCAACAACAAAATCCTCCAAGCATATTGCACAATCACTAACACTTGATTTTATATCATGGCTTCCATAATTTACCAATGGTGGCAATATCTCTGAGGCCCTCAGCCTTTGCACTCGCTTTTCCTCTATGTCCAAGCTAAACGACCTCTCTAATATTCCCAACACCCAGATATTGTGTTGCATTATAGCTTGAGAAAATGCAGATTGATGAGATGGATTAGAAACAATATCTGGTTGATGAATTACTTGTCCTTCTTCAAGATCAGGATGCCAAATAATTACACATGAAATGTAAAATAGATAAAGGGTGAAGATTATTAACAATGTGATGATAAGACAGACCACGATTGAATTTGGGGGATCAAAAGTGAAAGTATACTGAGAAGGAGAAGAAATTGGTGAAGTAAAGGATTGAGGAGCATTGCCATCCATTGTAGAGTAATTGTGAGAAAAAAAGATTGGCCCTGTTGTATGTTTGTTATGTGATTTGGATATTAAGCATGACAATGTGGCAAACTCCATCTTGGGATTTTATAAGAACAAAGAGTTCAGTACCACACAAGAGATTAAGAAACTGTTGTGAATCCAAACCTGCATAGGCTGTGGCTTCCAATTATGGGTATTTAGTCTTAAGAACATTCCCAACATTATGGAAAATATTTGTTAGGGAGGCTGGCAGATTTGTTTGGACTTTGTCAAATAACTCATCCATTATCCTAAAGCTAAAGTTAGGTAATTAATTAGAGTCCGATTATCACTTATCACATGCACCCATCAGTGATCAATCTCCATTTGAAAATGTATTATTATGTTGTTGATTGTTGATTAGGAATAATTTTTTTTTTCATTTTCTTTCTTAACAAACAAGGATGGTGTCTTATATGACGAGGAACCCTCAAACACGTCAAGACTCCCCCCCTACATATTGAAATTGTGAACGATCACATACCACAATCGATCTCATAATGGATGAATTGTTTCACCATCATGCACGTGATAACAATTATACACCTATAAAGTTTCGTCTTATAAATGTGCATGTCTCACTAAAGTAAAAAAACTATTCTCTCCAAAAATAGCTAATAAATTATTAAGTGATTTTGAAACAATAAATCAATAGCTAAAACCTTCTAACGAAATCATTTTACAACTAAAAAATAGAAAATCCACAAATTGCAGGAATTCCAATAATCATTAAAACACCAAATGGGCTTAATGGGCCATTTTCGAACCTAATTGGGTTTTGGGCTTTGTCAAGAATCATAATTTTCTAGATTTTTGAGAAAATCCAAATATTCAATTATTTTAATGA
>OU015765.1:32974710-32997524 GCA_907173295.1 Fagus sylvatica
GGCACGTAAAGTTGGTCCAAGGTTGATAAAAAGATTCAGCAACCTATATCTCCAGGATTCAGGTTAGAATTTCCATTGTAACAATAACTAGACGAAAGCATGTCCATTGTAACTTTTGTTCTTCAATTTTTGTTTTGTTTTTGTTTTTTTTTAATGCTTTAGAGTATGCCAAATTTTGTCTTTAGTTATTTTTTAAAGAAATGTGCAACATATTTTGTCAATTGAAGTGTGAATTTGTTCAATACTATTGTTTGCAGTTATGGCCCGTTTGAGTTTGGCCACAAGGAACATGATAAGGAAGAGGAAGTTGGTTTTGGTTCTGATGTTTTGGTTGGATATGTTACATGTTGTTAGTATGTTTTTCCAATTATTATGTTTTGTGGTAGAGAATCGTTTTCGAAAAAAATCGTTAAGAGCAAAATATGGTCATGATTTTCATTTAAGGAGAGGGGAGCTTCATCGTTTATGCTATGAGAGTGACACAACTTGCATCGAGCAACTTAGGATGAGTAGATATGCATTCAAGACTTTATGTAATATGCTTGAAACAATGGCCGGCTTAAAAGATACAAAACACATGTTGGTGGATGAGCAAGTTGCCATGTTTCTATATATACTAGCTCATCATAAAAAAAATCGAGTCATAAAATACCAATTTAGGCGCTCAGGAGAGACGATTAGTAGACATTTCCATGATGTATTACATGCCGTCATACGACTACAAGGAGAGTTACTTAAGAAACCAGAGCCAATTCCAGAAAACTCTACTGATGACAAGTGGAAATGGTTTAAGGTATTTAACAACAAGAATTTTCTTTTTAATTTATGTCAAATACTATATAATTAGACCATAAACTAATTTTTTTTTTTATATGTATATATATAACTACAGAATTGTTTAGGTGCATTAGACGGAACATATATTAGAGTGAGAGTGCCTCTAGAAGACAAACCTAGGTATCGAAACCGAAAGGGGGAGATTGCCACAAATGTACTAGCAGTTTGCTCACAAGACATGCAATTTATCTATGTTTTACCTGGTTGGGAAGGCTCTGCTGCTGATGGTAGAGTGCTTCGAAATGCAATAAGTAGGAGAAATGGATTGAGAGTTCCACATGGTAAGAGAAATGGGTTGTCTAGTAAAAAAATTATACATTTTTTATATATACTCATTGTACTAAAACTATTACAAAATATAGGTTATTATTATCTTGTTGATGCTGGCTATACAAATTGCGAAGGATTTCTTGCCCCATATAGAGCACAACGATATCACCTAAATGATTGGAGAGATGGACACCAACCGAGAACCGCAGAAGAGTTCTTTAATATGAAACATTCTTCAGCTAGAAATGTTATAGAGAGATGTTTTGGGTTGCTTAAATTACGATGGGCAATTCTGAGGAGTCCTTCATTCTATCCAATTACGACACAAAATCGGATCATTATGGCGTGTTGTCTTCTACATAACTTCATAAGGAAAGAGATGGCTGTAGACCCGTTAGAGGAAGAATTGGACCAGCATGAGCAGTTGCTTTCAGAAACTAATGGTGACCCAATAACACAAATTGAGACTTCAAATGAATGGAGTGGGTGGAGAACCAATTTGGCAAATGAAATGTTTAATTTGTGGAGGAGAAATAGGCGAAGCACTTGATAAGTTATGATATAATATACTATCACCTTTATAATTTGAATTTTGAACTTTTCATGTATGGTTTGCCTATGCCCAATAAATACATTTTGTATGAGCCATTCATTTTTATTTTTATTTTTAATGTCGTACATTTAATTTTGTTTTCTTGTCAATTGAGTGTTAGTATCTTTGTTGCATTATTAGTTTTTTTTTTTTAGATATGGAATCAATTGCATTGGATTCTCAAGATCCTAGTAAACGAAAGTGGACTCCTGCTGAAGATATTAAGCTTGTTGAGGCTTTGGTAGAGTATCACCAATGAAAGAGAAGGTAGCCCAGAGAATAAGTTTAAACCTGGATATTTGAAAGTATTGGAAGGAAAGCTTTCAACCAAATTACCTAATTGTGGGTTACGAGCAAAACCACATATTGAATCAAGATTGAGGACTTTGAAAAGAGAATTTCAAATTCTTCATGACATGCTGACTGGGCCAAACACAAGTGGATTTGGATGGGACAATGTGAGGAAGTGTGTTACTGCTGAAAATGATGTATGGGACGCATACGTGCAGGTTAGAGTTCACTATATTGTGTATTATTATACTTTATCTTTTCTTATTTTTTACATAATATACTCAACATCTTGTTTTGCTTAATTTTTTTGTAGGGTCATAAAGGAGCAGGTTCCTTTAGGAACAAATCATTTCCACTTTATGAGGAGCTTTGCATTGTGTATGCCAAAGACCATGCTACTGGTAAAGATGCTCAGACACCTGCTGATGTTATTGAAGAACTAGAAACAGATATTGATGATACAAATCATAATGTGGGAAACGGACTAGATGGGATTCATGAGGACGTGTCATGCACACAAATACCCACAACTGGTGGTAGGGTGGAGGGAATTTCTGCTCGGAAAAGGAAGAAAAAAGGTCAAAATAATGAAGATAATATGATGCAAGTGATGAAAGAAGTTGCAAGTATGCTTGGCTCTCAATTAAAGGATGCATCAGATAACCTTAGTAAGGCAGTTATTGGAACAATAGCATCTGAAAACAGGTCAAGAATCAATCAGGAGTTGTCGAAAGTAGTTGGCCTTACCATCAAGGAACGTCACAAGGCAACAAAATTGATTGTTTGTCAACATGAACTAATAGATGTTTTCTTCAGCGTGCCAGATGAAGAGAAAGAAGAATGGGTTAAAGGACTTATTAATGGTGACTTTTGAGTATTTGATAAATTGGATTATGTAATTTTTAATTATGTTTTTTTTTTCTTCATGTGAACATCTATTTTCTTTTTAATAATCAATGAGTAACTGATGTGGATGATTTTTATTTCTTTTTAGGTATATGTTTTATATTTTTATTTTTTTTATTATTGTTTATTATATTGCAATTATGAGCTTGTTTTAAATGGTTATAAGATATTCATACTTGTGAAATTTTTCCCAAGTTCAACGGAGATCTTATATATATATATGTGTGTGTGTGTGGATATTTTAACTTTTAATAAAGAAAAAAAAAATTATTATTATTTTTCAATTTATATAGAAAAGAATACTAAGCAAGACTCACAAAAGTGTAGATATATAATGCCTTTCAATATATATATATATATTGAATACAGAACAAAAAAAATTTATTATTTTTTCAATTTATACATAATAGAATACTAAGCAAGACTCACATAAAGTGTAAATTTTCAAAAAGGGTATTTTAGGAATTTGACTAAAATATAATGTCATTCCACCACGTTTTTTTACTGTACCAAACTATGGAATAGAGATTCAGGGTTCTATTCATGTGTTGTTACCAAACTGATGAATAGTAATAGCTATTCCATTACAGCTTATTCTATTCCTTGTAATACTGATTCCTATTACAGTGTAATAACCATTACAGCGTACCAAACGAGCCCTAAGTTTATATATTAAGGTTTTCCTTAACCCCAATTAAAATTTATTAATTTTTTAACACAATATAATAAATCTTTTTCTGATTCTTATAGAGATTACTTAAACTTTATTAAATTTTTAACACAATATAATTTAAATTTACTTAAATTAAGAAAGCCATTGGTGGCAAAAGAAAACCCTAAACATAACCTAAAAAAATCCAACCAAAAAAAACACAAAAATTGAAACATCATTAGAGGATCCTGAAACAAAACACACTCTTTTCAGTTCTCACTGTCCCAAAACTGCTTAAACTCCTTCTCTCCAGTCTCACCGCCAAAAAACCCTGCTTTCTCTCTTTCTCTCCAATGGAGGAGGGAAGCTCAGAAGCCCAAACCTTTCTCTATGAAACCCTTTGCCCTCTCTCTTACTCCAACACCATCACCACCGCCTTCAAATCTCCACCGTCCGATGACACCGAGCCTTACAGCGTCTTTCGCAACCAGATCTCTTTGTCTGTTCTCAATCCAGATTCTCGTGAAATTGCCGCACCTGATTTCTTCTCCCTCGATGTCGCCGAGCCAATTGCGGCGCCTACACCGGCAAGAGAGCCGAAGACGCCGGCTCGTGAAGCCGCCACGCCGAGGCTTGAGAATGGTTGGTTCCGTGGGAATTGTAGACTCCAAAGCCCCATGCTTCAGCTTCATAAAGGTCAAATTTTTATTTTTAGCAATTTGATATTTGGTGTTTTTTGTGCTTTATAGGAACTGGGTTTTGCTTAGTTTATCAGAATTTAAACAAAGTCTGAGTCTTTAGGAATACACTAATTCTGAGTGAATCCCAGTTAGTTATTAGCTGCTTGAAGGGATTGGTGGAATTGAATGTGAAAGCTATTCTGTGAATATATTAGTAGTTGAACCTTTGCTTAGTTTAAGCAAATTATAAGTCTTTAGGAGTAAACTAATTCTGAGTGATACCCAGTTAGTTATTAGCTCTATTGGTTACTTCTAAGCAAGGCATGCAATGCAAGTTTTATTTTTTTCTATTGGGTTATCGGCTGAATCAGTAATATAATTTGTTAGCATTGAAGGGATTGGTGGAATTGAATGTGAAAGCTATTCTGTGAATATATTGTTTGTTGCACCTTTGCTATTTTGAGGTGATGATGATTGCTGTTTCAGTCAAATCTTTAGGACATGTCATACACGTGTAGATTATAAACAAAGAGTGTTGAAGAACAAGAACTTACATATTATTATCTATGTACGTAGAATTTGTATCTGGGTTGTAATTTGATGATATGGAGAGAGAGAGAGAGAGAGGTTCTCGATGTTAATGTTAATGTTAATGTTGCATTAAACTTCACACTAGGTTTAACAATAGATTTCATAGAATGAAATAAGCGTTTTGGATTCCAGTTTAGAATGTTTAGAACTACATTTGATTATGTTCTGACATTGTAAATGATTCTATAATTTGTCTGCTGATGGTCGATATTACAGAGATTGTGGATTTTTGTGACTTTCTATCTCCAACTCTAGAAGAGAAAGCTGCTCGTGATAAAGCAGTAGAATCTGTCTTTGATGTGATCAAACATATATGGCCCCACTCCAAGGTGTGATTGGCTCTCTCTCCCTCTCTTCAATTTCAGTTATATAGAAGCTTGAAATGTTAAGAGGTTGTGTTATGACTGTTTATTTTTAGGTAGAAGTTTTTGGATCATTCAAGACAGGGCTCTATCTTCCAACTAGTGATATTGATGTAAGTATGTTCCTCTTATCTCTAACTTATCAAAAAAAAAATGTTCCTCTTATCTCTAATAAACAGGTACCTTCATAGAATTTTTAAGCTCTACACTTGTAAGATATAATGTTCTGTTAGGCATTTCTTTGTACTCAACTCAATTGAACTCAACAAAGGTCCCAGCTCTACTTTTCTCTATTTCAAATCCCAAATTTGGTTACTTATACATTACACTTTAGCTTAAATTAAATTTCAGATTGCCTTTAGTAACTGAAAAGCTGAAAGTTATTGTGCCTGATTGGATTGATCCCAAAAGACTGTTTTTTGTTTGCATATAAAATAAAATAAAAAGGATATGGACCAAATTGGGCTTTGGATGGGTGCTTTTAGTTTTCAATTCTTTTGAATTGTAACTCAAAATCCTTGTTTTATGAGATGTTTTCACCCTCATTGTTCTCAGAACACATTGAAAACACGGAGAACAGACTGAAAACAGCACATCATTTATGTCAAAATTGTAAATAAAAGGAAGTCTACTTATTGACAAAATTGTAAATATTGAGACTCTAATTCAACTAAACCGATCAGCTCTTAAGTTCACATACAGACCTCCACAAATACCTCCCCGCACCCCCACCACTCCACCATGCTTGTCGTTGTATGGTTGTTGTTGTCGTTGTCATTGTCATTGAAGTCTAGCTGTGTGTCCTAATGGCTGCTGCAACTGCTGGTTGTTTCCTCTTCACAGCTAGAGCATTTGTTGTTGGTGGTGCCACTATATAGTGTTTGTCAAGCTGTTTTTAGAGAGCAAGGATTTCAGGCTTTTAGGCTTGTTGATTGGGGTGGTGTTGGATGTGGGAAAGGAGAAATTTCCAGGGGTATTTTGTGGAAAAATTGTTGGAGGCAATTTGTTTTGATCTAGGATTTCTGGAGAGGGTGGAGTCATCGTCTTTGGTGGTGGGTTCTTAGGTGATGGTTTTTGGCTTTGTGGGGGTGTTTTGGTTGTGAGCAGGTTGTTTTGGCCATGATTAACTGGAGGCAGTGGGATTTATTGAAGGGTGGTGTGTGTTTGTGTTAATATTTGGTATGTGGGTATGGGGTGGCCATGGGGGTTCCCTCCGACCGCAACATCTTGTAGTAGCTTTTAACATTGAATCCATTTTTCTTTGAAGGATAGCAAATCATTATATCCGCCCCTTGTTAATGTCTTAAAATTAAATGACAGATGTTCATTTTCTTTTGCTGGCTCACAAGCTGAGTTGAACTATGTATTGGTATCTATTGTAGGTTGTGATTCTCGGGTCAGGTCTTGAAAACACACAAAAAGGTTTGGTGGCTCTTTCTAGGGCATTGTCACAAAGGGGCGTGGCAAAAAATATACAGGTGTGCTTTTTTGATGATTGGAATGTGTTTGGTATGAAAATTTATTATTTAAAATGTGGTGTGCTTTTGTGATGATTGGAATATGTTTGGTACGAAATTTATTAATTAAAATGTTCGTTAATTTCTCAGGTGATCGGGAAGGCTCGTGTGCCAATTATCAAATTTATTGAAAAGAAAAGTGGTGTCGCATTTGATATAAGGTTTTTCTGTCTACCTTTTGTGCTGGAGTTGAATTTCCAAATTGGTGACACATGATAATTGCTTCATATTTGGGGTGGCTGTTAAATTGTGGTTTGATACTAGTGTTGATTGTAAATAAAGTGTTTTAAGTTTTAGTTAAACCATAGTATATATTTAAGGTTTTATAAAGGTTTTTTGCTTAAACCAAATTGTAGTTGTTGTTCAGGTCTTTTTTTTTTTTTAATCTATTGCTGAATTATCTATGTGTTTAATGTTTGGTGGGGATATCATTGTGTTGTTGAGAGAGGGACTTAAACAGGATACAACTTTGAAACCATTAATCATAGGAAAGAAAAATTAATTAATTAACATATATAAATTTCTAACAAATAACATCATTTGTCATTAATTATAACTAATTACATACGGACATAAGAATTTAATTACAACTCTACTCATCTAAGCCTTAATCCTGATCAAATTGGGTCAGCTATTGATCTTCATCAACTAATTGGGGTTAAGCACATGTGGTCTAAACCGCCATTATATATCATATCTAAAACCATACTCTGTAGTCCCCCTAATTATTCATCACTACTTCTACTCATGTTATTCTATTATATGAATATGATTATATGTATATATATAAAAGAAAGATTCTATGTTATTCTTTAAGTGTTCCTCATATTCTTGTCTAGCTTCTCTGTAATCCTCCTTCCTAAGTGCATGCTTTATGCCCTTAGAGGGAGTTTTTTGTTTTTGTTCTGTTTCTTCTTAATAAAATATTGATTATTGATCAAAAAAATAAAAGAAAGGAGGAAGTCAGTTTTTGGACTTTTAGTTGGAAGAGATTTGAGTATTCTCAAATGGAACAACTGTTATGAGCTTTAAGTAGGGTAATTTGCAGTAGTAGTAAACATGTACTAAATAATTTTTGTTATTGAATACCAATGAGATTGTGGTAGAAAGCATATTTACTATGTTCCTCCTTTTGTTCATGTTATAATGACAAATTTTACTAGAAATCGATACAATCATGACACTTTTAAATTAATTTTCTCTCTTGGTCTGCAGTTTTGATGCTCAAAATGGACCTAAAGCTGCTGAGTTCATTCAGGTTGGTTGCATCATATGTCACATCTTTGGTCCTAACATCCATTCTTAATTCCAATTAGTGATGCTAAGTTTACAATGAGGTCACTTGATATTTATTTATAGAAGCCAGTGCCATCAAGTATACTTTTTGGACAATATTTTACATGCTTGAGTTTGTTTGCATCTAATTTACAGCACTATTCTTTTTTAGGATGCCGTGTCACATTGGCCTCCATTAAGGCCATTGTGTTTGATCTTGAAAGTATTTTTACAACAAAGGGAATTGAATGAGGTATGATTTTCTACCATTGTCTTGTAATTGTAACGATCCGTTAAATTTGGCAGACTTTTCCGGAAAATGTTATCCGTATTTCAGGTGTTTGGTGCAACAAAAAATCATAGTCAATAGAAAATATTTTCCGCCTTTCTTTTGTGCCCTTACCCCTTCCAATCCTTTGTGCCGCCACCACCACCATTATCATTATTGTTATTACCACCACCACTATTGGCACCACCCTCGCTGCCACTGTCACCACCACCACAGCAAAACTGATTTGTCCACCAACACCACCGTCATTGCCGGCACTGCCACCGTTGCAACCACCACCACCTTTGCCACCACTGTGCCTGCATGACATGTTAATGATTTTCTGCGCATGGCAAACAACGAAAAATGTCGGTGATCATTTTTAAAAAGTTGCAACCAAACACAAGAAAACAAACAGAGTGTTACATATCATTTTTTGTTGTTGTCAAAATGACCTTCCTTTCCAGTCTGCCTATAATAAGAGTCCTCTTAAGTGTGCAGGTATATTCTGGTGGAATAGGTTCTTATGCACTCCTTGCTATGCTCATGGCAATGTTGCAGGTGAGTTAATCCAAAATCTGGATTGAAATGTTCTATAATATTCTAGCTTTGAAAGCATGTGTGGATGATCTCTGTACAACTTATAGCTTTGATAAATTACTAGTTGTCCCAAAAGTATAAATTGTTAGACAATGGTGAATTTAATTTTTTAACCAGTATTCTAACACTTTCCCTTGTGTGTCAGCCCCATACTCCCCCTTAATAGGTTCGGTCCAACACATGAGATTTTTTAAATGGGAAGTAGAGTAGAGATAGGGTTCGAACTCAGGACCACGTATTCTGATACCATTATAAATAATCAATTGTTCCAAAAGTTCAAACTGTTAGGAAATGGTGAATTTAATCATTTAACCAATATTCTATTAGACGTAATTTGTGAGATACAGAGACAACATCTAATAATTGTTGTGAAAAACCTATGCTATGTACAATTCTGTACATTCAATGGCATCTTGTTGCTCTGCATGTGATTTACCTGTTCCCTTTTCAGAAATGCATTCCCCAGCCCACAGCCTTTTTCTCTCTTCCCCCGTGGGCAGAAAAAATCATTATAGGCATTGTTCTATTCTACAATTTCTCTCTCCCTTCCCCCCTCCCCGAATGAATTATGTTTTTGTTCTATGTCATGCCACAGAGGAAAACCATTATATGGACTGTTCCCTCATATTTTGTAGTTAATGCCATTCGATGCTCATCATTATGCTATTTCATTAAGAGCCTTGTGTGTTTTCCCCCTCTAATTAATTATGTTGTTGTTTTGACTATATCCATGTTTTGTGCTGTAGAGTCTTCCTGAGTGCCAAACTTCTTCAGAACAGAACTTGGGAGTCCTTTTGGTATGCATTTTTAATATTTTTCCTTTAATTTTTTGGGGTCCTGTTCTTGTGTTATGTGCTCGAGTCAGTCAGTATACCCATTATCCTAACTAGTTTGGGCTGCTAAAGCTACTTGTATTCACAATATGAAAAATCCTAACAAAGAAGAATACCCATGGTTTTTATTTTACAGATTGGACATTCATTTGTCTTTTAGGGACATCCAAAAAAACAAAAAGGAAAAGAAAAGTGAAACCTCATGCATTTCTATTTTTTCATGTGTTTCTTTTGGAAACTAGGTACACTTTTTGGATTTCTATGGACGCAAATTGAACACTTCAGATGTTGGTGTATCTTGCAAAGGGGCAGGAAGCTTTTTCTTGAAGAGTAGCAAAGGGTAAATCGAATAAGAAAGGCATTCGTGCCAAATAGAGTTTTCTATTCCTTCTCAAGTTACAATGGAAATTGATTAAGTATTTGACTTTCCCCCCTCTTTGATTAGGTTTGCAAATAAAGGACGGCCATTTCTCATCGCAATTGAGGACCCACAGGTTGTTTTGCAGATTCTGATGTGTTTATGTTAATAATGCAAGGGCTGTTTGGGAAGTCAAATAGCATAGCTGAAAAAAGGGGTGCTTTGCAAGGAAATAGACATTGTTGTGATTTTCCTTGATTTAACGTTTCACTGCTTTTGGCAGATTATGTCCTACTGCTTGTTTGAATTTCCTGAACAGACCCCAGGAAAGAGTGGGTTCACCTCTGCCCTAATATAAACTCTTTTTTTGCTCCATAGTAAAGGAGTGTGTTTGACTAGCAAAGAATAATTTGTGAGAGCCATTTCACTTTAGTGAAATGATGGTCTTGCGGTTCTGTATCCTATTGCAAAACACTGTAATGGGTTTCTGAACAATTATTAAATAAAAAACTAGAGGTGGCCCTTGTCTTATAGATTCAATTTTTTTACTTCTGCACTTTAATTGACTGGATTTCAACCTTTTGTGAAATTTAGGCTCCTGAGAATGACATTGGGAAGAACTCCTTTAACTATTTTCAGGTTTGTTCCACAAATCATTCATGTCTTCTTTCTTTTTTCTTTTATTGGCTTACTCAATGAGTTGTTCATGTGGGTCCTTGTTCCCTTTGCTTTTTGTGTTTTTTTCGTTCTGTTTTGGGAACCATTTCTGGGGCTTTGAGTGGAATAATACCCACACAGGCACACATACGCACATACATGTATTCATGTACACACACACACAGACACAGAGAGATAGATTGAAGAAGAAAAAAAAATTAATAAAACTTTGGCATAAAGATTCTGATTGAAACTTCTTTCTCTTGCAGATTAGATCGGCTTTTTCAATGGCTTTCTCAACATTGACAAATCCAAAGACCATCATGGCCCTTGGCCCCAACAGAAGCATTCTTGGCACCATAATTAGACCAGACCCTATCTTGCTGGAGCGCAAAGGAGGGTCTAATGGGGATGTAACCTTTAACAGCTTGCTTCCTGGAGCTGGCGAACCATTACAACACCAATATGGAGAGCAGCAGGGGATTTTGTGCAATTGGCAATTAGGTGATGAAGAAGAACCTCTGCCACGGGGAAATTCTACGGCTGGAGAAAGTACACATTCCTCAGGAAAGAAGAGGAAAGCTTCTTTGAAAGAGAAGTCTACTAAGAAGGTGAAAGAAAATGGGGTCAGACATGAAGAAAATGGCTCAAGGAAAGAGAAGGGGGTGAAGAAGCAACGTTGGAGGCATAACCGTGATTCTTCATCACATAACAGCAATAGAAGGAGCCCCAATGGTTTTGTCCATTATGTTGCTGGGTCTCCATGGAATAGATAGAATCTTTTCATGCTTTTTATCTTTGGAAGGTCTGCAACATCTGGTTTTCTCATCCACTTACTAGCATTGTGATCAACCATCCATTTATGTGCGATGAGCTGTGATTGTCAATTAGTTGACTTTTGCAGTAACAGTGGAGAACACAACACTATTGAAGCCAAACTCATGGATGAATTCTTGTCCACAATCAAAGGTGCAGACTGAGCCGCAGGCTGATCATGTCGCCTGATTCAAAGTTGACGTGAAGTCTGAAACTGTAAACGGTTTCAGCAAATGTAATATGTGCTGTTAAATTATATTCTACTTTCTTAGAGTCCCCCATAGAAGTGGGAGTCTATGCTGCATTGGGTGCAACCTTTTTAACTTGTGTAATGGAGGATAAGTTTTTATATTAAAAGTATTATTGTTTTGAAATCCCAAACGTGTGTCCTTACTATTCTGTTGCTCTTTATTGTTCCTCAAGAACTTAATTTTGCAAAATGCATAATCCAGGTTTCCAAATTGGTTTGCGAAGTGGGGATTGTGGTCATTTGGTTTGGTTTCCCCCCCTCCAAACTACTACACAGAAAAATAAACAAAGTGACATATTTAAGTAGTTGTAAATTTGTAACGTAAATATGCTTTTGAAAAACTATGATTTGTATTATTGATCCTTGAGGGTTAAACATCTCATTTCTGTTAATTTTGAATGAAAAAAAAAAAAGGTGAAGAATTTGTTTATCCTTCTTTTAGGGTGATTTTTTATTGAAATTAACTGATTGAACCTCATAGCATTTACTCTAACTATCTATGAGTCACGAGCTTGTGAAATTGAGGCAATAGGTTTGGTCCATAGTGATGTTAGTCAGAGATTTCTCAACCATTCAGCCTCTATTCCCATCATTTCTAGTGCTTAAAATTAGATTCCATGATTATTCTAGCTTTGCACGTTTGCTTGGAAGACTCCAAGGAGACTACCCATCCGCCAAGTGTGAATACATATCTACTTGTGAAGTTGGTCGCATCATTGTCAAATACCCTATTTGCATCACAATATCCTTCAAGTATCATTAGATATCCTCCAAAATGAACTCCAAGATTCATAGTGCCTTTCAAATGTCTCAATAGGCGAGTTAGTGCAATCTAATGTTCATGAGAGGGATTGTGAGTATATCTACTTAACTATGGTTCGTAAGAAATATTATGGGATTGTGAGTATATCTACTTAACTATGATTCGTAAGAAATATTATGCGTTATTGAATCTCTCCACGACTTGTTTGTAGCCATTGAACCCAATTCATAAGATCTCCGATCATAGAGGATGGGTTACTATTGTGGGTGATTGGAACAATTGGCCTCAATCCCATCCCCCTCGATGTATCAATGGACTAATTTTCAAGATAGTCCTTTAGTCACAGGATCTGCTAGGTTTTTTCAAAAACTCTTAACACTATCACACCATTGCTTATAAGTTGTCCTACAGCTACATGTGTCCTTATTTCCTATTGTATAGTTTGCTCTTTGCTTGACATTATAGCTGCTTATGACTCACAATGTAACGAAATCAAGGCACATGTTTGGTCTATAGTGGTATATCAGCCAATAGATTTGTCAACCATTTAGCCTTTACTCTTGCCATTTCTAGTGCTATAAATTTAGATTCCAAGTTAATCTATCTTTACACGTTTGCTTAGAAGACCTCTAAGAGAATACCCGTCCACCAAATGTGAATACATATCCACTTGTGAAGTTAGGTCTCATCATTGCCAGATTCAAAATTTTCATCACAATATCCTTGAAGTACCATTGCATATTCTCAAAATGAACTCCAAGATTCATAGTGCCTTTCAAATATTTCATTAGGGGAGTTAGTGCAATCTAATGTTTATGAGAGGGATTATGAAGTATATCTACATAACCTACAAACCATATAAACTATATTAGGGCGGAGTACAGTTCATAAGAAACATTAGTTACCTATAATTTTAGTGTATTCTATTTCGTGATACGATAGACCATTTATTTTTCCTTAGATTCAAACTAGGGTCATATGGTGTTCTTTTAGATTCACTCTCAAAATGATTGAAGTTTTTCAATATTTTATCAGTGTAATGTGACTGAGACTGAGCAAATCCTTCACTACTACAAATTATTTTGGTTCCTAATATTAAACCAGTCTCCCCGAAATCTTTCATGTCAAAATTTGATGGTAAGAAGCTCTTTGTATATTAAATAATGTGTCCATCAGTTCAAAATATCAACTTGTGATTTACATCTGCATAATGGCCTCATATTCATTCAAATCAAAGCCGATTGACACCACATTTATTAAGTTTTTATGCTATAGTTTTGGTGCTTATTTTAGTCTATATATATGACATTGTTTTCTTATTCAGCAGGATTCAAGTACTAACTAGTCTAAAAGTTGTTTTCGAGGAGAAGAGTCCACATTGTTTTCAAATTAGTTCCACACTATATGGAAAATAAAATCCACAAGGTAAACTTACAAAAAAATAAAAGAAAAAGAAAAAGTTTAGACCTATTAGCTAGAACTAGAAGCTACGTATGCCGGTTGATCCTGGTTTAATCCTTCTAATGTTGTGAATGTGTTTGGTCCTGGTTTAACAATAAAGCCTCCTTGCAAAAGTTGAATAAGATTATTACTATGGTATAAAACACTAAAATCACAATAGCATTCACTGAGAGGTTCCTCCAAATGAGATACAAATTGAGCCAGCTATGATGATAGTCCTGCAATAATTCTAGTCAACCAGCTAGCAAAATCAAGGTTGAAGTTCCGGAGCTGACTGTTGCGATATATACAAAGCAACCTAAGTTGTTAACAATTGGCATAAATGGAAAATAATAAATTCCTTCATTATCCCACATTGATAAAATTTAATTAATTTGTTTAATTTATAAGGTGTTGCAATAAGCATGTATATTGCCGAGCTTAGTAGCGTGAGCTTGTAACCAAGTGGGGCATTAAAGTGGTTGAAAATATGGTGAAATTGGCTTGGTGGGATTGTTCCGTTTGTTGGTATGTCCATCAATGCATGGTGGGTCAATGACAATGCACCATGCCATTTGTGGAGTCAATCTCAGCATGCCCCCTCGTCCTTGGGTTATGGGCGCCCCCACCCACGATAGGTGGGTAGCTATTTAAATCGATTGGGGTTTCCCCCACATACCAATAAAAGCTGCCAGCGTTCCCCATATAAACAACGACAATCCTAGCAAGCTGCCAGCCAGTTCCCCATATAAACATCCTAGCAAGCTGCCAGCTAGTTCCCCATATAAACAACTACTTTTTGATTTTTGAATTTTTTTTTTTGAAGTCACTCCTTTGGATTGTCGATTGAAGTTATTATGGAATAATAAAATTACCAAATTTAATATTTTTTTTAGATCTATATTTTACTATTTATATTAAACATCAACATGGACCAATGTGAGGCTAACTAAAGGATTGGAAGATTTGAGCCTTGGTAAGGCTATGTAGAGGGTCTTACACTTGGGTCTCTGTGAGGTTAAGTAGAGGATTCGTAGATCTAAACCTTTGTAAGGTTATGTAGAGGGTCCTAGCCTCCATGGTACTAAGGAGAGGGATACATATATTTGGGCCTTCGTAAGGCTATCTAGAGGGTTTATAGATCTGAAAGATCCATGTGGCTCACCATTGCTTTGGAGTGTTTTCATCCCATTATCCGACTCAAGTACCAAACATACTAGTAAAAATCTTATTGAACCTAAACTTCACAACAATTGATTTATGAAGAATAACTTATAATAAAACTACCGATGGCTTTTTATAGAGCACTCAATCATGACTATGCTCTTTTCATCTACCCTTTCTCCAAGGTGATAATGTAAATCCTTTTTCTTTCTTTCTTTTTTAAGAGCAGATATGTTAATATAATGACCTACTCGATCATGACTACAAATTATTTTTGTTCCTAATATTAAACCAGCCTCCCCTACATCTTTCTTGTCAAAATTTGATGGTAAGAAGCTCTTTGTATATTAAATAATGTGTCCATTATTTCAAAATATCAACATGTCATTGGCATACACATAATGGCCTAATATTCATTCAAAACAAAGTCGCTTGACACCAATGTATTATTAACTTTTACGCTATTCTTTTGTTCAAGTTAAATCAATTGTTCCATCTAGATACTTCAAAGATGACATCAACATTATGAATAACAAAATAGAAGCATCAAGATTTGATTCCTAATATTAAACCAGCCTCCTCTAAATCTTTCATGTCAGCATTTGATTGTGGGAAACCCTTTGTATATTAAATAATGTGTCCGTCAGTTCAAAATATCAACATGTCATTGACAAATGCATAATGTCCTCAGATTCATTCAAAACACAGCCGCTTGACACCAACATATTATTAAATTTTGTATGCTATTGTTTTGGAACTTATTTTAGTCTATAATGACATTGTTTTCTACTTTATTTTAAATTTTATCTATCCACTAACAAAATGGCATAGCAGGATTCAAGTACTAACGAGTCTAAAAGTTGTTTTCCGAGTAAGGGTTCACAATGTTTTCTGATTTGTTCCACGCTACTTCATGATCAAAGACCCTTTTACAATGCCGCCTGTCTCGCTGTGGGGTTGCAAGAGTTTTGGGAAGTTGTTAACAATTGGCATAATATTAATAATAGATTCCTAATTATCCCACATTGATCAAATGGAAGAAATTTGTTTTATTTATAAGTTGGTGCAATAAGCATGTATATTGCCGAGCTTAGTAACGTGAGCTTGTAACCAAGTGGGACATTAAAGTAGTTGAAAATATGGTGGAATTGGCTTGGTGGGATTGTTCCGTCCTTGTCCTTAGGGCAACCCCATCCATGATGGGTGGGTAGCTATTCAAAATCAATTGGCTTTTGATTGGGGTTTCCCCCCAATTTCCTATACAAACAACTACTTTTTTATATTGAATTTTACTCTTTGTTCTTTTTATTTTTGTTCCTAATAATAAACCAGCCTCCCTACATCTTTCATGTAAAAAATGATGTTAAGAAGCGCTTTGTATATTGAAGCTAGCGGCACAACGAAAATTCACAAGAATTGCACCAAACTTCTTTATGAGCTGGTAGAGAAATTAGAAAGTGTTGTTACATGTATTGTGAATTTTTGTTGTAACTCTGGCATTGTTCTATATTAAATAATCTGTCCATCTGTAATCTGTTCAAAATATATCAACATGTCATTGACATACGCATGATGCCCTCATATTCATTCAAAACAAAGCTGCTTAACAATAAAACCTCCCTGCAAAGATAACTAAGATTCTTCCTCTGGTATAAAACACTAAAACAGCAATAGCATTGACTGAGGATTCCTCCTAATGAGATACAAATTGAGCCAACTATGATGATAGTCCTGCAATAATTCTAGTGGTAGAGGCTCTTGTGGATGATGTATCTGGTTTCCCAATTCAAACAAAGACAGTTGAGGGACTATTACTTTATGATGTACAGCATTACACATGATGTACCTGGTTTACATAAGCAATACAATTTTTACATTTACATTATATTACACTTGCTTCACCTAATAATGACAAAGGTAGTACAATAATAATCACAACCTAAGAAGCACGGATACTACAAAACCCATGACGTATCCATGTCGAATACGCAGGGAACACTCCTGAATGGGGAGAAAAAAGTATTTAAAAAAATTCCCTTGATTTTAGATATATTCTGAAAGACTTGATAGTTTTTATTTATTTTTAAAACTTTAAATAAACATAAAATGTGGCTATAAATAAATAGGAAATACCTAAAGATAATATTAATTAATTAATTGTCATATCGACACTGTCATGTCTTAATTTTTCAAGAATTGTCATGTCACCGTGTCGTGCGTCGTATCATATCCATGTTTATCCGTCTCCATGCTTCTTAGATCACAACCCAAAGTGAGTATGCACCCTCTAACAAAGAATCTACTTTTTTCATGTGTACCTACCAACTCTACCTTCAGAAAAAGCTTGGGAGTTCATCTGCAAGAAGGTGTTCCAATCTAAAGGGGGCATTGTCCCCCTGAGTTGGTCTAGTTATCAAGTGACACACTTATTACCAAAAAAAAGTGACATACTTGTGAGATGCAAAGGGTTGCCACAATAGCAGTTGTGCCTATAGGTGGTCTTTTCTCAATCAATGACAAGGTTCCTCTCTGAGTGACGCAAATTGAATATGATAGCCTTACTTCAAAGTTAGAAAGTAATCCTTCATCTCATGAGTACCACAAAAATTCTATCCTCTTAGATATCTTGATTTGCCCTTATACCTTAAGTCTTCGTTCAAAGTGGTGTCATATTTGTCTTGATTATATGGTTGAAGTTTTCTTCTTGCAAGTTGCACAAATATCTTCTTTCAAGAATGTGGACTAAATTCCATGACGAACTTGTTGCGATGGTGCCATACTTTGTCTTCATTAATTTGTACTAGACTTTTCCTCTTGCAAGAGTCAAGAGTTGGCATGCGGCGTGGTATTTTGATTTTGAAAGGAAGGCATGTACATGATTTTGAAAGAGTTGCCATTATTGTTTGATGTTTGTGGAAAGAAAAATATTGTACAAGATTAATCAAAGATTTAGAAAGGGAAGAAAAAAAAGAAAAGCATAAAGGTCATAATTTGATTGTTTTCATGGATAGATAAAAAAGGATTGGCACACTGTTGAATAGTCTACTATGATTGAAAGATAAAAGGTATCAAACATTTTCTCAAGGAAAAAAAAAAAAAAGCAGAACCAGTACCAATTGAAAGGCAGAGGAGAAAAGAAAATGAACACTCCCTTATTTAGTGAGTACCAAAAAAAACAAAACCAGTTTTTTTTTTTTTTAAATGTGGGAACCTCATCAAGGTAGAACCCTTTGGAGTCACCCTTGGAGAGTAAACTCTTGATTGCATGCACCAATCACACAAAAGTTTCTCTACATGCAATAAGGTAAGTCAAAGTGACTCACCCAAGGATTGAACTAGAGACGTCAAGTCAGGCCAAGAACCTCGCGCCTCCTGGCCAACAAACTCGGCTAGCGCTCATGTAAAAACCAGTACCATTGATTACCAACAATTTTGTCTACCTTCATTTTTGGTGATAAAGTAGAGAAAAAGCTTAAAAAGGGAGGATTCTAAAATGAGTTCGTAAAGAATTATCTGAATATACAAGAAGGTATTCCAATCTAAAGGGGGCATTGTCCCCCTGAGTTGGTCGAGTTATCAAGTGACACACTTATTACCAAAAAAAAGTGACATACTTGTGAGATGCAAAGGGTTGCCACAATAGCAGTTGTGCCTATAGGTGGTCTTTTCTCAATCAATGACAAGGTTCTCTCTGAGTGACGCAAATTGAATATGATAGCCTTACTTCAAAGTTAGAAAGTAATCCTCATCTCATGAGTACCACTAAAATTCTATCCCTTAGATATCTTGATTTGCCCTTATACCTTAAGTCTTCGTTCAAAGTGGTGTCATATTTGTCTTGATTATATGGTTGAAGTTTTCTTCTTGCAAGTTGCACAAATATCTTCTTTCAAGAATGTGGACTAAATTCCATGACGAACTTGTTGCGATGGTGCCATACTTGTCTTCATTAATTTGTACTAGACTTTTCCTCTTGCAAGAGTCAAGAGTTGGCATGCGGCGTGGTATTTTGATTTTGAAAGGAAGGCATGTACAGTGATTTTGAAAGAGTTGCCATTATTGTTTGATGTTTGTGGAAAAAAAATATTGTACATGATTAATCAGAGATTTAGAGGGAAGAAAAAAAAGAAAAGCAAAAGGTCATAATTTGATTGTTTTCATGGATAGATAAAAAAGGATTGGCACACTGTTGAATAGTCTACTATGATTGAAAGATAAAAGGTATCAAACATTTTCTCAAGGAAAAAAAAAAAAAAGCAGAACCAGTACCAATTGAAAGGCAGAGGAGAAAAGAAAATGAACACTCCCTTATTTAGTGAGTACCAAAAAAACAAAACCAGTTTTTTTTTTTTTTAAATGTGGGAACCTCATCAAGGTAGAACCCTTTGGAGTCACCCTTGGAGAGTAAACTCTTGATTGCATGCACCAAGTTCACACAAAAGTTTCTCTACATGCAATAAGGTAAGTCAAAGTGACTCACCCAAGGATTGAACTAGAGACAAATGTCAAGTCAGGCCAAGAACCTCGCAATTAATTTGCCTCTTGGCCAACAAACTCGGCTAGCGCTCAGGTGGTAGAACCATTTTTAATTAACATGCAATTCATGTTGTCAGATTTAAAAATATGTTTTGTGGGACTATGTATGCCAAACACTAAAATTTAAAATTTTGATTTTGGAGAGTTTTTTTTTTAAGTTAAACTCTTTTTATATGTGAGTATATCTAGTCCCATTTTGAATTAGTTTTTTGAATTATCCCACATTGATCAAATGCAAGAAATTTGTTTAATTTATAACTTGGTGCAATAAGTACAGCATATTTCTGTGCTTAGTAACTAATCTTGTAACCAATTGGGGCATTGAAGTGGTCGAAAATATGGTGGGATCGTATTGTTTGATTTTCCTTTTCTCTCTAATTTTTTTTATAAGAATCAAGAATTTATTTAATATCTACCATAGTAAAATAGACATACTAAACTTGAGTTGTATGCCTTTTCTCTCTTATTTAGAATCAAAATATTTATTTATTATGCTTTATAATGCAATTTTGGTGCACATGCAACCAATCTAGTATAGAACACATAATCATGTTATACTTTGTACTTCAAGTCTTCAACTTAACATAACCTGAATTATTGAAAAAAAAAACCTTAATACTCTTTTATTTTATTTAATATCTACCATAGTAAAATACACATACTAGACTTGAGTTGTATGCCTTTTCTCTCTTATTTAGAATCAAAATATTTATTTATTATGCTTTTATAATGCAATTTTGGTGCACATGCAACCAATCTAGTATAGAACACATAATCATGTTATACTTTGTACTTCAAGTCTTCAACTTAACATAACCTTAATTATTGAAAAAAAAAAAAAACCTTAATACTCTTTTATTGACACAATAATTTTTTAATGTATCTAGTGGAGTTATTATATACAATAATAAAATTATCAAAATTATAGTCAACCAACTAGCAAAATCGAGGATGAAATAGAACAAGGTTGAAGTTCCGGAGCTGACTGTTGCGATATATACAAAGCAACCTAAGTTGTTAACAATTGGCATAAATGGAAAATAATAGATTCCTCATTATCCCACATTGATAAAATTCAAGAAATTTGTTTAACTTATAAGGTGTTGCAATAAGCAAGTATATTGCTGAGCTTAGTAGTGTGAGCTTGTAACCAAGTGGAGCATTAAAGTGGTTGAAAATATGATGGAATTGGATTGGTGGGATTGTTTGCTTATCTCAGCATGCCCCCTCGTCCTTGGGTTATGGGCGCCCCCCATCCTCAAAGGGTGGGTAGCTATTCAAATTCAAATGAAATTTCTGGGCATGGGAAGTCCGCCATTCAAAAAGCCAATCCTAGCAAGCTGCCGCCAGTTCCCCATATTACAATACCTTTTTAATATTTTTTTTTATACACAATTTTACTCTACGCTTTTGAGTTGCCTTTTCTCTCTAATTTTTGAATTTTGCTCTAAATACGCAGATTTTATTCTACCGACCAGTTCCCCATATACAAACAACTACTTTTTTTAATTTTATTTTGAATTTTGCGTGTAGATTTTACTCTACTCTTTTGAGTTGCCTTTTCTCTCTAATTTTTTAATTTTGTTCTAAATGTGCAGATTTAACTCTACCGGCCAGTTCCCCATATACAAACAACTACTTTTTTTAATTTTATTTTGAATTTTGCTCTAAATACGCAGATTTTACTCTACACTTTTGAGTTGCCTTTTCTCTCTAATTTTTTTTTTTTAACGTTTCAAATATTATACTTTTACTTCAGCATAACAAAACCTTAATACTCTTTTTTTTATGAAAAAACCTTAATACTCTTACTGACACTATAATTTTTTATTGTGTTGAGTGGAGTTATAATATACAATAATAAAATTATCAAAATTAATATTTTTCTTAAATCCATATTTTACTATTTATATTTAATTCACATAAAACTAAATTATTGTCCTAACAAGTGGTATTACCGTATTAGTGTTTCCGTTGTCCCAACAAAGGCTATGTAGAGGCTCCTTCAACTTAGACCTCCATGAGGCTAAGTAAAAGATTCGTAGGCTTGAAAGATCCATGTGGGCTCTCCATTCCTTTGGAGTGTTTTTATCCTGTTATCCTACTCGAGTAACAAACATACTTATTTAAATCTTGTATAAATATAAGGACAAAATATTGTATATAAAGGATATCATATTATAAAGATAAACATCTGTTAGTGTGAGTTAGCAAAAAAAAAAAAACATATGTTAGTGTGTTACATTACATAATATTATCTCAAAAAGTACAAATTTAAGAAACAACTGAAACTAATAGAATCCATGAATTTTGCAAAGGAAAAGAAAAGCGTTTTGGGAAATTGTTAACAATTGGCATAATATTAATAATATATTGTTCCATATATATAAACACAATCATAATAAATGTCTAATACTATAATATATTTTATATATAAACACAATAATAATAAATGTCTTTTAATAATTATCAATTTTCATATTTAGAGAAAATATAAAAGACAGAAAAAATCATATTAGACCAATAATTCTTTAGATTTTTTATTTTAAGTAATTTTTCCGTACATTGCACGGGTTTGCGACTAGTATTAACTTATAATAAAATATACCCTTTCTCCCAAGGGATATGTTAATATTAATAATATATTGTTCCATATATATAAACACAATCATAATAAATGCCTAATACTATAATATATTTATATATAAACACAATAATAATAAATATTTTTTTAATAATTATCAATTTTCATATTTAGAAAAAATATAAAAGACAAAAAAAATACCAATAGTTTTTTAGATTTTATTTTAAGTAATTTATCCGTACATTCACAGTTTACAACTAATATTAATTTATAATAAAATATTCCTTCTCTCCAAAGGGATCTGTTAATATTTTTGGACAATAATTTTATATAATGTAAAAATTTGCAACTACCATATTCAGAGTTGAAAAAAATATTGAAAAATATATAAATGTAACTCGACAAAGTTGTTCCAAGCGAGCCACTTAGACAAAGAGAGACAGAGACAGAGACAGAGATCGAGCAACGAAATGAATCCCATGTCTATTTGTTCATCATCTTCTTCTTCTTCTTCTTCAACTGGGTCTTCCAGCAATGCCAAATTGTGGATCGTGCACGGTATTGTAGCTGGA
>OU015765.1:32997624-33122849 GCA_907173295.1 Fagus sylvatica
TATATAAATAGTCGCAAACCCGTGCGATGCACAGGAAAATTATTGAAAATAAAATCTAAATTAATTTTGATTCATTTTACTTCTTATGTTGAATATGTATTTTTTTCTTTTTTCTTTTTTGTAGTTCAAAATGTTGTAGGCAAGATTGATAAAGAGACTTTACGATCAGATTTAGGATAGATCCTACTTTTTAGTTAAAAAAAATAACTAAGAAAGTATATTTATCATAGGATAATTAAAATTTAATATAATGTAAATTTTTTTTTTTTTTTTTTTTTTTTTTTTTTTTTTTTTTCATAAGTTGAATATAGTCTAAAAAAAATAAAAAAAAAAAAAACTCTAAAAATCTTGATGAAAATTGATAATTATGATTATTATTAAAAAATATTTATATTGTGTTTATATATGGAATATATTTTAGTATTAGACATTAATTATGATTGTTTTATATATGGAATAATATATTCTTATATTAAAGAAAATATGATGTGTCAAGATTCTAATGGAAAGTTTAATAATAGAATAAAATTTAAATTTAATTAGAAAATATATATTAAAATAATGAGATGTAAAATTGAGATTTAAAAAACTTATGTATAAACATAATAATCAACCAAATAACGTGGATCGTGCACGGCATTGTAGTGGAGTAGCAATCGCAGTGGCGGTGGGCGCTCGTGCTTATCTGGGTCGATCCGGGAAGTTTCGGAGCCGGGTTGTCGGCATCATACCCGCCCGTTTCGCATCCTCAAGGTTCCAGGGCAAGCCTCTTGTTCATATCCTCGGAAAGCCCATGATCCAGGTAACCCAATTGCTTTATTTCTCTTTATCTACTTTTTAAATTTCATTTCTTTGTTTCAATTTCTTATTGATTCATATTCTTTTTATTTGGGTTAGTTTTATATATGCAAGATCTGATTTGGGTTTCTATAGTTTTACTTAGTTAGTTAAATGGTCAATCTTTGTGTGTGTGTGTGTGTTATGTGAAATTAGTTTCAATGAAATTCTGTGAGAAACTTCGTGTAAGAATTTAGTCAGCAAGTGTGGCTAAAGTTGGAATTTTGTTTGGAAACGAATTGTATTTAGGCCTTAAGAAATTCAATTATGTACCGTTGGAGGAAATGCAGCAGCTAGAGATTGTGTTTATCAAGTAAATAAAGGTGTGACATTGAGGTTCTTTAGAATTTGAGAATTTTCAATTAAGACCCTTTACAAGTTTTGGATGGACCGCCGTGATTGAAGGTGATCACAAAGTTTTTTTTTTTTTTTTTTAAAGCACTTCTAGTGGTAGGTGACAATTTATCTAAATAATCATGGTGTTGTGCTGTGTAGTGAAATGACCAAGACAATGCAGTAATGGAATTGGAAGTGTTTAAAAGAGATGATAATCTTGTAGCAAAAATTATAAACATTTTCTGATAGAGCCTCAAACCTCTATGAAACATGTTTGCTTTCAACAATCTCCTTTTTATATACTTCTTTGTTTTTGGTAGGATACTTTTTGATAGGGAAAGAAAGGTGTTTTAGTTGAAAAATTAGCATAAGAAAAATTTTTGGTGAAAAAAGTATAGAACTACTTTCTTATTAGAAGAGGTAGTATTATCTTCTTCAAAATACATGAACTGAAGAAATAAAGAGAAAAGGGAAGGTGCATGTTGGTTGTAAAGATGCTTTTTGGGTCTCTATGAGTTCTTGTTGCGCGTGCACAAGAGAGAGAGAGAGAGGTGGCTATGGAAGAGTAATGTCAGATTTTTTCTTTGCTCACCCTGGGGGGTTCTACTTATCTCTAATTATTGCCAGTAATGAAATTGATTAAGTATTTGACTTTTTCCCCTCTTTGATTAGGTTTACAAATAAAGGATGGCCGTTTCTCCTCGCAATTGAGGACCCACAGGTTGTTTTGCAGATTCTGATATGTTTATGTTAATAATGCAAGGGCTGTTTGGGAAGTCAAATAGCATAGCTGAAAAAAGGGATGCTTTGCAAGGAAATAGACATTGTTGTGATTTTCCTTGATTTAACGTTTCACTGCTTTTGGCAGATTATGTCCTACTGCTTGTTTGAATTTCCTGAACAGACCCCAGGAAAGAGTGGGTTCACCTCTGCCCTAATATAAACTCTTTTTTTGCTCCATAGTAAAGGAGTGTGTTTGACTAGCAAAGAATAATTTGTGAGAGCCATTTCACTTTAGTGAAATGATGGTCTTGCGGTTCTGTATCCTATTGCAAAACACTGTAATGGGTTTCTGAACAATTATTAAATAAAAAACTAGAGGTGGCCCTTGTCTTATAGATTCAATTTTTTTACTTCTGCACTTTAATTGACTGGATTTCAACCTTTTGTGAAATTTAGGCTCCTGAGAATGACATTGGGAAGAACTCCTTTAACTATTTTCAGGTTTGTTCCACAAATCATTCATGTCTTCTTTCTTTTTTCTTTTATTGGCTTACTCAATGAGTTGTTCATGTGGGTCCTTGTTCCCTTTGCTTTTTGTGTTTTTTTCGTTCTGTTTTGGGAACCATTTCTGGGGCTTTGAGTGGAATAATACCCACACAGGCACACATACGCACATACATGTATTCATGTACACACACACACAGACACAGAGACACAGATAGTTTGAAGAAGAAAAAAAAATTAATAAAACTTTGGCATAAAGATTCTGATTGAAAACTTCTTTCTCTTGCAGATTAGGTCGGCTTTTTCAATGGCTTTCAACATTGACAAATCAAAGACCATCATGGCCCTTGGCCCCAACAGAAGCATTCTTGGACCATAATTAGACCAGCCCTATCTTGCTGGAGGCAAAGGAGGGTCTAATGGGGATGTAACCTTTAACAGCTTGCTTCCTGGAGCTGGCGAACCATTACAACACCAATATGGAGAGCAGCAGGGGATTTTGTGCAATTGGCAATTAGGTGATGAAGAAGAACCTCTGCCACGGGGAAATTCTACGGCTGGAGAAAGTACACATTCCTCAGGAAAGAAGAGGAAAGCTTCTTTGAAAGAGAAGTCTACTAAGAAGGTGAAAGAAAATGGGGTCAGACATGAAGAAAATGGCTCAAGGAAAGAGAAGGGGGTGAAGAAGCAACGTTGGAGGCATAACCGTGATTCTTCATCACATAACAGCAATAGAAGGAGCCCCAATGGTTTTGTCCATTATGTTGCTGGGTCTCCATGGAATAGATAGAATCTTTTCATGCTTTTTATCTTTGGAAGGTCTGCAACATCTGGTTTTCTCATCCACTTACTAGCATTGTGATCAACCATCCATTTATGTGCGATGAGCTGTGATTGTCAATTAGTTGACTTTTGCAGTAACAGTGGAGAACACAACACTATTGAAGCCAAACTCATGGATGAATTCTTGTCCACAATCAAAGGTGCAGACTGAGCCGCAGGCTGATCATGTCGCCTGATTCAAAGTTGACGTGAAGTCTGAAACTGTAAACGGTTTCAGCAAATGTAATATGTGCTGTTAAATTATATTCTACTTTCTTAGAGTCCCCCATAGAAGTGGGAGTCTATGCTGCATTGGGTGCAACCTTTTTAACTTGTGTAATGGAGGATAAGTTTTTATATTAAAAGTATTATTGTTTTGAAATCCCAAACGTGTGTCCTTACTATTCTGTTGCTCTTTATTGTTCCTCAAGAACTTAATTTTGCAAAATGCATAATCCAGGTTTCCAAATTGGTTTGCGAAGTGGGGATTGTGGTCATTTGGTTTGGTTTCCCCCCCTCCAAACTACTACACAGAAAAATAAACAAAGTGACATATTTAAGTAGTTGTAAATTTGTAACGTAAATATGCTTTTGAAAAACTATGATTTGTATTATTGATCCTTGAGGGTTAAACATCTCATTTCTGTTAATTTTGAATGAAAAAAAAAAAAAAAAGGTGAAGAATTTGTTTATCCTTCTTTTAGGGTGATTTTTTATTGAAATTAACTGATTGAACCTCATAGCATTTACTCTAACTATCTATGAGTCACGAGCTTGTGAAATTGAGGCAATAGGTTTGGTCCATAGTGATGTTAGTCAGAGATTTCTCAACCATTCAGCCTCTATTCCCATCATTTCTAGTGCTTAAAATTAGATTCCATGATTATTCTAGCTTTGCACGTTTGCTTGGAAGACTCCAAGGAGACTACCCATCCGCCAAGTGTGAATACATATCTACTTGTGAAGTTGGTCGCATCATTGTCAAATACCCTATTTGCATCACAATATCCTTCAAGTATCATTAGATATCCTCCAAAATGAACTCCAAGATTCATAGTGCCTTTCAAATGTCTCAATAGGCGAGTTAGTGCAATCTAATGTTCATGAGAGGGATTGTGAGTATATCTACTATGGTTCGTAAGAAATATTATGGGATTGTGAGTATATCTACTTAAC
Organism: Fagus sylvatica; assembly: GCA_907173295.1. Lineage (NCBI taxonomy): Eukaryota > Viridiplantae > Streptophyta > Magnoliopsida > Fagales > Fagaceae > Fagus > Fagus sylvatica. Next base: position 33,002,023 of record OU015765.1, read on the forward strand.
TATGGTTCGTAAGAAATATCTACTTAACTATGATTATGCGTTATTGAATCTCTCCACGACTTGTTTGTAGCCATTGAACCCAATTCATAAGATCTCCGATCATAGAGGATGGGTTACTATTGTGGGTGATTGGAACAATTGGCCTCAATCCCATCCCCCTCGATGTATCAATGGACTAATTTTCAAGATAGTCCTTTAGTCACAGGATCTGCTAGTTTTTTCAAAAACTCTTAACACTATCACACCATTGCTTATAAGTTGTCCTACAGCTACATGTGTCCTTATTTCCTATTGTATAGTTTGCTCTTTGCTTGACATTATAGCTGCTTATGACTCACAATGTAACGAAATCAAGGCACATGTTTGGTCTATAGTGGTATATCAGCCAATAGATTTGTCAACCATTTAGCCTTTACTCTTGCCATTTCTAGTGCTATAAATTTAGATTCCAAGTTAATCTATCTTTACACGTTTGCTTAGAAGACCTCTAAGAGAATACCCATCCACCAAATGTGAATACATATCCACTTGTGAAGTTAGGTCTCATCATTGCCAGATTCAAAATTTTCATCACAATATCCTTGAAGTACCATTGCATATTCTCAAAATGAATTCCAAGATTCATAGTGCCTTTCAAATATTTCATTAGGGGAGTTAGTGCAATCTAATGTTTACGAGAGGGATTATGAGTATATCTACATAACCTACAAACATATAAACTATATTAGGGCGAGTACAGTTCATAAGAAACATTACTTACCTATAATTTTAGTGTATTCTATTCGTGATACGATAGACCATTTATTTTTCCTTAGATTCAAACTAGGGTCATATGGTGTTCTTTTAGATTCACTCTCAAAATGATTGAAGTTTTTCAAGATTTTATCAGTGTAATGTGACTGAGACAGAGCAAATCCTTCACTACTACAAATTATTTTGGTTCCTAATATTAAACCAGTCTCCCCGAAATCTTTCATGTCAAAATTTGATGGTAAGAAGCTCTTTGTATATTAAATAATGTGTCCATCAGTTCAAAATATCAACTTGTGATTGAAATCCGCATAATGGCCTCATATTCATTCAAAACAAAGCCGCTTGACACCAACATTTATTAAGTTTTTATGCTATAGTTTTTGTGCTTATTTTAGTCTATATATATGACATTGTTTTCTTATTCAGCAGGATTCAAGTACTAACTAGTCTAAAAGTTGTTTTCGAGGAGAAGAGTCCACATTGTTTTCAAATTAGTTCCACACTATATGGAAAATAAAATCCACAAGGTAAACTTACAAAAAAATAAAAGAAAAAGAAAAAGTTTAGACCTATTAGCTAGAACCCAGAAGCTACGTATGCCGGTTGATCCTGGTTAATGGTAGGTACCTTCTAATGTTGTGAATGTGTTTGGTCCTGGTTTAACAATAAAGCCTCCTTGCAAAGTTGAATAAGATTATTACTATGGTATAAAACACTAAAATCACAATAGCATTCACTGAGAGGTTCCTCCAAATGAGATACAAATTGAGCCAGCTATGATTATTGATAGTCCTGCAATAATTCTAGTCAACCAGCTAGAAAAATCAAGGTTGAAGTTCCGGAGCTGACTGTTGCGATATATACAAAGCAACCTAAGTTGTTAACAATTGGCATAAATGGAAAATAATAAATTCCTCATTATCCCACATTGATAAAATTTAATTAATTTGTTTAATTTATAAGGTGTTGCAATAAGCATGTATATTGCCGAGCTTAGTAGCGTGAGCTTGTAACCAAGTGGGGCATTAAAGTGGTTGAAAATATGGTGAAATTGGCTTGGTGGGATTGTTCCGTTTGTTGGTATGTCCATCAATGCATGGTGGGTCAATGACAATGCACCATGCCATTTGTGGAGTCAATCTCAGCATGCCCCCTCGTCCTTGGGTTATGGGCGCCCCCACCCACGATAGGTGGGTAGCTATTTAAAATCAATTAAGGATATCGATTGGGGTTTCCCCCACATACCAATAAAAGCGACAATCCTAGCAAGCTGCCAGCCAGTTCCCCATATAAACAACTACTTTTTGATTTTTGAATTTTTTTTTTTGAAGTCACTCCTTTGGATTGTCGATTGAAGTTATTATGGAATAATAAAATTACCAAATTTAATATTTTTTTTAGATCTATATTTTACTATTTATATTAAACATCAACATGGACCAATGTGAGGCTAACTAAAGGATTGGAAGATTTGAGCCTTCGTAAGGCTATGTAGAGGGTCTTACACTTGGGTCTCTTTGAGGTTAAGTAGAGGATTCGTAGATCGAAACCTTTGTAAGGTTATGTAGAGGGTCCTAGCCTCCATGGTACTAAGGAGAGGGATACATATATTTGGGCCTTCGTAGGCTATCTAGGGTTTATAGATCTGAAAGATCCATGTGGCTCACCATTGCTTTGGAGTGTTTTCATCCCATTATCCGACTCAAGTACCAAACATACTAGTAAAAATCTTATTGAACCTAAACTTCACAACAATTGATTTATGAAGAATAACTTATAATAAAACTACCGATGGCTTTTTATAGAGCACTCAATCATGACTATGCTCTTTTCATCTACCCTTTCTCCAAGGTGATAATGTAAATCCTTTTTCTTTCTTTCTTTTTTAAGAGCAGATATGTTAATATAATGACCTACTCGATCATGACTACAAATTATTTTTGTTCCTAATATTAAACCAGCCTCCCCTACATCTTTCTTGTCAAAATTTGATGGTAAGAAGCTCTTTGTATATTAAATAATGTGTCCATTATTTCAAAATATCAACATGTCATTGGCATACACATAATGGCCTAATATTCATTCAAAACAAAGTCGCTTGACACCAATGTATTATTAACTTTTACGCTATTCTTTTGTTCAAGTTAAATCAATTGTTCCATCTAGATACTTCAAAGATGACATCAACATTATAACAAAATAGAATAAGATTTGATTCAAAATAGAAGCATCAAGATTTGATTCCTAATATTAAACCAGCCTCCTCTAAATCTTTCATGTCAGCATTTGATTGTGGGAAACCCTTTGTATATTAAATAATGTGTCCGTCAGTTCAAAATATCAACATGTCATTGACAAATGCATAATGTCCTCAGATTCATTCAAAACACAGCCGCTTGACACCAACATATTATTAAATTTTGTATGCTATTGTTTTGGAACTTATTTTAGTCTATAATGACATTGTTTTCTACTTTATTTTAAATTTTATCTATCCACTAACAAAATGGCATAGCAGGATTCAAGTACTAACGAGTCTAAAAGTTGTTTTCCGAGTAAGGGTTCACAATGTTTTCTGATTTGTTCCACGCTACTTCATGATCAAAGACCCTTTTACAATGCCGCCTGTCTCGCTGTGGGGTTGCAAGAGTTTTGGGAAGTTGTTAACAATTGGCATAATATTAATAATAGATTCCTAATTATCCCACATTGATCAAATGGAAGAAATTTGTTTTATTTATAAGTTGGTGCAATAAGCATGTATATTGCCGAGCTTAGTAACGTGAGCTTGTAACCAAGTGGGGCATTAAAGTAGTTGAAAATATGGTGGAATTGGCTTGGTGGGATTATTCCGTCCTTGTCCTTAGGGCAACCCCATCCATGATGGGTGGGTAGCTATTCAAAATCAATTGGCTTTCGATGGGTTTCCCCCCAATTTCCTATACAAACAACTACTTTTTTATATTGAATTCTTTGTTCTTTTTATTTTTGTTCCTAATAATAAACCAGCCTCCCTACATCTTTCATGTAAAAAATGATGTTAAGAAGCGCTTTGTATATTGAAGCTAGCGGCACAACGAAAATTCACAAGAATTGCACCAAACTTCTTTATGAGCTGGTAGAGAAATTAGAAAGTGTTGTTACATGTATTGTGAATTTTTGTTGTAACTCTGGCATTGTTCTATATTAAATAATCTGTCCATCTGTAATCTGTTCAAAATATATCAACATGTCATTGACATACGCATGATGCCCTCATATTCATTCAAAACAAAGCTGCTTAACAATAAAACCTCCCTGCAAAGATAACTAAGATTCTTCCTCTGGTATAAAACACTAAAACAGCAATAGCATTGACTGAGATTCCTCCTAATGAGATACAAATTGAGCCAACTATGATGATAGTCCTGCAATAATTCTAGTGGTAGAGGCTCTTGTGGATGATGTATCTGGTTTCCCAATTCAAACAAAGACAGTTGAGGGACTATTACTTTATGATGTACAGCATTACACATGATGTACCTGGTTTACATAAGCAATACAATTTTTACATTTACATTATATTACACTTGCTTCACCTAATAATGACAAAGGTAGTACAATAATAATCACAACCTAAGAAGCACGGATACTACAAAACCCATGACGTATCCATGTCGAATACGCAGGGAACACTCCTGAATGGGGAGAAAAAAGTATTTAAAAAAATTCCCTTGATTTTAGATATATTCTGAAAGACTTGATAGTTTTTATTTATTTTTAAAACTTTAAATAAACATAAAATGTGGCTATAAATAAATAGGAAATACCTAAAGATAATATTAATTAATTAATTGTCATATCGACACTGTCATGTCTTAATTTTTCAAGAATTGTCATGTCACCGTGTCGTGCGTCGTATCATATCCATGTTTATCCGTCTCCATGCTTCTTAGATCACAACCCAAAGTGAGTATGCACCCTCTAACAAAGAATCTACTTTTTTTCATGTGTACCTACCAACTCTACCTTCAGAAAAAGCTTGGGAGTTCATCTGCAAGAAGGTATTCCAATCTAAAGGGGGCATTGTCCCCCTGAGTTGGTCTAGTTATCAAGTGACACACTTATTACCAAAAAAAAGTGACATACTTGTGAGATGCAAAGGGTTGCCACAATAGCAGTTGTGCCTATAGGTGGTCTTTTCTCAATCAATGACAAGGTTCTCTCTGAGTGACGCAAATTGAATATGATAGCCTTACTTCAAAGTTAGAAAGTAATCCTCATCTCATGAGTACCACAAAAATTCTACCTCTTAGATATCTTGATTTGCCCTTATACCTTAAGTCTTCGTTCAAAGTGGTGTCATATTTGTCTTGATTATATGGTTGAAGTTTTCTTCTTGCAAGTTGCACAAATATCTTCTTTCAAGAATGTGGACTAAATTCCATGACGAACTTGTTGCGATGGTGCCATACTTTTCTTCATTAATTTGTACTAGACTTTTCCTCTTGCAAGAGTCAAGAGTTGGCATGCGGGTGGTATTTTGATTTTGAAAGGAAGGCATGTACATGATTTTGAAAGAGTTGCCATTATTGTTTGATGTTTGTGGAAGAAAAATATTGTACAAGATTAATCAAAGATTTAGAAAGGGAAGAAAAAAAAGAAAAGCATAAAGGTCATAATTTGATTGTTTTCATGGATAGATAAAAGGATTGGCACACTGTTGAATAGTCTACTATGATTGAAAGATAAAAGGTATCAAACATTTTCTCAAGGAAAAAAAAAAAAAAGCAGAACCAGGACCAATTGAAAGGCAGAGGAGAAAAGAAAATGAACACTCCCTTATTTAGTGAGTACCAAAAAGACAAAACCAGTTTTTTTTTTTTTTAAATGTGGGAACCTCATCAAGGTAGAACCCTTTGGAGTCACCCTTGGAGAGTAAACTCTTGATTGCATGCACCAATCACACAAAAGTTTCTCTACATGCAATAAGGTAAGTCAAAGTGACTCACCCAAGGATTGAACTAGAGACGTCAAGTCAGGCCAAGAACCTCGCGCCTCCTGGCCAACAAACTCGGCTAGCGCTCATGTGTACCTACCAACTCTACCTTCAGAAAAAGCTTGGGAGTTCATCTACAAGAAGGTATTCCAATCTAAAGGGGGCATTGTCCCCCTGAGTTGGTCGAGTTATCAAGTGACACACTTATTACCAAAAAAAAGTGACATACTTGTGAGATGCAAAGGGTTGCCACAATAGCAGTTGTGCCTATAGGTGGTCTTTTCTCAATCAATGACAAGGTTCTCTCTGAGTGACGCAAATTGAATATGATAGCCTTACTTCAAAGTTAGAAAGTAATCCTCATCTCATGAGTACCACTAAAATTCTATCCCTTAGATATCTTGATTTGCCCTTATACCTTAAGTCTTCGTTCAAAGTGGTGTCATATTTGTCTTGATTATATGGTTGAAGTTTTCTTCTTGCAAGTTGCACAAATATCTTCTTTCAAGAATGTGGACTAAATTCCATGACGAACTTGTTGCGATGGTGCCATACTTTTCTTCATTAATTTGTACTAGACTTTTCCTCTTGCAAGAGTCAAGAGTTGGCATGCGGGTGGTATTTTGATTTTGAAAGGAAGGCATGTACATGATTTTGAAAGAGTTGCCATTATTGTTTGATGTTTGTGGAAGAAAAATATTGTACAAGATTAATCAAAGATTTAGAAAGGGAAGAAAAAAAAGAAAAGCATAAAGGTCATAATTTGATTGTTTTCATGGATAGATAAAAGGATTGGCACACTGTTGAATAGTCTACTATGATTGAAAGATAAAAGGTATCAAACATTTTCTCAAGGAAAAAAAAAAAAAAGCAGAACCAGTACCAATTGAAAGGCAGAGGAGAAAAGAAAATGAACACTCCCTTATTTAGTGAGTACCAAAAAAACAAAACCAGTTTTTTTTTTTTTTAAATGTGGGAACCTCATCAAGGTAGAACCCTTTGGAGTCACCCTTGGAGAGTAAACTCTTGATTGCATGCACCAATCACACAAAAGTTTCTCTACATGCAATAAGGTAAGTCAAAGTGACTCACCCAAGGATTGAACTAGAGACGTCAAGTCAGGCCAAGAACCTCGCGCCTCTTGGCCAACAAACTCGGCTAGCGCTCAGGTGGTAGAACCATTTTTAATTAACATGCAATTCATGTTGTCAGATTTAAAAATATGTTTTGTGGGACTATGTATGCCAAACACTAAAATTTAAAATTTTGATTTTGGAGAGTTTTTTTTTTAAGTTAAACTCTTTTTATATGTGAGTATATCTAGTCCCATTTTGAATTAGTTTTTTGAATTATCCCACATTGATCAAATGCAAGAAATTTGTTTAATTTATAACTTGGTGCAATAAGTACAGCATATTTCTGTGCTTAGTAACTAATCTTGTAACCAATTGGGGCATTGAAGTGGTCGAAAATATGGTGGTATCGTATTGTTTGATTTTCCTTTTCTCTCTAATTTTTTTTATAAGAATCAAGAATTTATTTAATATCTACCATAGTAAAATAGACATACTAAACTTGAGTTGTATGCCTTTTCTCTCTTATTTAGAATCAAAATATTTATTTATTATGCTTTTATAATGCAATTTTGGTGCACATGCAACCAATCTAGTATAGAACACATAATCATGTTATACTTTGTACTTCAAGTCTTCAACTTAACATAACCTGAATTATTGAAAAAAAAAACCTTAATACTCTTTTATTTTATTTAATATCTACCATAGTAAAATACACATACTAGACTTGAGTTGTATGCCTTTTCTCTCTTATTTAGAATCAAAATATTTATTTATTATGCTTTTATAATGCAATTTTGGTGCACATGCAACCAATCTAGTATAGAACACATAATCATGTTATACTTTGTACTTCAAGTCTTCAACTTAACATAACCTTAATTATTGAAAAAAAAAAAAAACCTTAATACTCTTTTATTGACACAATAATTTTTTAATGTATCTAGTGGAGTTATTATATACAATAATAAAATTATCAAAATTATAGTCAACCAACTAGCAAAATCGAGGATGAAATAGAACAAGGTTGAAGTTCCGGAGCTGACTGTTGCGATATATACAAAGCAACCTAAGTTGTTAACAATTGGCATAAATGGAAAATAATAGATTCCTCATTATCCCACATTGATAAAATTCGAGAAATTTGTTTAACTTATAAGGTGTTGCAATAAGCAAGTATTTTGCTGAGCTTAGTAGTGTAAGCTTGTAACAAAGTGGAGCATTAAAGTGGTTGAAAATATGATGGAATTGGATTGGTGGGATTGTTTGCTTATCTTAGCATGCTCCCTCGTCCTTGGGTTATGGGCGCCCCCCATTCTCAAAGGGTGGATAGCTATTCAAATTCAAATGAAATTTTTGGGCATGGGAAGTCCGCCATTCAAAAAGCCAATCCTAGCAAGCTGCCACCAGTTCCCCATATTACATACCTTTTTAATATTTTTTTTTATACACAATTTTACTCTACGCTTTTGAGTTGCCTTTTCTCTCTAATTTTTGAATTTTGCTCTAAATATGTAGATTTTATTCTACCGACCAGTTCACCATATACAAACAACTACTTTTTTTAATTTTTTTTTGAATTTTGCGTGTAGATTTTACTCTACTCTTTTGAGTTGCCTTTTCTCTCTAATTTTTTAATTTTGTTCTAAATGTGCAGATTTAACTCTACCGGCCAGTTCCCCATATACAAACAACTACTTTTTTTAATTTTATTTTGAATTTTGCTTGATTTTACTCTTTTTTGAGTTGCCTTTTCTCTAATTTTTAATTTTTTCTCAGATTTAACTCTATATAAAACTACTTTTTTTAATTTTTTTTGATTGTCTAAATACGCAGATTTTACTCTACTCTTTTGAGTTGCCTTTTCTCTCTAATTTTTTTTTTTTAACGTTTCAAATATTATACTTTTACTTCAGCATAACAAAACCTTAATACTCTTTTTTTTATGAAAAAACCTTAATACTCTTACTGACACTATAATTTTTTATTGTGTTGAGTGGAGTTATAATATACAATAATAAAATTATCAAAATTAATATTTTTTTAAATCCATATTTTACTATTTATATTTAATTCACATAAAACTAAATTATTGTCCTAACAAGTGGTATTACCGTATTAGTGTTTCCGTTGTCCCAACAAAGGCTATGTAGAGGCTCCTTCAACTTAGACCTCCATGAGGCTAAGTAAAAGATTCGTAGGCTTGAAAGATCCATGTGGGCTCTCCATTCCTTTGGAGTGTTTTTATCCTGTTATCCTACTCGAGTAACAAACATACTTATTTAAATCTTGTATAAATATAAGGACAAAATATTGTATATAAAGGATATCATATTATAAAGATAAACATCTGTTAGTGTGAGTTAGCAAAAAAAAAAAAACATATGTTAGTGTGTTACATTACATAATATTATCTCAAAAAGTACAAATTTAAGAAACAACTGAAACTAATAGAATCCATGAATTTTGCAAAGGAAAAGAAAAGCGTTTTGGGAAATTGTTAACAATTGGCATAATATTAATAATATATTGTTCCATATATATAAACACAATCATAATAAATGTCTAATACTATAATATATTTAATATATAAACACAATAATAATAAATGTCATTTTAATAATTATCAATTTTCATATTTAGAGAAAATATAAAAGACAGAAAAAATCATATGTAGACCAATAATTCTTTAGATTTTATTTTAAGTAATTTTTCCGTACATTGCACGAGTTTGCGACTAGTATTAACTTATAATAAAATATACCCTTTCTCCCAAGGGATATGTTAATATTAATAATATATTGTTCCATATATATAAACACAATCATAATAAAATGCCTAATACTATAATATATTTTATATATAAACACAATAATAATAAATATTTTTTTAATAATTATCAATTTTCATATTTAGAAAAAATATAAAAGACAAAAAAAATACCAATAGTTTTTTAGATTTTATTTTAAGTAATTTTTCTGTGCATTGCACGGGTTTGCGACTAATATTAACTTATAATAAAATATACCATTTCTCCAAAGGGATATGTTAATATTTTTGGACAATAATTTTATATAATGTAAAAATTTGCAACTACCATATTCAGAGTTGAAAAAAATATTGAAAAATATATAAATGTAACTCGACAAAGTTGTTCCAAGCGAGCCACTTAGACAAAGAGAGACAGAGACAGAGACAGAGATCGAGCAACGAAATGAATCCCATGTCTATTTGTTCATCATCTTCTTCTTCTTCTTCTTCAACTGGGTCTTCCAGCAAAACGTGGATCGTGCACGGTATTGTAGCTGGAGTAGCAATCGCAGTGGCTGTGGGCGCTCATGTGGGCGCTCTTGCTTATCTGGGTCGATCCGGGAAGTTTCGGAGCCGGGTTGTCGGCATCATACCCGCCCGTTTCGCATCCTCAAGGTTCCAGGGCAAGCCTCTTGTTCATATCCTCGGAAAGCCCATGATCCAGGTAACCCAATTGCTTTATTTCTCTTTATCTACTTTTTAAATTTCATTTCTTTGTTTCAATTTCTTATTGATTCATATTCTTTTTATTTGGGTTAGTTTTATATATGCAAGATCTGATTTGGGTTTCTATAGTTTTACTTAGTTAGTTAAATGGTCAATCTTTGTGTGTGTGTGTGTGTTATGTGAAATTAGTTATTCAATGAAATTCTGTGAGAAACTTCGTGTAAGAATTTAGTCAGCAAGTGTGGCTAAAGTTGGAATTTTGTTTGGAAACGAATTGTATTTAGGCCTTAAGAAATTCAATTATGTACCGTTGGAGGAAATGCAGCAGCTAGAGATTGTGTTTATCAAGTAAATAAAGGTGTGACATTGAGGTTCTTTAGAATTTGAGAATTTTCAATTAAGACCCTTTACAAGTTTTGGATGGACCGCCGTGATTGAAGGTGATCACAAAGTTTTTTTTTTTTTTTTTTTAAAGCACTTCTAGTGGTAGTAAGTGACAATTTATCTAAATAATCATGGTGTTGTGCTGTGTAGTGAAATGACCAAGACAATGCAGTAATGGAATTGGAAGTGTTTAAAAGAGATGATAATCTTGTAGCAAAAATTATAAACATGTTCTGATAGAGCCTCAAACCTCTACGAAACATGTTTGCTTTCAACAATCTCCTTTTTATATACTTCTTTGTTTTTGGTAGGATACTTTTTGATAGGGAAAGAAAGGTGTTTTAGTTGAAAAATTAGCATAAGAAAAAATTTTGGTGAAAAAAGTATAGAACTACTTTCTTATTAGAAGAGGTAGTATTATCTTCTTCAAAATACATGAACTGAAGAAATAAAGAGAAAAGGGAAGGTGCATGTTGGTTGTAAAGATGCTTTTTGGGTCTCTATGAGTTCTTGTTGCGCGTGCACGAGAGAGAGAGAGAGAGAGAGAGAGAGGTGGCTATGGAAGAGTAATGTCAGATTTTTTCTTTGCTCACCCTGGCGTGTTCTACTTATCTCTAATTATTGCCAGTAATGGAATGCACTAGCATGCTCCCTAGGAGCCCACTGACTGGAAGCTTCAGAACAGTTTCTACTTACATATGCCAACTATTGCACTTGCAGCACTCTGCTGTACACGTTTCTAACAAATAGATAGAATTATAAAGGATCAGTTTCCCATGTTATAGTTGCTTTGGAATTAGTCTTCTTTTGCTTTGAAAGTTTTTCGTATATTTGTTCTTTGTCTCAAGTTCCAATTGAGAATATGATGATCTTTAATGGACTGATGATATCACATTTTAATATTTAAACCCCTTCTTTTGTGTTGGCTTTCTACAGAGAACTTGGGAGAGGGCAAAATTGGCAGCTACATTGGACCATATTGGTATGTCTAGGCACTGGAGTTTCCTGTAATTTGTTTTGATGTTATGGCTAAGATTCTTGGCTTTATGTGACATTTTCATGGAGAACATGCCTGAGGAGGGTGACTCTAAACCACATGCTATAGTCTTGAACTAAAATTCCACTTTGCATTTGTCATCTTTAGATATATTCTGAGACATTTTAATGTGATGCACAGAAGTGTGTGCTTAATGGCTCTGAATTTGGTGATATTTGCTAGAAGGTTAATCTTGCTTCAAGAGTTACACTTGTTCCATCTTGCATATCTCATGTCATAGAACTGGTATTGAACTTTTCCTTTCTGCAGATGACATTATATTTTGCTTAGTGCTTACCATTGTGATTGATTTACATATTCCTGTAATTATGGATCTGAGGTGGATCAACAAAGGATAAAATATGAGTTGCACCATTTCCTCTCTCTAGCAACTTCTTAGGTGAGAAATTGCTCAATGTTGCTATGATTGAACAGCTCATGTTACCTTTCTAGATTATGGCCTCTAACCAAGTTGAGACTTGAGCATCAAATCTGGGGTAGTATTAGTGGTAAACGAGTATGTCTAAAATCTAAATGTTTTTATATGAAAATGTATAGAACGTCATCTTGAGGGAAAAGGTTTGCAGCATAAGTTTTCTTTTTTGTTTATTTCATCCCCCCCCCCCCCCCCCTCCTCTCTCTCTCTTTGTTGCTTGGTGTTCTAATGTCTCATTCATGTTTTCTTCGTCTAGTTGTGGCCACGGATGATGAAAAGATTGCAGAATGCTGTCGAGGATTTGGTGCCCATGTCATAATGACATCAGAATCTTGCCGAAATGGTAGTCAGCTTGGTTTTGACTTTCTTGCAAAATTCATATTATAATTGGAGTTTTAATATTCTATATTTGCTGATAAACTTACAGGTACTGAGCGTTGCAATGAAGCTCTTCAGAAGCTTGAAAAGAAGTATGATATTGTTGTCAATATTCAGGGGGATGAACCACTTATTGAACCTGAGATAATAGATGGGGTTGTTAAAGCTCTGCAGGTAAATTTGTTTCCCTTGCAAAGCATATTGCTCATAAATTGTTTCTGCCACCTCATGGAACAAAAAATTCATGTCCGCGTTCCTTGAGTTCAAATCATATATTATATAGTAACAGTCAGTCCTTTTACCCCCTTTTCTTTTAAACACTTATGATTGTCATGGCTCACTTTAAGTATATTAAAATTATTAAGATAGTTTATTTTAGGTGAAACTTTGTTGCTAAAATTTCACAAAGATTAAAATATTACTTCAATTAAAATTCTGTTGCCAAGAGTTTAAAAAATAACCTCATAATTTATTTTAAATTAGTTTAATCATCTATCATAGTTTTTGAGTGGGTCACTTTGTGTTATGCCATGTGTGTTAACTTAAAATCTTATATGTCGTATAATATGCTTTCGGCATGTGACTAACTAATTAGTAATTATTAAGATACTGTTTCAATTAAAATTTTATTACTAAAAAATTTAAGAAATTTAAAATAAAATTCACTACTTATTCTAAATTTTTTAACCATTTATCATAGTTTTTTTTTGTTTTAATAAAAACTTAAATTTAGTCTTACACAATGTACTTCTGTCACGCAACTTGAGATAATTTTTTCTTTTTTTTTATTATTCTATTTTCCATGATATCAGTGAGATCTATTTTTAATTTACATATAATTTTTAATTTATCCATGCATCATACAGACATACTACTAGTTTCTACTAAAAGTTCATTTGAACATCACGTCCGTAATTGATGATGTGCAATTACATTTTTTGTAGCTGTTAAGTCATGTTGAAATAAAGTTGTTCTTTCCACGTATTCTGATATATCTCATTATTTAGTTTATTTCTTTGAGATCATGTGGGAATTGAATATGAGTACTGCAGGCAGCACCAGATGCAGTGTTTAGCACTGCAGTTACATCTTTAAAACCTGAAGATGCATTTGATCCAAATCGAGTGAAATGTGTGGTGGATAATCGAGGTTATGCCATTTATTTTTCAAGGGGGCTGATTCCATTTAACAAGTGAGTTTATGGCTTTGTATGACTGGGCTTCTCTTTTTTTCATATTGATATTGCATGAATATTTGTTTATAAAGTTTTGCTTTCCGGAAATTATATTATATGTGATCGCAATATTACAGCTATTGAGTGCTTAGTAAGATTTGATGAATGTGTACACCTACCTGGTGCAGGTCAGGAAAGGTTAATCCACAATTTCCATACTTGCTTCATCTTGGAATTCAGGTATCAAATTGACTCTTCTTTTTTTACTTTTATTAGAGATATTGGTGGTAGAAGGTTTTATGATTGTGTATTATTGGGTATCGCCAACACTATTTTCCACATTGTGAGTTCATAGTTCTTTGTTCTATATGTCTGGCCAGAGCTATGATTCGAAGTTTTTGAAGATATATCCGGAACTTCAACCTACGCCACTGCAACTAGAAGAGGATCTGGAACAGCTTAAAGTCCTCGAGAATGGGTATAAAATGAAGGTATTAAAATTTGACCATTCTTTTTTCCATTGACTGGCTTGTTCATTTTCTTACTCCGCTTTCTTTGATTTTTTTTTTTTTTTTTTTGGTGTTGGGAATCATTTTGGAAATGGAAACAAAATTAATGTTAAATGCAATTATTTGAAGAATTATGTAAAGCCTTTGTTAAAGAACGTAAAGCAGGGTTGTCAACCTCGTCTTCCTTTCCTTCACGACCAAATTGGCTTTATTTTTGCACACTGCATTTTTTTGTATGTGAGATTTTGTTAATTTGCTGCAGAAATTTTGAAATGGGGATCATCATCTTCCTGTGGTTATAAATAGCTCAAAAGAACATGGCATTATATGTTGGGTCTAGTGTCCAACAAATTTCTTTCTTTGGTATAAATTTCAAATTCCAAAGACCATCTGTTATTAAATGGTCTTTGCTTCATTAGATAAAGGTTTTGTGGCAACAAAAGTGAATTTAGAGGGGTTTCTGGACAGCTTATGGAAATAAAGCAGTCACCGAAATTGAAACAATGACATGATGTTATATTATCAATATCCTTCTCTGTGAATGTCTTCTTTTTTTTTTCCTCTTTCTGGGATAAATCAAAAGTTCATTCCAAAGAGAAAGTACAAAACTAAAACAGCCAATACTGAAACAGAAGGCTGGAAACAACCCTACATGCAACAACTATTGTATCTGTGATAACAGCAATTAGGCATGTTTTCAGAAAAATACCTATATTACAATGGAGTGACCTAATCTTTAATGGAACATCCATGCCTGCCAATTATGAACTAGCTTAAAATTTACACATTGCTGTTTTTGCAGGTGATAAAGGTAGACCATGAGGCTCATGGTGTTGACACTCCGGAAGATGTCAAAAAGATAGAATCTTACATGCGTGACTGGAACTTGTCTTAGATGTAATAATGATATCTAAGTATGACAAAAGGATTCCAGTTCATATGTACTCACAATCAGCATCATCATTGTGGTTCATTTCAAATTGGATTCCAAGCCATGCTGCACTGTACAAACTACTTGGTCCAAAGGTGAGGGAATCATGATAATTTAGGATATAGATTTATGAGCCACGTTCCTTCAATTTATAGTGTAGAGTTATGTGATTCTCAGTCATAAATTTCTGGTCTTGTTTTACCCATGAAAGCAGATAAGCTTAAATTTTAAAGTTATATTAGGTTTTAAATTTATTTTTTTTCCTTTTTGTTTTCCATGTGATTGAGTTTGTGAATTGGTATTAAGTTGCATACTGATGATGGGATTTTTTTAATATAAGAAAAATATTTGTAATGAATAATTGTAATATGCTTGGCATACAAATCATGCTCTAAAGCCAAAATGGTTTATTGTTAAAAGTCACGCAGCTCATTAGTTTATTGATGATTCTCTCATTCCATACCTAATATGGGTTTTTAATGGAAAAGCAACAAAAACAACTGCTAGATAAGTCTTGAAGATTTTCATTTCAAATTCCCTTTCTATCATGAACTTCTTTTTGTTCTATTTCGCCTACCTGTATTTCCTTTCTTATCTCTATAAAGGAAAAAGTTATTCTATTCCATATCACTTATTATCTCTCATGTTTATTTCAATTATTTGTTTTGAAGTTATTCCATCCCATATCACTGACTGTCTCTCTTGATTATTTCAATTATGCATTACATTATTTTATTGCGTATGGGAAAATATAATGGTAATTAATGGGTAATTGTATTAACTATCGGCTCGAGTTTGGACTTAACTATTCCCAACGGGAGCATATAAGTTACAATGGTTTAATATACAATTAATCTTTGCAATGCTCCAACAATAATACGTCACCTTATAAAAAATATATGTGATGTGTTAAACCTATCAAACATGTCAAATATTGAGTCATATTTTTTTATTAGGTGACGTGTTATTATTAGAACATTGTAGAGATTATTAGAACATTATAGAGATTGTATTAAACCATTGCAGCAAATATAGTCTCATTCCCAACTCCCAAGAACCCAAGTCCAACCTATTAAAACAGAACATGTGTACTACCCACAAGGAGTCCCCAATAATACCCATGGAAAATGCTAGTGTACTACCATTTTTAATACAATATCTTTATAAGCTTATGTGGCATGTTATGATTACACAGTCATTAATTTAACACTTAGATTCCCACTTCATTAAAAATAAAAAATAAAAAAAATAACTCACTTAGATTCCCACATCATTAATCTCTCTCTTACGGACTCGAGAATCAATTTTAAATTATTGTATTCATATCACGACAATATAAAACATGATTGATAATTTAAGTAGAGAATGAGATCAAGTGCAATAATTTGACACGGTCGAAATTAAAAGTTTCAGTTTCAACTTTCCATCTCAACCTACCAAACAAGAATTAACATTTTCAATATATCTGTTTGAATGATTGAAAAAAAAAGTTGAAAAAACAATTTTCAATCTAGAACAATCTAAAACTATTACTCATCTCAATTCTTCAAGTGGTATAATAATGTAAAATGCAATGTCATCAATTTGTAAAACTACCCACGGCAGTATAATCTGTAGGTATTTATGTGAGCCGTCGAGATTCGACAGGTGCGAGACGAATGGGATTGGGAAGAGACTATATTAAGAGACTGGTCAAAAAAAAAAAAAAAAAAAACAAAGAAGAGACTGGTCAAGCACAAAATGCATAAGGCACCAAATGAAACAATCAAAAGACAATCATGGAAATGAACACAAAAGACAAGCCTCTCTCAATTAATAGGCCCCCCTAACCCCAAACAGATAATAGTGGCACTCTGAACTCTGAAGCTATCTTTGCGTGTACTTATGGAACACCCAGATAATAATTGGGGTTAGCACTTAGCAGTCTTCACACGTTTTGTGATTTTGTGTCCTACCAAACAGTGACAAGGCTTTTCACCTTTCAGTGGAACCAAATATCATTGTCTGCAGGCATAGCACACAGTACACTCACAAACAAAACGTGGTACGTACATCAACCACAGTAACCTGGAAATAGAAATATTAATGTGACTATGAGTTTTGAATTGATTATGTATTTAATAACGTAACAATGAGATTTCATTTGATTGTGTATCTAAACTTAATGTATATTTATGATCATGATTGGTTAATTTGGTTCAATAGTTGAATATTGATTGTTATTCTCTTAAAAATACCAACAAGGTGCTAGTTTTTTTGTCTTTTTAATGAATAGATTCAGATACAACGACGATTAATAAGTTTATAGAAAGAACTCATTTTTTTTTTGTCATAACTTACTAGGATTGTATATTGTATTTAGTGGCCAGACAACTAATAATAATAATAATAATATCACAATAAACTGTGAATCGTGATAAAAATTACTTCTAAAATAATTAGGTCATGTGTGTATGTAAAGGTCACTCAATTATTTACTACCAGTCCACAGGAGAAAAGGGAGACTGATTTCCTTCTTTTTATAAAATGGGTATTCGAATTTCATCCAACTAATTTCATTAACACGTAGAATCTCTCATCCCACACACATAGCAAGTAATTATCAACTTCAATGACTCTAAGGTGGTTCGAAAAAGATTTAATGTTATGAAATGTTGAACTTACAACTTATATTTCTTAAGGTATATATTGTTGTAAATTTATTGTTTTATAGAGATATAGAAATGGAGGTTGAAGGCTTGTGCACTTATCCCACGTTAGAAACATACAAAGCATTGAAAGTGTTTATAAAGTGGCACAAATACCAACACTTTAAATGAATAAAATGGACATATGGACATGTGGCTCTACTACTCGCATATGCGTTACACCCCTAGTATGTTATACTTGTATGCTAATGGTATAAGTATGTGATGTTATGTTATATTTGTATGCTAATGGTATGTGAAGGTTGAGATTGAGTTATATTTGTATAAGGATAGTATATATGTACAAGTTGAAATTGAAAATTATGATTCATTCTATAAGATATGTATGTTGTAATTTTTTTTTCTTTTTAAATATTTATATTGAGATTGAAAATTATGATTTATATTTGTATGCTATAATTAGTCAAATTTTTGAGTTGTTATAAAGGTGGATTTTTTATATTAAAATTAACATTTTGGCTAATCCAATCCGACCCAAATGAGTCAAGCCCAAACTACAAGACCGCACCTACACCGCACCGCGCCAAAACCGATCTTAATAGATGCAAGTGCATATAATAGGAAAACTACATTATAAGGTGTAGGTGCATAAATCCAGAGAAAACCGTACCATACCTCACCGATTACACCTCTACGTGTGAGTAGGGGCAATAATCACTTTATAAAAAGTGATATCACACCTCAAAGTCACATTGTTGTTTTTTATCATATCAAATATATATGTACTACACTTCCCACTACTATCTTTTTTATATAATTTGATAATTTGACCATATAATTCATAATGAACGAGAGATTTGAACTCTATATACATCCATCAATTAAAAACTTCTTAGTTAAAAAAGAACACGGAGAATAACTACTTTCTACTAACTACTTTCTATTTTACTATAAATAATAAATAAATAAAACTACTTTCTAGTTTAAGTTTTTAACCAAAATATAACACCAAAAAAAGTTAAAAAGTTTATGGGATATTGACAGGACAACGTTAACATTTCATTAAATATCATATATCTACACAAAGATTTTCTCTCTAACCTTAGTTTCTTCCTTCGATCCATTAAATTCAGGAGTGGTTGCATTTCCAACAATTTTTAAAAAGAAAGAAAGAAAGAACATATTTGATGGACAATTGGACTGGCCTCGTCCGTACTGATCTGATCATTTCCTCTAAGCCATGTGGGAATTTAGCAATATACTGTAGGTTAGGCACCTGGTTCCGTGACCACCTTAACCTCTGTCTTGAAAAGCAATACCGAAAGCGAGTCAATAGAGAAGTAAACGAAACCACCAGGTGAGTGAGTCACAAATGACCCGAAACTCGTCCCCACCACACAGTGCCAAGCCGGTCCGTACAACGAGTCAAATTCCTATACCAAAATACCAACTTTTAGAACATATATAATAAGTACAATCACATTCATATATACTATGAACTTTGATGTATATTTTTCAATACATAAAAATATTTCACATAGATAGTGAGATCGAATAGAGTTTTGTACCTTTTTGAGAGCTCGAGCTAGGTGGGTGGGGTTGAACTTGGAGAGGGATTTAGGGGCTGATTGATCAAGGTGTGATCTTGTGTAACGGAGGGCACGTTCTTGCATGTGAACGGGCATGTCAGATGATCTCAACCGTATGTTGAGGCTGATAGCTGTAGCAGCTAGTTTCACCTCCTCTATTGGAGCTAACCTATCATGGCTAATGCTTGGCCCAAGACTCAGCTGAGGGAGCATTTGTATTGCTTGCTTGTCTTTGAATTTCTGTGTGTTATCCATGAAAGAAAAAGAGAGAGATGTCAAAGAAAAATAAGACCTTAGTCTGAGAAGGAGGCTTAGAGAGTTGGTAAGACTGAGAGTATGAACTCTGAACTTTGTTTGACAGACAATTAATTTTTAGACAAAATGATATGATTTTAGTACACCCATGAGCTTTGACTATGAGGTTCATGATTAGACAAAAACAAATAAATAAATTTTGGGTATGAAGTTTGGGAGAAATTTAATCCACGCGCAATATAGTGGTATGTTTTACATTTCCAATGAAGGTGGAGGGTGTAATTTGTAGATTGGCCAATTGGGTCTATGCTGTGGAGAGTGCTTTTCACATAAAATGCAAGAGCGTGGTTTTAGATAGGCTTTGCTATCTGCGAATGAGTACGTGTTCTGACACGAGTATAGCATGGAAATGGTGTGTAACAAAAGGTATGCGATTCTTGTTGACCTGATGAGTCTCTCTTACTGTGCTATTCCCGTTTTTAATTTTTTTTTCCCAATTTTTCATTACATGGTAAAGGGATAGAGAAGCATCTTTAGCAGTCACATCGTACTCTCTATATGTTTATTTTCTTTAAATTATAAAAGATAAAACTTCAAATACCTCCTTATCAAATTCTTTATTAATTTCTAAATTTGTTAAAGTGCTATATTGATTCTTTATTTATGAAAAGTCACTGTAGCTCTTTCATAAATTATTTTATAATTAAAAAACATAGAAAAATAATAAAATATTAATGTTTTTAAAAAATCGTTTAAAAAATAGAACATAGAAAAATATTTCATAAGTGAAATATTAATGTTTTTAAAAAATCGTTTAAAAAATAGAGAATGAGATGTAGAGTTTATTTCAAAGTGAGTGGTTAAAATAAAATAAAATTAGTTTTTTCTTTCAAAATTTAAAGAAATTTTAAAATATCCAATATAAGTGCTCTTAATAGTAAGGTTTGAATGTTATTTTGAGAAATTAATTTTGTTTCGTTCATAAATAGAAGGGAGAGAGTTCGAATAAAAAAAGAAAAAGAAAATATAATCAATACAAAAGGTTACCGTGCTCTTATAATAATGTAGGGTATTGTAGCATTTTGTAAAATTTTTATCGCAATAGATAATTTGGATGTATGGGTAATTTTGCAATATTTGCATTCAGTATTTTCTATTTTGAATAGATTTTGAAAAACCAAATGTGAATGCTCTTAATAAATCGATTTCATCTCCATTCTAGGCCACCACCCCCACACTACTGGGGTTAACTGCTAGGTTTTTTTTTTTTTTTTTAGTTAATAAGGTTTTAATTATCCAAATATGACAAGCGCATTGAGTGAGATTTAGAGCAATTACTATGCAAATGCATTTTTTGAGAACATCATTTAGGTGTTATGAGATTGCAATTTATGTTTTCTAAAGAGGCGGTGGCATTATTCATAAATATTGGATCTTGTTTTCAAAAAGTATTAACAACATTTTTTTACATTTATTTTGAGTTTATACCTTCATGGCTCCCTCTTCCTCTCCTTTCTCTCTCTTTTTTCTTTATCTTGGCCGACGATTGTGAAACTTAATTGGACGTCATCGTAGTGGGATTCGATGGTAATCATAGTGGAAGTTGGACCTCTTTCTATGTAGAGTTTTTTGGTACGTGACAAATAGATAGATGACTTGCTTTCCTTCATCTTTGTCATACTATTATATCAAATAAAATATTTACAGCCACTCTCACAATGTAATTTTTATAATATTTTTTATAATATTTTTAATTTTGAACTTAGAAATAATTAACTTAATTACTATTTCACGGGCATAGTACTTTTTTTTTTGTGAATAAAGAAGTATAGTAATAGTATTACTGGATCAACAAAAGAGAACCAGGAGCAGGCCTGGAGCCATCTCTATCTATGCATAGTACAATTTAGTTGTTACTTCATTTATATATTTTATTTATTTATCTAACTTCATTTATATTTAATAGCTTCAGACGTAGCTAATGACAAAGTCATCCTACGTGATGATGCCAAGAGTTTAACCATTCCACAAATCTTAACATATAGTAGCTTCAAATTCAATCATCGTAAGGATTGAAGAACAATAGCCAATCACATGTCACATCAAAAAAAAAAAATAGCCAATCACATGACCCAAACACAACTACCACCTTTTATGCCAGTAAACATGGAACTCTGTCTGAATGTATTTTTTTCTTTCATTGGAAATCCCATTTGGTCATTCTTGATCATATTTTGTCTTTACAAGGGAATAATTACCCTCGACTCATCGATGATCACTATTGTTTATCACCAGCAACCCAGCGTAATCAATTATTTTTCTGATTTTGGAAATAATTTACTTTCGATTCAGTTTGAAATAATCTTCTTTCAACCCACTATGTAGCAAGTAAATATATCATTTACATGTAATTTTAGTCAAATAACATTTTTAATGAGTCATGTGACTTTTTAAATAATACATGTAAATAATCTATTTAATTGACATGTAGTGGAATGAGAATTTCTCCACACAATGTTGAAGGTAAACTTTGTCTGATTGGTATTGGAGACATGGATAATTGCCATGATTACTCTAGCTCAAATCCTTTATACCAAGTTCTTATATTCCCAACCCCTCTTCTTGAAAACAACACATTTGCATAGTTGTTTGGCAAATATCACGGTTAAGGATAAAACTTAGATATAGTTCTTTAATTGCAGTAGATTATGTTCTCAAATTAAATGCAAACATATAATTACATTGAATTTAATAGTCTTTAAAAAATAAAACATTATTTGTATTTTATTGATCAATACAACTATATGTCCCAATTTAATTAAGGACCTAATGTATTACACCAAATGAATTGTACCTAAGTTTTTTCCTTTAATTAATTTGATATATTTTTAATTTTAACTAAGTAACTTTCAATTTTTTCTTTCTTGGAAGCATTTTTATTACTTTTTTTTTTTTTTTATAGTAAAAATGACATAAATGTTATTAAAGAATCTATTAACTGTCTGTATAATATGAGCACAATGAGGCTCAAAGAAATGAGGGTAACCTTCAAATAAAAAAAGAGGCAAAACTAGATGGCAAAAATAAAATCATGTATATCTGTAGAACACAATTGGTTACAGTAAAAATAGTTCTCCTCTCAATGTTGTCCCCAACAAGAAGCTCCAAGTATTGAATCACATAATCATTTGCTTTTCGGACTGAAACACCCCAAGATGGACATTAGGCTTGAAGTCTCAACCGGGTCTCATTTCTATGATTCCAAAGAAGCTAACTAGTAGTACAAAAGATCTCTAATTCCGGGTGATCAAGTGATTTATCATATGAGCAGTAACATAAAGAAATGAGAGGTTGGATAGTTTTGAATAAACTTCCTTTAATTAACTCCTTTGCCAAATTTTCATTCTCATTGAGCAAGACCATAAGACATAGGTCACATCTTCATGCTCCTCCCTCACATATATCACAAGTCAAGCTGGAAGTTACCTTGCATCTGAATAAGTTTATTTTCATGTGTAATAGGTTTTTGCAAACCCTCCATTGGAACACTTTAATTTTGTTGAGTATTCTAATTGTGAAATAGCTCAATAGTTGAAGGATGTTCCAAGTGATCCAAGAGGATGAGCCATCTCCACTGGATTGGGTTGAGGCATGTCCGAAATTTATCCAATTAAATCTACTGGTATTTTAACTTTTTCTATACGAAAGCAGGTAATGGAAGTGACAAAGCCAAAAGAATTTTCCTTGAAATTAATACAATTCAAAATTGGGCCACCAATCTAGGTCATTATTTAGCTGGATTTACATTAGCCAATGACTATTATGCGGAGCATATGATCTGAAACCATTGAAAAGTTGAAACCATTCTCCACATAATAAATCATAAATGCTCCTAACTTGATATCCCACACCGAAAGTACGAACAAATATGAGAGCCGGGTGAGACTTCAAAAACAAAGCTTAGCTACCAAGCAATAGCATCTTTGCGCTTGGGGCAATGACGCAGCTAGTGAGGTTCTAACCGAGGCGCGTCTATTGCTGGTTGAAAACTATTTCCAAACCCCCTCTTAGGCCTGGGTTCTGCCCTGGCCTTCGAGAATTTCTGGAAGGGCTCCCTACGGGGTAAAGCCCTAAAATTTAGTCAAAAGCTTTTCTCTTGTCTTAAATTTGGTACTTAATGTGGATGTACAAAATTTTCTGCACCGATGGGTCACATATTAATCCACGGACGGGCTAAATACGGGTTGAGTTTGTGTGTGGGGGGGATGTTGAGTCCAAAACTCTACTCCAAGTATGGTATAGGAGGTTACGGTGGACCAATGAAGCTAATGCCGCAGATCAAAATAAACTAATAATTTTGAACTTCGCTTCCACCAGAACATTCAGTAATTACAACATAGAGAAAACAACGCATGGGAGAATACATTACAAATTTGCACATTCAGTTATGGAAAACACAGTAGACATGACAAGTAATGGAAATCAAGGACTAGTGCCGTGGATCAAGAGACTGGACATAGTGCACTTGACTTCTCCTGTAGCTTGCAAGAAAGGAGGAACAGATCAAAGCAACACAATAATCATGGAATTTAAGAGGCTTGGGAGTAGGAAGAGAACCATTTACTTATGCAAAACATACATGAGTCAGTACTGAGTATTTAGTCAAGTGTTTGATGGGAATTTTCTGTTGTGGCGGACTAAAAGTGTTTTTAGTCCACCGTAGACCTACGGGAAGTGTCCCGTGGACTGCTGTTGGTTTTGTATTTCTGGAGCTTTTGAAGTCAGCTCTAATGGAGAAATTCCAATCTAAGGATTTCTGATCAGCAAAAGACCAACCCCTTCCCCTTTCTTCTCACCCCTATTTATAGTAGTGTTTATGTATAAGGGTCTGATTTGTTATCCCCCTAATCATGGGAATCACTGTTTATCTGGGAGGTAAAGGGGCTGAGATTTGACAAAGTGTAGCTTGGAGATTGAGCTGATGGTTTTCGTCTACCGCAGATCTGATTCGATCTGCGGCAAACGGCGGGTTTTCAGGCCATTTATGAGGATGGAGGTGATAAGCATTTAATGCTTGATGCTGGCCTGAAACATTTAAGGCGACTTGACTCACGCACGTTTTGCATTAATTAGATTTGAGCTTACCGTTTTTGGTATTTTTCCCCAGCAGATCAATACCATTTTTGTTGCGGCAGATCAAATAAATTTGAGTAAATTGGTTCCCCTACCTCCAAACCTTGCTTCCTAAATTCCATGATGCGGAGGAGCAAGAACCACCATAGTGCTGGGCTGTGGTGGTCGTTGTCCTTGAGCCGTGGTGGCCATGGCAGATTTCTCAAGTCTTTTTTAGCCTTGATTATCATTTTTTGTTCGAGTTAATGCTGCGGTGGACCACTTTGTGACCAAGTCCACCGTAACCAATGGGTAAAGGAAATAACCAGCTGGCCTTTCATCATTACCTACTTCAGATGGTACTGATTTAGGCGGCCATGGGAGATCTCTTGGTCTTTTCAGCCTTGCCTCATCTTCTTCGTCACCCTCTTCGTCATTGGCCGCAGCTGGTGCCGCCGCAGATCGTTTTTTAGTGACTGAGTTTGCTGTGGACCGCTGGACAACTCGCCGTGGACCACTGGGTGGTGTGGAGGACCAGCTCTCTTCCACTTTTCTGGGCTTTGGCTGATGCTGCGGTGGATCATCTTCTTCTGGGTATTTACCATGTCTGATGGTTAATGAAGAAGACCAACTCTTAGTGTAATGATTAAACTTTGGAAATGTAATTCTTCCTTGGAAATGTCTCCCTTCAGCGCCTGGAGCACCGTGCCAAGGGAGGAGGGAAAAATGATGCTTGAAAGCCATTCTCCCTCTCATTTTCAAATTATTTTAGAATTCCTTTATGCGGCAAACTGAAACTTGGAGAATAATGGGTTGGGCTTTTGTTAATTACTCTGGTGCTCGGGCCTGGTGGATTGCTTTTGTTAATTGCCCTGGTACTTGGGCCTGGTGGATGGCTTTTGGGCCTTTTCTCCTCATGTACTGTCTACCGTGGATCACCGGTGTTGTTGGGCTTTGGACCCCTGGTGGATCATTGAGATATTGGATTTGGTCCACCGTAGACTGAAAAAATGGGCCTCTACACTTAAAAATAGATTTGAGAAAAAATTTGGTTCTTCAATAAATTGTCAATACCATTAATTGTTCTTAATTACTTGAATTATATTCAATTTAACTGTTTTCTCTACGGAAAAAAATAAAATTAGTTGGATGGGAGGGGTGTCAAATGGGTGGGTGGGTTCCGATGGGTATTAAATAGGTTTGGTCTTTAAAACCCAATAGTCTATTTAAACCCATTTAATAAAGTAGATATTATCCAAATCCAACTCAACCCAATTATCTAAACTAAAACCCAACCCACCCATTTACTCATTTATTTTCAGCATATATATAATTAAAATGTCCTAAAACCTCTAAAATGACCCAAATACTCCTAAAATCTTGAAATTTACCAAAATATTCTTAAAGCCTATAAATCGATGAAAAAACAATTAAAACTTAGGAAAATTACTGAAATACCCTTGGAACCTCCAAAATGATCAAAACCTCTTAGAATCTCTAAAATGACAAAAATACCCCCAAAAACCTCAAAATGATCAAAATACCCCTATAACTACTAAAATGACCAAAATACCCCTATTATTATTATTATTATTATATCTCTAATTTTTTTTTTCTCAAATTATCTCATATTTTCGTTTTTTTTTTTCTCAACCCCAACACACCAAGGTACTAACATTTTTTTTTTTCTCTAATTTTCTCGTATTTTCATATTTTTTATCTATATATATCTCGGAGAAATTTGTATTTGGAAGAAGGGGAATTTCTTTCGAATGATTAATTTTCTCGTTTGAATTTTCTTGTGAGTAAATATAAAAAAGTTTAGTTTTTTACACTTAAAATTCAATTTTTTTTTTTTTTTGCTATCTTAGAAAAGTTTTCGTTTGGGAATATTTCATGAATGAATTAGAAAAAATGTGAAATTTCTAGGCGTATATAAAGAGAAAATGTTGAATTTTTAATATTTCATGAAGAACTAAATATATGAATCGGCTGATTTGTAAGTTTTCTTGCAAAATATTTCTTGGAAAATTCTCCAGGCTAATCAATTTTATATCTTTTTAATGGAGCATGGATTAATTTTTGTTATATTTGTTGAATATGGCATATCTAATATATCTGGATCTGGTTATAGCCCATTTACATTCATGTTTTTTCTCAATTTTTTTTAATCTATGATAATTGATGTTAATGATGAAACGGGCTGTGTCAAATTTGGATCGGTTTATGGTGTAATTTACTTTTATAATTTTGCATAGATTGATTTCTGATTGGTTGATGAGAAATATATAAGTGAATATATCTTGAAAAGAATAATGGTTTAAGGTGGGGGGTATGCTTTTTTAATTACTGTTTGTTTAGCGGAGTAAGAATATTGGCTGTGTGTAGGCTGAATCTTTTTCTTTCTTTTTTTTTTTTTTTTTTTTTTTTTTTTTTTTTTTTTTTTTTTTTTTTTTCGGGTTTAGGCTTTTTGTTGATGCTCAATAAGCAACCCAATTCAACTCAACTTAATTGGATCTAATTGGGCTAGCACCTATCTATACTATAATGTAAAATTGAAGCTTTTTGACTTTTGGTTGACCTCATCATGTTGTGCCACATAAGCTTTTGAAATCTCACAATTTTACACCCCATTGTTTTAATATATATTTTCTAATTGAATTTAAATTTTATTCTATTATTAAACCTTCCATTAGAATTTTGACACATCATATTTTCTTTAATATAAGAATATATTATTCCATATATAAAACAATCAATCATAATTAATGTCTAATACTAAAATATATTCCATATATAAACACAATATAAATATCTTTTAATAATAATCATAATTATCAATTTTCATCAAGATTTTTAGATTTTTTTTTTCTTATGTATTTCATTTAATTTTGTTGATGGCAATGAAGAAAGATTGATGGATTTGTTATAATGAAACCATGTGAGCTTGAAATGAGTTATGAAAATTATTTAGGTTTGATTATATAATCATGTGTCAATGTATTTATTTGTCCTTCTTCTTATTTTAAGTATCATTTATTTTATTTTTAAATGGAAACATGATCCATATCATAAATATAAACATGAATCGTGTTTTATAAAAATTGGACTATATTCAACTTATGCCGAAAGATAAATTACATTATATTAAATTTTAATTATCCTATGGTAAATACTTTCTTAGTTATTTTTTTAAACAAAAAAGTATGATCTATCCTAAATCCGATTCGTAAAATCTCTTTATCGATCTTGCCTACCACATTTTGAACTTACAAAAAAAAAAAAAAAAAAAAAAAAAAAAAAAAAAAAAAAAAAAAAAAAAATTCAACAAAGGACAGAGTTTGGCTACAAACTGGTTTATTACTAGCTTGCTACAACTCATTACGTGACAATTAATAAGATCATCTATGTGTACTTTAGTTACATGACCTATTTAATAAGTCATGTGACTTCTTTAAATAATACATCTGGATAGTCTTATAAGCTACCACGTAGTGGGTTGTAGCAAACGAGTTACAAACCGGTTTATAACCAAACCTTATTCTTCAACAAAAGAAGTAAAAGGAATCAAAATTAATTTATATTTTATTTTCAATAATTTTCCTTTGCATCGCACAGGTTTGCGATTAGTATAAACTAAAACTCGGAGCAGAGAGAAACTTTTTTTACTCTTCCAAATCCTGTCACATCAGACTCTCTAGATTAATCTATCCCATTCCATTAATAACCTTTTAAATTTCCTCCTCCTCCTAATTGAATCAACATTTTTCCGTTATTCCACAAAGTAATACCTCACCAATTAATATCTTAATTGTTTTGGAATCCACGTATTAATACCCCACCAATTAATATCCACCTATTAGTGATTGTTTTGGAATGCCATTAGTCAAATGAAATTTAATTATAGTGTGATTGAATGATATATTGTAGAAAAGGAAATATATCTATAATCTACCCCACCAATTAATATTCACCTATTAGTGATTGTTTTGGAATGCCATTAGTCAAATGAAATTTAATTATAGTGTGATTGAATGATATATTGTAGAAAATGAAATATATTTATAATCTATAATTTATAATCTAAACTAAAACCCGGAATAGAGAGAAACTTTTTTGGCTCCTCCAAATCCTACCACATCAGATTCTCTAGATTAATCCATCACATTCCCTTAATAACTTCTTAAATTTTCTCCTCCTCCTAATTGAATCAACATTTTTTTGTTATTCCACCAATTAATACCCCACCAATTAATATCCTGATTGTTTTGGATTCCACGTATTAATAACCCACCAATTAATATCCACCTATTAGTGATTGTTTTGGAATGCCATTAGTCAACTGAAATTTAATTATAGTGTGATTGAATGATATATTGTAGAAAAGAAATATATCTATAATTTATAATCTAAATTAAAACTCGGAGCAGAGAGCAATAACTTATTGTATATCTTACATTCAAAGTATTTTTGCTTGGTTAAGTTGTAGTCCTCTATTTTTTGCAAACAATAATTTTTTTTTTTACAATTTCTGATACTATTTAACTGCATATAAAATTTAGTTTGATTTTATTTATTTTTATTTTTATAAAATTTGATATATTCGAAATATTTTTGCTTGGTTAAGTTGTAGTCCTCTATTTGTTGCAACCAACAATGCTTTTTTTTTTTTTTTTTTTTTTTACAATTTTTGATACTATTTAGCTGCATATAAAATTTTGTTTGACTTAATTTTTTAATTTTTATACAATTAGATATATTCGAAATATTTTTGCTTGGTTAAGTTGTATAACCGAATCTACAATCTACAAGGGGCAGAGAGAAATTTTTTTGGCTCCTCCAAATCCTACCACATCAAACTCTCTATCTCCATAAAAATTCACGCCATTCCAAATTTCTTTCCAATTTTAATTTTTTCTCATCTAGATTAATCCATCACATTCTCTTAATAGCCTCTTAAATTTTCTCCTCCTCCTAATTGAATCAGCATTTTTCCGGTATTCCACCAATTAATATTCTATATTTTTGTTTAGTGGAATCCACGTATATAATAATTTTGCCCCACCAATTAATATCCACCTATTATTTTAAGTGATTGTTTTGAAATGTCATTAGTAATAATTCAAATGAAATTTAATTATTTAGTGTGATTTTATTTCATGAAATGATATATTATACATAAAATAGATTGAAATATATTTTATCTATTAATCTATAATCCCATAATCAATGTTGATTAATTTATTTTTAATTAATAAATCCATGGTATTGTAGCCAATTTAGTATGACCATCTAATGCTTTTGTTTTTTTTTTAAATCTTTGATTGTTTACAATGGATATGAGCTCAAATTAGTTTGTAATTTTAAATGAAATTTGTGATATTATAGTGCAATGATTGATTATGTTTTTATATAAAATTACAATAGAAAAGGAAATATATTGCTTATAATCTATAATTCTCTCATAATCTAAAATACGCCATTCCATACTATCAATTTTGAATCTCATCTAAGAAAATCGAAACTCTTTTTTCTCTTAAATTTTCTCCTTTCCTATTTATTGGTTGATTTTTCCTCATTATGTTGCGCCCACATTAAGATTGTTTTGGAATGTCATTAGTCAAATGAAATTTAATTATAGTGTGATTGAATGATATATCATAGAAAAGGAAATATATCTATAATCTACCCTGCCAATTAATATCCATCTATTAGTGATTGTTTTGGAATGCCATTAGTCAAATGAAATTTAATTATAGTGTGATTGAATGATATATTATAGAAAAGGAAATATATCTATAATCTATAATTCATAATCTATACTATAATGTAAAACCGAAACTTTTTGACTGTTGGTTGACCTCATTATGTTGCGCCACATAAGCTTTTGAAATCTCACAATTTTACACCTCATTATTTTAATATATATTTTCTAATTGAATTTAAATTTTATTCTATTATTAAACCTTCCATTAGAATTTTGACACATCATATTTTCTTTAATATAAGAATATATTATTCCATATATAAAACACAATCATAATTAATGTCTAATACTAAAATA
The DNA here is from genome assembly GCA_907173295.1 of Fagus sylvatica. Lineage (NCBI taxonomy): Eukaryota > Viridiplantae > Streptophyta > Magnoliopsida > Fagales > Fagaceae > Fagus > Fagus sylvatica. The sequence continues at coordinate 33,032,823 of OU015765.1, forward strand.
TATTCCATATATAAACACAATATAAATATCTTTTAATAATAATCATAATTATCAATTTTCATCAAGATTTTTAGAGTTCTTTTTTTTTTTTTCTTATGTATTTCATTTAATTTTGTTGCTGGCAATGGAAGAAAGATGGATGGATTTGTTATAATGAAACCATGTGAGCTTGAAATGAGTTATGAAAATTATTTAGGTTTGATCATATAATCATGTGTCCATGTATTTATTTGTCCTTCTTCTTATTTTAAGTATCCTTTATTTTATTTTTGGATGGAAACATGAATCCATATGGTAAATATAAACATGAATCGTGTTTTATAAAAATTGGACTATATTCAACTTATGCCAAAAGAAAAATTACATTATATTAAATTTTAATTATCCTATGATAAATACTTTCTTAATTAGTTTTTTAAACCAAAAAGTAGTATCTATTCTTAATCCGATTCGTAAAGTCTTTTTATCGATCTTGCCTACAATATTTTCAACTACAAAAAAGAAAAAGAAAAAAATCAACAAAAGATGTAAAAAGAATCAAAATTAATTTAGATTTTATTTTCAAAAATTTTCCTGTGCATTGCACAAGTTTGCGACTAGTTTATTAAATAAGTGGGGTTTGGTTGGACAATTAGTGAGTGGATTTGGGTGGGCTAATAGGTTTGGGCTTTTTTTGTCACCCCTAAATAGGACAATAAGTTAAAGTGACATTTGGGGATTTTAGTATAACAGTATAACCATTAAAACGAATCTCTCCCTAAATGCTCAGTGACTTGATATCCCACACCGAAAGTGTGGACAAAGAGCCCAAGTGGGACTTCAAACAAAGTGCGTCTATTTTTGGTTGAAAACAGTTGGAGCAATTATCCCTCTAAAAGCCAATGAGATTAATTTTAATTGTCCTAGCACCATTGCCCAATCATATTTCATATTAGTCTTAAAAATAATCTCATGAATCTGAACTCATTATAAGACCATGTTTAGACCAAAAAAAACTAGTCATTGCAATTTCCAACGTTTTTATGTGTTTGTTTTCATTGAAAACTAGCAAGGGGAGATTTGAGATCGACGGTAGGAAAAGAGCATAACTGTTGTGAATGACTACATACTAACTAGTCTTGTCACCTCAAATCTCATATTATCTCTCCATTCCAATTCCTTATGTCCCCTATCCCTTTCCTCCGCTTTCAGTACCCCACTCTTCTGTCCCTTCACCTCTTTATTTGTGAATAACATGCTTAGGTTTGGAGTTTCGTGTTAGACATGAACTGTATGCATTTAGCACATCCAATAGACCCCTGTGGACTACCATATAAATAAACCCAGCAGGAATCAATTTTTTGTTGTGAGATTAACTTGCAGATAAGCCCTCATATATGTTCTTCCACATTAGATATTGCGTTACTGAACCAAAAGATAAAAGAAAATTGTGCATTGCCCATGAATAATACCTCTGTGCATTAACGAAGTTACAGCATGTCCTTATTAATGATCTGAAGTGCAATATTAGGCATATAAGAGAAAATAAAGTAATTACACGCTGCTTGTACTAAACTAATTAGTGGATGTATTTAGTCATCAAGTTTACTAAATCATCCAAACAAAGAGACTAAGGAGGAAACTTTTTACTAACAAAAACAAAGGGAGGAAGGTTGTACCACTCTCTCTCTTCTGCCGAAAAACTTTCGAGAGAGCCATTCCGAATTCCTACTTCGCACCTAACAACCAAATACGCAGTTCTGCCCTCACCGTCTTATCAACACTTGCTTTCTCTATATTTACTCTCTACATCCATTCCCTACCATACTCTGACAACCATACCTCCCATTTTCCACCCATCACTTTTCTCATACTCTGACGCCTTGTCTGTTCAAAGAGTACAAAACAAGTTTCATCCATTCCCTACCATACTCTGCTCTACTTTCTTCCTTTACTCCCAGATATTCACCATCAGTTTTTTCCCATCACCTCAAATTAGCCAGCCTTTTCCGCTCCACAACGCTCCAATTTCTACCTTTTCCTCCCACTTTTTCATCATCAACTCAAGTACCAGCTACTGTACCTATCAACTACATCATATTATCTCAACATCTCCACTTTCCCAGCTAGTTCTTTTCACTACACTCCAATTTCTAACTTTTCTTCTCACTTTTTCATCATCATCCTAAGCAACATTTTCTGTCCCAACCACCGTACTTTTCTTCCTTATTTGGACTCATCTGTGATATTCCACCACAACACACCAACACTGATCTTATATATTTTTCTTGTTCTGATACCTCAGACTTTCACTCAATCTAGATTACATACTCCTGTATGATAAAGACTTGAACATGAACAACTTTGTCCAGGAACGTGAGTTCGGTTGGACTGACAGTAGTGAATCCGATCAAAGTGCAGAGGAATATGATGGTGACCTTGATATGGACAACTCTTCCAATGATGAGATGGACTTGCATACACCATTGGCTCGACATGGACCAGTATTACGAGCCAACCCTGCAGATGTACTTATTCAAAGAGAATACTGGTCAAACTGTGCTATTGCTTATTTATTAGATTACCGGAAGTTCTCTGTTCGTCATCTCCAGCACATCATTGACACGACATGGAGAATCCGAGGGAATGTTACGGTGGTGGGGAGGGACTCTTATTATTATATACTGCACTTTGATGTACCAGATGATCTAGTCTATATTTGTGACGAGGGACCATGGGCAGTGGAAGGAGCACTACTTATCTTGGAAAGGTGGCGTGCTAATTTGGTTCTTCATGGGCTCCAACTAAATTTTGTATCTTTGTGGGTTCAACTCCATGGCCTTCCTCTGGAATACCAGTACCCTGACCTTGCAATCCAAATGGGCCACATGCTAGGAGTTTTTGAACGCATAGACTGGGATGTGCACATCCCTCGCAACATAAGGTTCATGCGCATCAGAGTAAGATTAAACCCATGGCTACCTCTCATAGCGGGCTTCATGCTTCGTCTGGATGATGGCAATCAAGTTTGGATACAATGCCGATATGAACGAATCCATAAAATCTGTACCAAATGCGGTATGATGGGCCACACTCGAAATCAATGCTCTTACCATATGACTGACATTGATCAACTACTCCATAGACAGAGACAAAGAATTCAAGAAGAGTTTCATGTGCAGTATGGATTTGATCCAATGGAACCACATTTTGTTAATGAACTCAGAGCTTTTTATAACAGACCCCAAAGGTGGAGCACTCAGATAAGATTCGGTCCCCTATCAAGAGACACCGGTTACCGCCATCGTCAACACCAACAAGGAGGACCACCACCCCCACAACCAACTATGCAAAGTTTTATGGAGGCAGTCCAAAACGACATACAAGAGAACAACCATGAATCTCATCTAACACACCATGCTACCCACACCCCAAATGCAGAACCACCAACATCAATACATCACCCCACACCCGAGAACCTCAACCAACATACAACCACACCAGACCAAGAACATACTCAACCAGTCACAACACAATCCCTTTGGCAACCTCCACAGAACTCTAATCTCCGATGGGTATGGCTTGATGGAGAAGGGCCATTTTTAACCAATGCATCCTTGGACCAACCTACTGTTAGAGACCATCTAAATGCCTTAAACTTCGAAATTAATTTCGAAACTAATGGCCTTGCAGATGAGGCAGATGCTCAGTCCACAACTCTAGTTGCCCATTTAGAGGTACATGTCAATGATAACTGAAACACAAATGAACCTCTAGAACAAAGGATGCATGAAGCCGGATTTAGATTTGAAACAAGTGACTCAAGCCGTCCATCACATGCTCCGATTAATGAAGAGGCGTTGGAGCTCCATCTTGCCCAATTCCATCTTGAATCAAATGAGACACTAACCTGGCTCAATCAAACCCACAACTCAATCCCAAACAAAACCATTTCATTTAAACCACAGATCAGCAACCTTGCACCAGACTTTCATTTAGGACAACCCAATAGTCTTGGCCCGCCTACTCCAGATCTGTCCACCAATATCTCACCACCTGAAACTACAATTAATAACTGGCCCAAGCCCATCAGTCCAGGCCCCACGACCCAAGAACACCCATATACCCCAAACTCTCCCCTCACATACACTCCGTCTTCCCCACAATCACCAGAAACTTCTCTGCCTCTTGACTGCACTTCAGAAAATAACCCAACTTCAATCAACCCCAAATCTAGGAAAAGAATAAGAAAGGAATTTGGTCGGCTAGGAAGAAACCTCCGTCAAAGACTCTTTTGTGGCCTATTCCAAAGAGAGATCACTGGTACACTAGAAATTCAGGATGAAGATTCGATTATGGGTTCAGAAGAAACATCAGCTCTACCTACGGATACATCAAACCCACAAGATCCATCAAGAAATGCAGGGTTCTGGGAAGCTGACCCAAATCAGCTTCCCAAGGAGCCATGAGGATCATCAGTTGGAACTGTAGAGGTCTGGGTAATACCTCTACAGTTCGTCAAGCCAAAGAAATTGCCCTCTTTTGGAAGCCAGATTTCTTTTTTATTTTGGAAACACGCCTTTCTAAAGGAAGAGGAAGGCAGATTTTGTCAAACTGGGGTTTTACTGGTTATTCTGAGGTTCCGAGGGAAGGTCTCAATGGCGGGCTAGCACTGGGATGGACCCAAGATTGGGAAGTTTCAATCTTATTGCAGAATAGGCATTTCATTCATTCCCAGATCACCAACATACAAGGTGAGGTTTTTACAGTAACTTTTTTATATGGCCACCCGAATATTGCGCACAGGCAACTTATCTGGAATGAACTCCAATCTTTTGGAAGACAAATAACCCAGAGATAGGTGTGTATAGGAGATTTCAATCAGGTTCTACAAGAAACAGATAAGTTTAGCTTCAAACAAATCTCTTCTGTAGGAAATTTTCAACTCCAACAAGTCCTCTCCGATCTATGCCTCATTCCAATAGACTCCAAAGGTCTCCCTTTCACTTGGATGAACAAAAGACAAGGGGATGATTTTGTAATGGAAAAGCTGGATCGGGCTTTTGCTAATACTGAGTGGATGGAATATTTTCCACATACTGTAGTTCGTAACCTTCCCATAATCAGATCTGATCATGGGCCTATCATCCTTGATACTGATCTCCCACAACATTTCAGGCATAAACCCTTCAGATTTGAGTGGATGTGGACCACCCATCCAGAATGTGAATCCATCATCAACTCAGCCTGGTCAAAGACTTACACTGGTTCATATGCCTATTTATTTGGAAAAAAGTTAACTTCAATAAGGGATGCTCTTAGGAGATGGAACAAAGATGTATTTGGCAAGGTGGAAACAGAGATAGCAAAGAAGAAAGAAGAGCTTAAAGTTATTCAGGAAAATATTAACTCTGTGGCTGATGTTACAAGAGAAACTGAACAGAGAGAGCAATTGGAACAATTATTACATCGGGAAGAAATCTTGTGGTCTCAAAAAGCCATAAAGGAATGGGATTTAAAGGGTGACTGAAACACCAAGTATTTCCAAGCTGTTGTTAGAAATAGAAGAAGGCATAACAGGATTATCCAAATCAAAAATGAAGAGGGTGTCTGGATATCTGATCAAACTCAAGTTGAACATTGTTTCTGCGATTACTTCCAAAAACTATATGCTGATACACCACAATTTTCTGCAGAAGAGATCCATATCCAGCTCAATAATCTTCCAATCCCAACTCTCACGGATCAACAGAGAAGCACCATTGATCAGCCCGTACAAGATGATGAAATCTTTCAGGCAGTCCAGCAACTAGGACCTCTTAAAGCACCGGGACCTGATGGCATTCCAGCAGCATTCTATCAAAAATTTTGGCCAACTGTCCAGCAAGACATCCTCAACATGGTTAAAGCCTTCTTCCATTCAGGTTTTCTTCTTAAATCTCTTAATCAAACCTTTATTTCTTTAATCCCTAAAGTTCCCACACCTGAGAGACTCACACAATTTAGACCCATTAGTTTATGCAATGTCTCTTATAAAATTATATAAAAAATTTTAGTCAATAGGCTCAAGCCCCTAATGGACAGTCTCATAACCCTTTTCCAAAATGCCTTTATACAGGGAAGGCAAATTACTAATAACATTATACTTGCTCATGAAATTTTTGAATATCTTAAAAAGAAACGTAAGGGGAAATGGGGTTTTGCTGCTCTTAAATTAGACATGAATAAAGCTTATGACAGAATCAGCTGGCCCTTTCTCACAGCTGTGTTAAGGAAGATGGGTTTTAGTACTAAGTGGATTACATGGGTCTCTCAATGTGTTCAAACTGTTTCCTATAGTCTACTCCTCAATGGAAGTCCAACAAAAAACTTTAAACCCAGTAGAGGACTCAGACAAGGTGACCCATTATCCCCGTATCTCTTCCTCATGTGTACAAACATCCTTTCATGTGCCTTGCTTAAACAGGAAATTATCCATAACCTAAAGGGCATTAAAATAGGAAGATCAACACAACCCCTCACACATTTGCTGTTTGCGGATGACTCTTTCTTATTCCTCAAAAATGACATAAATTCAATCAGAGCCATTCAATCCACTCTGGCCTGGTATTGTAGTCTCTCAGGTCAAAGTCTAAACCTGGACAAATCCGAGTTATACTGCTCCCCAAATATGAACATCCAACAGAAAAACAAAATATCTCAAGATTTGGGAGTTAAACTTGTCTCTCAGCCTTCTAAATACCTGGGAGTCAATTTCAAGTTAAGAGGTAAAAGAATAGCTGACTTCCAAGACCTTATTAACAAAGTCTCATCTAAACTCCAAGGTTGGAAAGCCAAACTCCTTTCCCAGGCTGGAAGACTAACACTCATCAATTCAGTACTTAATTCCATCCTTGTCTATACTTTTTCAGTATTCAAAGTCCCTGAAATAGTGTGTAAGAAGCTTGATTCCTTAATAAATGATTTCTGGTGGGGCCATGATTCTAGTAGAAGAAAGATACATATGACCAATTGGGAAACCATTACAAAACCCAAAACTCAAGGGGGATTGGGAATTAAAAAATTTGGATCCATGAACAAAGCTTTAATTACAAAACAATATTGGCGCATAAGAAATAACCCAAATCTCCTGCTCTCCAAAACTCTAAAATCAAAATATTGCCCAAATGGAGATATGCATTCTCATAAGCCCAATCTGAAAGCCTCATAGATTTGGAGAACTATCATGTCTCAAGACAATCCTAAATTAAGACAAGCAGCTTGGAGAGTTGGAAGAGGATATAACATTCCCATCAACCATCCAGATTGGTTTAAGTTCAAACCCAATGCTCCGCCACATATACAAGAACAAATCAAATCAGTGGCTGATCTTATTGATCAACAAACAGCAACCTGGAAAATAAACCTTATCAACCAGCTCTATGATAGAACAGAAAGAGACCAAATTATGAGCATTTCCATTCCGGTGGTTGAGATCAATGCTGCTCCTGACAAACTAATTTGGCCTCATTCACTCAATGGAGATTATCAGGTGAAGAAAGCATATGAAATTCTTACTCAATATGACAATGTCTCAGCTCCTTCTTCATCAAACAACACCCATTCCATTGTGTGGAAACACTTATGGAAAATCAAGCTTCCACAGAAATCCTCACTTTCACTTGGAAGATCCTCAACCATGCCCTTCCAGTCAAAGGAGAACTCAACCGCAGAGGAATACATTGCAATAGGGAATGTGTAATGTGCAACAATGCCATTGAAACCCAAGACCATCTCTTCCTTCACTGTCAATTCGCTCGAGCTGTTTGGTTTGGAGCTGGAATTCCAATTCTCCACATCACTCAGGCTGAAACCACAGTGGATATATGGATAAAGAATCTTATTAAGCAGTACACGACTGCTGATAATGATTATTACAATCTCAACAGGATTCTAATTATCCTGTGGTGCATTTGGTTTCATAGAAACCAATCCATTTTTGAAGGAAAGCAACCCAACCCACTAGAAATAATTCTAACATCTACTTCTTTGTTGAACAGGTTTTTGCAAAACTATTCTAACAATGCAGGGAACAATGGAAGAGCTGGCTATGAAGTAAAGACTACTGCTTGGAAGCCTGATCCTAATTGGCAAGTTATTATCACCACAGCTGCAGATTCAACAAAGAATAGTACAAGGTATGGGATAGCTTATATGGGCAAGATTCGACATGGTCAAGTAGTTTTTGTTGGATGCAAAACCACCACTACACAAGACTCTAGAATAGCAAGACTACTAGCTATCAGGGAGTCCATCCTTTCAGCATCCAAGCTGGGTTTCCAAAGGCTAATCATTCTCACTGAAGACAGGGAAATTGAGCACATGTGGGAAAGGAACAATCTTTGCAGATGGTAGCTTAGCACTATCTTACAGGATATTAAGAATCTCCAGCATCAACACCATCTTAGTCTCACTATAAAGACTACTCCAATGGCAGTTATTAAAGAATCTAAATCAATGGCCCTTACTGCATCCCGCACTTTTCTTGATGTATTTTGTGAACATTCCATGTGTAGACCCTAAGCTTTTAGTTGTTTTGGTTTTTGTTGTTTTGTGTTTTTTGTTTCTCTGTTTTCCTTGACAATGTATCAAAAAAAAAAAAAAACAAAGGGAGGACACTTCCTATAACTTTCTTAAATTCTCCATCATACCCCCACCCCATCTGATTAAAAAATTATTAAAAAACTAGTTAAGCATAACTTTATAGCTGGTCACCACGAAATTACTCAAAGCCTTGTTTTCTAGGTGGAAAAAGAGAAGAATGGACGCATTAAAAAAAGGGGGGAATCAATAACTTAGGGATAGGGTTGAAGAAAAAGAGACGTTAGGGAGACTTGGGAGTCAATGATTTTTGTCCTTTTCGTTGTGATTGGTCAATGTGAGATTAAATAAAGAGTACATGTATTGAAATGGTGAAGAATTTATCTTGTAGGATTATAGAGGAGTGGAATGATGCTTTAAATATGAAATCATTAAATAATTTTATGTTGTCATTTTGCGAGGACGCTTCCTGGAACCAAAGGGCCACTTGCACACCTACTTTGTTGAAAAAAACAAAAGTTGTTGACTTGACTGAAAACAAGCAATTATACAATCACTGTTTCACTTTCATTTCCAAATCTGTTAGTTTTCATGTTTCACACTCATCCATCTCTTTTATTTCTCTCCTTTCAATCCCTTCTTGAAATCAAAAAATTCCAAATCGAGAGTAAAAGCATTCAAGAAGAACCAATCGGGAGTAGTATGCAAAAGCTAAATTAAAGGTTGGAATCGGGGAGACTTCTTAGAAAAGTGGGAGAAATACAAAGCAACACTCCGTCAGACAAAGGTGAGAGCACTGCCTTAGCACAAAAACAAATACTATAAAAACTTCATCTATTAGAACTGTATCCAGAAGCGTGTTTCAAGAGGTTTTAGAGCTTTATAAACAATTGCTATGAATCACAAAATTTGTAAGTTCTTAATTTTCTTACACACATCTATCTCTTTTATTTAGAATCTTTCACCCCCTCCTTGAAATAAAATATCCATAACAAATTGTTTTCCTCTTCCCTAATTTATTTCTTCAGTTCTAATTGAACGCACTTTTTATCTAAATTTTGGTTCATGATTTATTAGGACATTCCCAATGGCTTCCATGAGCACTGAAAGAGCCTCATCATCATCACCATCTTCCTCTGATATACCTCGATGGACATACGATGTATTCCTTAGTTTTAGAGGCGAGGACACCCGCAATAATTTTACAGACCATCTATTTGATGCTTTGAAACGGAAGGGCATTTTCACCTTTAGAGATGATGAAAAACTTCAGAGAGGAAAATCAATTTCACCGGAGCTTGAAACGGCAATAGAAGAATCGAGATTTGCTATTATCATTTTCTCAAGAAACTATGCCTTTTCAACGTGGTGCCTAGAGGAACTTGGAAAGATCGTTGGATGCAGGAAAAAGAAGGGAATGACTGTTCTACCAATCTTTTATAACGTGGATCCATCTGATGTACGAAAGCAAACTGGAACGTTTGCACAAGCTTTTGTTGAACACGAAAAACATTTCAAGATAGAGGAAGTGAAGAAATGGAAAGCTGCTTTGATAGAAGTGGCTAATCTCTCAGGATGGGATTTAAAGGATAGGTAATTTGATTTGAGATATCCTTTCTTTATTATGTTTCCAACAACTCTTCATAGATATAGCTTGAATTATACTATCAACAATACAACAGCAGGATTTGAGTATAGTATAAGCCATTTTTAATTTGTGCACATTATATATGTTATGTAATCTATACTACCTAAAAGGGAATTGGATTTGATGGTTTCACTCTTAATTTTGAAAAATATATATATATATCTCATTAAATAGTTAAAATAAAATTACAGAATTCGAAGTACATATATAATATGATGAGCTTAAAATTGTCAAAAAAAAATCTTAAAAGATGGAAAGTCAGCGAAAAACAAAGAGGGGTGATGGGATGTTATCTTTAAAAATCAAATTATCTAGAGTCACATATAAAGTAGTGAAGGAGTTAATGACAATTTCAAAATCAGGCAAAATAAAATTTTATTGAAAAAGAGCTCCAAATTAACCTATTTACTAACTTACAACTCCCTACATACACAAAAGTTCATTTACATACACAATTAAAATCATATTAAATGTTTGTACCTAATTTTAACTATCGATAGTGTCAATTCTTGAAAATACCTTACAGAGATAAAATTCGATAGGTAAATGTAATTTGCCTATTTGTATACTTAATTTTTACTCCTTAACGTAACTTTTGATATTGTAATATAATGAACTGATTCAATGTTTACATTTTTCAAATAAGTTATGAAAATTGAGTTATGATGAAAATATATTGAAAACGAACAACCAATTTTTTAGAATAGAATAAAAAATTTCATCGAAGTTTATACTTGAATTAATAATGAGTTTTATTAAGAAAAATTGGACTAGTTTAAAATGAGTAGGAAGTGGTTTTAATTAGACTTGACAGAATTTTAAATAGGCTAGAAGTAATTTAAATTGGAGGGACACTTGCACAAAATTGGAGCACGTGAAATCTAATTAGAAAAATACTTAAAACCTAATTAAAGTTTACTTATAATCTAACTTGGATCATTATTAAACTTCCACTTTAATATAATATATACATATAGATAATTACATACATAGTGGTGAGGAGTTTCACGATAGTTATAATAATAAGACAAATAGTCTTTTTAGGTTTAATTAAACTTTTGGAACTGAACGTTTGTCCCATGTTTCAAGATGTTCTCCAATATTTTAAATGTTTTATTTTAGTCTTTAACCTTATATTAATGTTTTAATTTAGTTTTTACTATTAAGTGATGGATGAAAAAATATGATGTGGTTGAAGGAAATATTAAAATAATGAAAAAATGATGACATGATGCCAGTAGACCTTTAAAATAAAAAAGTCTCATGAAACATTTGCATCTACCTGTTTTCCATCTCTTTTATAGGTTCTTTCTTCCTTCTTCTTCTCCTACACCCTTTAAATACTCTGATTTGGAAGGCCATGATCTTCTTTTTTTTTTTTAATTTTCTTTTATAAATAATTAGAAATTTCATTGATAATAAATCAAATGTGAAATACATCATTTGCCAAAAAAGCAGTAAAGGAGTCAATGAATGGTACAAATTTGAATGGTTAAAATGAACTATAGTAACACAATACTTATATGCGTAGTTCTTTAAATTCTGGCTTGCAACATTCAATTACATTTATTAGTCGTCCCAATTTCTGTTTTAACCAACTAAACAGAATGCTATATTTCTGCCAATTTATTTTATTTTATTTTGGGTCCTATCATGGTAGGTTAAACTCATAGTTTATTGTTCTCTCTTCTGCAGGCCTGAGACAGAAATTATCCGAAAAATTGTGAAAGTGATATTAAATAAACTGAGTGGTACATTCTCAGTAGATACCAAGGGACTAGTAGGAATAAATTCCCGAGTGGAGGAATTGAAGTCACATTTAGCTTTAGGGTTAAACGATGTTCGCATTATCGGAATTTGGGGGACCGGAGGAATGGGTAAGACAACTCTTGCTAGAGTTGTTTATGGAATGGTTTCCAATCAATTTGAAGCTTGTAGTTTTATCGGTAATGTTAGGAAAGTTAATGAAACACATGGTTTACTTCAGTTACAAAAAACACTTCTGAATGAACTTCTGATAGAAAGAGATGTGAATATAGGTGAGGTTGATAATGGAGTTTTCATGATCAAGAATAGGTTACATCACAAAAAGATTCTTCTCGTTCTTGATGATGTAAATGAATTAGAGCAATTGATGAAGTTAGCTGGGGAGAATGATTGGTTTGGTCCAGGTAGTAGAGTAATCATAACAACAAGGGATGAGCATTTACTAAAGAGTCGTGAAGTAGATGGAATATACGAGGCTAACGGATTGGATTATGATGAATCTTTTCATCTTTTTAATTTGAAAGCCTTTAAAAAAGAGCATCCTACCGAAGATTTTCTAAAGCTATCCCAAGCCTTTGTAAATTATGCTAATGGTCTTCCTTTAGCCATTGAGGTTTTGGGTTCCTCTTTGTTCACAAGAAATATTGATGAATGGAAAAGTGCATTAGGTAGGCTCAAAGAAATTCCTAATAGAAAAATTCTTAATGTGCTTCAAAGAAGTTATGATGGACTAGAACCAATAGATAAGGAGATTTTCCTAAATATTGCATGTTTCTTTAATCACAGGGACAAAGAGAGAGTGGTAGAAATACTAGATTATCTTGAACTTTACCCGGAAATTGGATTAAGGGTTCTTATTGATAAATCTCTCATAAAATTGTATTACAATCAATTGTCGATGCATGATTTACTACAAGAATTGGGTCGAGACATAGTTCGTCAAGAGTGCCCTAAAGAAGAGCCAGGGAAACGTAGTAGAATGTGGTTGTATGAAGATATTGACAATGTACTAACCAAAAATATGGTAAGAGATTATTTAAAGATATACTTATTATATTAGTCGACAGAGTTTAAATTAAAATAGTTCTAGTAACAATACATTTTTCAATTCACTAATCCTTATTTTCTTTCTTGGTTATTAGGGAACAGAAGAGATTCAAGGCATAGTCCTAAAGTTGCCGAAACCAAAAAATGCAAATTGGAACCCAGAAGCCTTTTCAAAGATGAAATCTCTTAAGATTCTTGAAATTCATAACGTTGACCTTCTGCATGGACCCAGAATTCTTCCTAATAGCTTACGATTACTTGATTGGAGCTGCTACCCTTCAAAATCATTGCCTATAAGTTTCCAACCAGATGGGCTTGTTGAACTTCACATGTGTAGCAGCAAAATTGAACGACTTTGGCAAGAAAGAAAGGTAAGATTGTGACTTACGAGTACCCTTGTACAACTTTACTTTTTTAAGTTTATTTAAGTGTGTGGTTTCTAAAGATGTTTTACCCTTCTTCTTTTTTTAACAGTCTCTTGACAAGTTGAAAGTCATCCAACTGAAAAATTCCATACAATTGATTGAAACTCCTGACTTCACCGAAATCCCAAATCTTAAGGAATTGGTTTTTGAAGATTGTATAAACTTACGTGAAATTCACCCTTCACTCGGAGATCTTACAAAGCTTACGCTTCTTAATTTAAAAGGTTGCAAAAACCTCAAAAGTCTTCCAAGCAAGTTTGGAATGGAATCCCTTGAGATTCTTATTCTCTCCAGTTGCTCAAAAGTAAAAAAAATTCCAGAATTTGGGGGAAACATGGAATGTGTACGTAAGCTTTACTTGGATGGTACTGCTATTACAAAACTACCTGCATCAATTGAGAATTTGACCGGCCTAACTTCATTGAATTTAAGGGATTGCAAAAATCTAGTGTGTCTACCTAGCACCATTTTTAATTTGAAGTTGCTTAAAGATGTGGATATTTCTGGATGCTCAAAATTTGAGAGACTGCCAGAGAATTTGGGGAATGCAAAAAGTGTAGAGGAACTTGATGTGAGTGGAATTGCTATAAGACACGTGCCTTCTTCCATTGGTCTCTTGAAAAATCTTAAAAGGCTATCTTTGGAGGGATGTAAGGGGTTATCATCATCTAATAAATCATGGTATGAGGTCATCCCTTTTTATTCAAAGCCGATAAGTCCAGATCCCGTGGGATTGTCCTCTCTATTGGGTTTGTGTTCTTTGACTGAATTGAATGTAAGCAACTGCAATCTCAAGGCAATCCCCAATGATATTGGTAGCTTATTCTCTTTAGAAGGATTAAATCTAAATGGAAATAAGTTTGTTTGCCTTCCCGAAAGTATCAGTCAACTATCGAATTTGAAATGGATGTCGGTGAATAATTGCACGAGCCTTCGATCATTGTCAAAGCTTCCATCAAATATTCATAGAATTTTCGCAAAAAATTGTATCTCATTGGAAATGTTACCAGATCTATTAAAACTAAATGATTCATTCAAACCAAATCTCTTACTTCAGAATTGCTTCAAATTGGTTGACAATCAATGCTTGACTGACGTGTATTTTGCAGCAATAAAAAAGCAGCTTCAGGTCTTTCTCTCTCTCTCTTCTCTCTCTCTCTCTCTCTAACTCTCAGTTCTAAATATCATGCTTTGTATGTTTCAGGGACTCTCTCCTCAATTTCCAAATGATAGATATGATGTTGCTATTCCTGGAAGTGAAATTCCAGAGTGGTTTACCCATCAAAGTATGGGGGATGAAGCAAATATAAAAGAACCTTCAAATTTGTGTAATGAGTGGATGGGAATTGCTCTTTGCGTTGTGTTTCGTTCGCACCCACATCACCAAAGCGACATTCAGCGCAATGGACCTTTCTTTTATTTGACAAACAAAGGAAATGACATTTTTCCTGCAGCAGGCTTGAGCTATATTCCCTACATTTTATTAGATCACCTTTGGCTACTCTTTTTGTCTCCTTCATTCTATGATGAGAATACCATAAAATTATTGTGGGAATGTGATGCGAATGGATTCACTCAGCTTGGCATTAAAATTGATACCAAAGGTTTAGGCTTGGAGGTGAAGAAATTCGGGTTCCGTATGGTGTACAAGAAAGACATTGAAGATCTCAACCGAATTACGGCTCAGTGTAGCAACAACAATATCAATCCTTATGACGGCAACAATGTTCTCCGTCATAATTTCGACAATTCGACGGTGGCAGCAGAAGGTAACAAAAACAAGCCTAGCCGGGATGACTATGATGCGGATGAACCTAGTGGAGAAGGAAGCTCTAATGACATACCAAACCCAAAAAGGATTGAAAGGCTAACAGAATCTATGGCCTATGGTAACTCTGATTGCAAGGAGTCAAGTGATAGTGATTAGTAGCCTGGGTTTTGTCATTGAAAGGCTCACAGAATCAACGGTTTCTTTCTCTTCATTACCTGTAAGTCACTGTCTTTCTTCTTAATTTAAGTTTTGTTGGTTGCTGCATTATCTTTTTCCTTTCCTTTGGCATATACTCGTAATTTTTTTGGTAAATTTTAACTTTCAAAATAGTGTTTTGCTAGATGTACCTTAGCTTCATTATTGGCACTTATTCCAACTTTCATCTGGTCTTTTTCCTTGATCAAATAAGACAAAGCAGAAATCCTTGCTAATTTAATATGCATATTATTGAATCTTAAGGATTGGTACAATTGGTAGAAGAATCATCCCTGTTCTTGAAGCTACTTGTTTAATCCAAAAACAAACAAAAATAAAAAACATAGTATTAAAAAATAAGCAATGATTAGGGTAATTTTTGGTTCAGTGATTTGTGTTACTTATTTGTGCTGGTTGCCCCCTTGTTGGAGGATGATTAGACTTGTTCATGAGGAGAAACTGTCACATGGCCAGGAGACAAGAAGACAAGTGCAATTCATTGTATGCTCATGATTCTCACTCTATTAGATTGGAGGGTAAAATCTGCACTCTTGTTGCTTATAGTCTATTGTTTTAAAAAATTTCAAAGTGCAAAAGAAAATATGCGTGCATGCCACTGTAAACATTACAATCGGAATTAATTATTATGCCGTTACATATGATATATGTGAACTCATGAATAGATCACAATCAGAATGAGTAGTCTAGCTAGAGGTAGCATTTAGCTTCCTCCCTTGTTCAAGGTTTTCCATGGTTGTGTACTAACCTTTAACCAAAGAAAATGCTTTGTTTCTGTTTAAGAGAATTTCTGATTTTTCACTCTCGTTTTTTTTAGCTACCCCTATCTCATGGTGAGGAGTTACTGATAAGCTGATATGGCCTCATGTATCACATGGTCGATATGAGATCAAAATAGGCTACCAATTGCTGCAGACATTGGAAGTAGGGAGAACTCAGGTAATGGATTCTCATTGCAAGGCCATAGCTCTTAGAAGGGGAAATCTGTAGAGCTTGAAGCTTCCTTTGAAGTTTGTATTTTTTGTGTGGAAGCTTCCTACAAATAATGAGTGATAGTAAGTGTCTTACGAGGAAGAGGAAACCTTGGATAATTTATCCCTGAAGTGCAGTCTTGCTCAGGCTGTATTTTTTGGATCAGATTTGACCCTTAGAATTGAGTTCATTTATCCTTGCTCTTTGAAACAGTGTTTGGCTCAATGGTCTGAAATTTCATAAAACATGAATATGTTATGTTCTCTAGATTGATGTTTGAGGGTGCAAAACAGTCTGCCTTAGAAGTGCTAATGCTTAGTAAAGCTTTGTTTTGCAGGTATGCGCAAACCTACAGATGTACATTTCAATAGGCGGATCGGAGTAACTACAAGAAAGTACCAAGGCAAGTATTTCCAATTGTAGAGGGTTGGCCAGTGTTGCTGTCTTGCTGACAATTGAGAGTTGAGACATCTTTTTTGATAAGTAGAGAGTTGAGACATTGGCAAAGAAGGGTGTGAATGGGGTGATTTTGGCTAAATCTTGCGATAGCAGGAAAAATTTTGGTAGGCTGTTGCATTTCTGCCATATGCAGCTTGGTTGTTGCAGAGTTGTTTTGATAAGTAGTAGAGTGAAGGACCTTTGTTGGGGAAAGAAGGTTCCTTGGCAACTTGTTGCACTAATTGAAGACCACAAATGCATGGAAGTTGCAGAACACGAATGGTATATATATGCGGTGCATAGGGCCCTGGCTACTCTTGCTTCAAAGTCATTTGTGGACATATTTTTTGGGGCTTGTAACTCAATTACTAGCTAACTCTTCTGACATTATTGTATCCATAAAACAAAAAAGGTTATCTTACACCTAGTTGTGGACTAATATTTGCCATTGGCACATGTCTGCATGCAATCATTAACATTTGTTAAGACATTATGGAAGAGATTTGTGTTTGTCTGAAAATTCCTGTATTTCTCCTGTTTCAATCTCAGTTAATAAATAAAATAGTGTTCAATTTCCTCTCCATTTTAGACCTTTTTTCTTGTGTTGATTATCTCATTGTCATGCGAATTTTCGTTCCAGCTGCCAAGTGTATTTATGTTTGTGTTTCCTTTCAGTGCATTGAGCTGTATAATTTGTTATTATTATGCTCATTGATTTTAGTTCTATTTATTTTCCTATTAGTTGCACTTGACAGCATTTGTGCCTTGAGTCACATTAAAGAAATTTCCTATAGAAAAACTTGGCTCTCAAATTAGTGAGAAGGGTAATAATGATAAGAAGAGAAATGAAGTTTATAATGCCTTCTCTTGTATGGTAATGGAGGGAAGAAAATTGCATAATGAGTTTCAATTTAAAAGGATCTAAAAGAAAACCTCTAGAGCAAAATCATCTAGTCTTTCCTAGCATACAATAGTGAATTTCTGCTTTATTTCCATGTCCGACTAGTATTGGAGACATGGATAATTGCCATGATTACTCTAGCTCAAATCCTTTATACAAAGTTCTTATATTCCCAACTCCTCTTCTTGAAAACAACACATTTGCATAGTTGTTTTGGCAAATATCACGGCTAAGGATAAAACTTAGATATAGTTCTTTAATTGCAATAGATTATGTTCTCAAATTAAATGCAAACATATAATTACATTGAATTTAATAGTCTTTAGAAAAATAAAACATTATTTGTGTTTTATTGATCAATACAACTATGTGTTCCAATTTAATTAGGGACCTAATGTATTACACCAAATGAACTATACCTAAGTTTTTTCCTTTAATTAATTTGATATATTTTTAATTTTAACTAAGTAACTTTCAATTTTTTCTTTCTTGAAAGCATTTTTATTACTTTTTTTTTTTATAGTAAAAATGACATAAATGTTATTAAAGAATCTATTAACTGTCTGTACAACATGAGCACAATGAGGCTCAAAGAAATGAGGGTAACCTTCAAATAAAAAAAGAGGCAAAACTAGATGGCAAAAATAAAATCATGTATATCTGTAGAACACAATTGGTTACAGTAAAAATAGTTCTCCTCTCAATGTTGTTCCCAACAAGAAGCTCCAAGTATTGAATCACATAATCATTTGCTTTTCGGACTGAAACACCCCAAGATGGACATTAGGCTTGAAGTCTCAACCGTGTCTCATTTCTATGATTCCAAAGAAGCTAACTAGTAGTACAAAAGATCTCTAATTCCGGGTGGTCAAGTGATTTATCATATGAGCAGTAACATAAAGAAATGAGAGGTTGGATAGTTTTGAATAAACTTCCTTCAAGTTCTCCTTTGCCAAATTTTCATTATCATTGAGCAAGACCATAAGACATAGGTCACATCTTCATGCTCCTCCCCCACATATATCACAAGTCAAGCTGGAAGTTACCTTGCATCTGAATAAGTTTATTTTAATGTGTAATAGGTTTTTGCAAACCCTCCATTGGAACACTTTAATTTTGTTGAGTATTCTAATTGTGAAAAAGCTCAATAGTTGAAGGATGTTCCAAGTGATCCAAGAGGATGAGCCATCTCCACTGGATTGGGTTGAGGCATGTCCGAAATGTATCCAATTAAATCTACTGGTATTTTAACTTTTTCTATACGAAAGCAGGTAATGGAAGTGACAAAGCCAAAAGAATTTTCCTTGAAATTAATACAATTCAAACTTGGGCCACCATTCTAGGTCGTTATTTAGCTGGATTTACATTAGCCAATGACTATTATGCGGAGCATATGATCTGAAACCATTGAAAAGTTGAAACCATTCTCCACATAATAAATCATAAATGCTCCTAACTAGATATCCCACACCGAAAGTATGAACAAATATGAGAGCCGAGTGGGACTTTAAAAACAAAGCTTAGCTAACTTTTAAAAGCATCTTTGCGCTTGGGGCAATGACGCAGCTAGTGAGGTTCTAACCGAGGCGCGTCTATTGCTGGTTGAAAACTATTTCCAAACCCCCTCTTAGGCCTGGGTTCTGCCTTGGCATTCGAGAGTTTCTGGAAGGGCTCCCTACGGGGTAAAGCCCTAAAATTTAGTCAAAAAGCTTTTCTCATGTCTTAAATTTGGTACTTAAAAATAGATTTCAGAATAAATTTGGTTCTTCACTAAATTGTCAATACCATTAGTTGTTCTTAATTACTTGAATTATATTCAATATAACTGTTTTTCTCTCTGAAAAAAAATAAAATTAGTTGGATGGGACGATAAGTTAAAGTGACTTTTAGGGATTATAGTATAACAGTATAACCATTAAAACGAATCTCTCCCTAAATGCTCACTGACTTGATATCCCACACCGAAAGTGTGGACAAAGAGCCCAAGTGGGACTTCAAACAAAGTGCGTCTATTTTGGTTGAAAACAAATGTAGCAATTATCCCTTTAAAAGCAAATGAGATTAATTTTAATTGTCCTAGCATGATCTCATGTGATTAAGGGCCCATAAGTTTATTCCATTGCCCAATCATATTTCATATTAGTCTTAAAAATAATCTCATGGATCTGAACTCATTATAAGACCATGTCTAGACCAAAAAAAACTAATCATTGCAATTTCCAACGTCTTTATGTGTTTGTTTTCATTGAAAATTCCAAACTAGCTCATTCACATAACTCTCGTGACAAACAATTGGGTGGTCTACAACGTCATATGATGTGTTTTTGCCAAATAAACCATTGTAAGAGCAACTCCAGCAATTCTCTAAAGTTATCTCTACTCTATCTCTATATTTACACTATCAGCAACTCTTTATTTATTTTTACTCCAGCAGTACTCTCTATTTCACTCTTTACTCTATTTAAATATACTTTTTTATTCTTTTATCTCATTTAAATATTATATTTTTTATTCTTCTTTATTATTATTTCCCACAAAAAATAACCAACTGCCATAACAAATCCTTCCCACCTGCCACCACCACAACCACCGTAAATCAACCAGAGCAACCAAAAACCACCACAAATGAAATTTCTCGGCAACCAAACAGGGTCAAATTAATTATTTCAAATTAATTTCTCAGCAACCAAAATCAATTTCTCAGCAACCAATCGGCACGGCTCCACCACCTCCAGGCCGAGACCCATTCCTCCAGGCCGAGATCGGCACGGCTCCACCACCTCCAGACCGTTGGGATCGGCACGGCAAGGCTTGGCGGCAGGCTTTACGACTGCGATGGTGGTTCGTGCTTCGCGGCGTGGCCAGCGGGGTGGGTCTCTCCTTCGCGGCGTGGCCAGCGGGGTGGGTCTCTCCTCCGCGGCGTGGCCAGCGGGGTGGGTCTCTCCTTGGTGGTGGCTGGCCTCACAGGTGGTGGTAGTTACAGATCTGAGAAAAGAGCCACGCCGTGGGTCTCTCCTTGGTGGTGGCTGGCCTCACAGGTGATGGTGGTTACAAATCTGAGAAAAGAAAAAAAAAAATTTGGAGAGTTGGGTTATATAAAAAAATTTCTCTGCTAGTGGTTTCTAGGAATGTTCTTCAATATTCCTTTTTTTTTTTTTTTTTTTTTTTATACCTTTTTTTTTCGGAAATCAGGAGTTTTTAATTAAAATAATATTTATAAAAAAATCAACGGTAACATTATTTAACGGTAACATTATTATTTCTTTTTCAATATTTAAAGATCCCAACGGTCATATTTTCCAACGGTCATATTTTCTTAACGGTCATATTCTTTTAGTATAAATAGGACTATTTCATATCTCTAATTTTCATTCACCTCAAACCAAATTTTCTCTTTCATTAATCTCAAACTCAGTTTACTCACTCACTATCAAACCCAATTTGCTCTTTCATTATCAAACCCAAATTTCTCTTTCATATACTATGGATCATAATTATCATCTTAAGCCTCGTGATTATCAAATGAAGGAAATGGAAATGGCTCTTCTTGAGTCCGACTCTGATGATGAAATTGAGATACTTTCAATTTTTGCAATGGAAGAAGAACGATTGAAAAGAGAGCAAGCATCAACATCACGTCGTGGTTCAATTGTAGGCCGCAAGGTCATTAAGCGCGATTATTTGCAAGGCGAAGAAAGGCTTTTTCATGATTATTTTGTAGATAATCCGGTTTTTCCTCCTCATTTATTCCGAAGGAGGTTTCGGATGAGTCGTCCACTTTTTTTTCATCTTCAATCTGCACTAGAAGCGCATGATCCATATTTCATCCAAAAAAGAAATGCTGCTGGAACGCTTGGTTTGTCGTCCCTTCAAAAGATGACTGCTGCAGTAAGGATTCTCGCTTATGGAGTAGCAGCTGATTCTACTGACGAGTATGTGAGAATTGGGGAAAGCACCACAATAGAGAGTCTAAAAAGATTTGTTAAAGCGGTGGTTAATATTTTTTCTGAAGAGTACTTGAGGTCACCAAATAGCAATGACATTGCTAGGTTGCTCGCGGTTAACGAAAAGCGTGGATTTCCAGGAATGTTGGGGAGCATTGATTGCATGCATTGGAAATGGAAAAATTGCCCGACAACATGGAAAGGTCAATATACTGGTCATTCTCGTGAACCAACACTTATTTTGGAAGCAGTAGCTTCATATGATCGTTGGATATGGCATGCATTTTTTGGTTTACCTGGGTCTCATAATGACATCAACGTACTAGAGCATTCTTCTATATTTACGGAGCTTGTTTAAGGGCGTGCTCCTCCAGTGAATTACTCAATCAATGATCATGATTATACAATGGGATATTATCTTGCTGATGGTATATATCCACAATGGTCAACTTTTGTGAAAACAATCTCAGCTCCACTAGAAGTAAAGAAAAAACACTTTGCTAGAGTTCAAGAGGCATGTAGGAAGGATGTGGAATGTGCATTTGGAATACTTCAAGCAAGATTTTCAATTGTGCGTGGGCCTGCACGCTTTTGGTATGAAGCAACTCTCAATGATATTATGAAGGCATGTATAATATTACATAACATGATTATTGAAGATGAGCATGATCCTAATGGAGTACAACAAGATGATGATTACAAACAAGTGCCTGAAAGCATCCCTATACCCGTGTCACGAGAGCCTACAATTGAAGTTCAGAATTTCATTCAATCCCATATTTGCATTAGAAATAGAGAAACTCATTCTCAACTCCAAGCTGATCTTGTGGAGCACTTGTGGCAACTACATGGCCAATCATAAGATTATCTAGTTTTAATTTTCATGCTTGCATTATTTATTTATGTTATTCTTTATTGTAATTTGAAATTTATCAAATCTATATTATTCTTGTGAAAGTTCTTTAAAATTCCATTATGCCATAAAAAAATATTAACACGTATAACTTGCAAAGTCAATGCTATATATATTTTACCACATTAACATTCAAAGTAATAAATTGAGTTATCAACCATAATAGCAAAGGACATTCAATAGCAACAAAAGTTCAAAGTATTATCTTAATTCATACAACACAAGAGCATTGATGAATATAATACAAAAATAATACAATATTATTTACTAATTACCACTTCTTTTTCCAAGGATTTCCAATTGGCGTTGATGAAAATATTCTTGTTGCATTAGAGGCAACGCATCTACATTCATTGTCATAATTTCCCTCTTCCTCTTTCATTTTTTCCCTCTCCTCTTTCATTCTTTCCCTCTCCTCTTTCTTTCTTTCCCTTTCCTCTTTCATTATTGCCAAACGAATTGTTTCTTCCTCTTTTATTCTTTCCCTTTCCTCTTTCATTTTTGCCAAATGAATTTTTTCTTCCTTAATACAAAGACGCTTATTCTTTAGCTCCATGTACTCAACACGACCCCTCTCAAGAAATTCCAATCTCGTTTTTGCGATTTTTTTTTTTCTTCCACCATGGCATCCAAGGCATATTTCACATTTGAACTAGTACCTTCGTCGCTCTTTTGTTTGTTCAATCGAGTTTTTTCGACCTTCCTACCCAGTGATCTCTCCAAGTCTGTGTTGGAAGCATTTGCGACATCTTCATCTTCTAGATTTATAGTGTTTAAAGAAGATGTTGTCTCCATTCTCCTTCTTCTTGGTGTCTCATTTTGATGACTATTCAACCATTTTGGTGAATACTTCAACACGTTCTAACAATGTTCAAACATAATTTTTTTGGCATATTCTGCTATATACAATTGTTTTGTCTGATCAATCTAAAAAATTCCAACAATAAAAACAATTAATATTTTCAATAATTAAAACAAATTGATGCATTAACAAATTTGAAGAGTTAATAAGATGCACCTTGTTTTCCTCAGTTATACCACTTTGATGCAATGATTCAATCTTTGCCAAACACCCAGAATATTTATTGGTGGAAAGTTGAATGGTTGACCACCGGTTCTGAAGAGAACCTTTAGTTCGCTTAATTTGGGAGGTCGTATGAGCATGATAATATTCATGAACTCTCGTCCAAAATATTTTATATGTTTGATCATTGCTTTGCACCGGATCTTCATTAATAGAGAGATACAAAGATATAAGATTCAAATCTTCTTCTATAGTAAAATTGGATTGACGTGTTTGTGGATTTCTAGTGGATTCAACTTAGGATGGAAACCTATCCGATAATTCTCTTGAGGGTGGATTACTATTATGATCGTTAACATATGTGGGTTCCATCAAATATTCGTTATACGTATCTTCTAGAAGATTAACAAAATTGGGGGTTTCATTTTGAGAATTCATTCCTAATTAAAAATACAATACAATATTAGGTATCAATTACACATGAAATCGTATGTAAAAGTAAAACTGTTGCAACTAATTCCCTTTTCTATGACCAGATAGAGCATAATTAATTTACTATATGAAAAACACAATTCACACAACTCATCAATGTAATAGTCTCATTACCAAACAGATCCAACCTATAATTTCATAATTCCATCCTCATTTTGAGGCCAAAACCCGAAACCAAATTACACAGAACCTCAACACACAAACAGTATACAGAAACTCAACACCCAGTACACAGAGGCCAAAACACCCAGTAAACAGAACCTCAACACACAAATACACAAACTAATTCCAATCAAAATCATATACAAGACACAAATCATCCAAAGTTCAACACCAGTACACAGAACCTCAACACACAAACAGACACAAAATCAACCCGAAACCAAACTAATTCCATTCAAAATCATCCAAAGTTCAACACCCACCAAACCTCCATACACCACCAAACCTCTCACAGACACATCACAAACAAACCCAAATTCACATGATTTTAAGCTGAATAAAGGAAAAGAGAAGGAAGTGATGATATACCTCACGCCGGAAGAGAGAAGGCAAGCCTAGGCCGAGATCGGCAAACCCAGGCCGAGATCCGCAAGATCGGCAAGCCCAAGCCACCACCACGCCGAGATCGCAAGCCCAATCAACCATCACGCCGTTAACCACCACCACGCCGGCGTTTCCAACCGCAAACCGAAGCCCAAGCCCATTTCGTGTTGACTCGCAAGCCCAAGCCACCACCACGCTAAGATCGCAAGCCCAAGCCACCACCACGCCGAGATCGCAAGCCCAATCAACCACCACGCCGTTAACCACCACCACGCCGGCGTTTCCAACAGCAAACCGAAGCCTAAGCCCGTTTCGTGCTTCAACAGAAAACAAAGAGAGAGCACAAAGTGAAGAGAGAGAAAAAATCGATTGAAATGAAACTTCGGGAAAAAAATAAACAATTTATAGTCAGTGGTCCCGCCTCCTGAAAAGCTACTGTTCATTTTGTAAAATTTTTTGGAGATAGAGAGTTAAAATAAAGGACTGCTGGAGCACGTTTCTTTGCTTTATTCCCTATTTGTAGAGATAGAAAGCAGTTTTTGCAAACTGCTGGAGTTTCTCTAAGAGCATTCGCACTAAAAACATCAAACCGCACCAGGCTAGTCATTGTTTTTTTTTTTTTTGCTTTGCTACAGTTTCTTGCCTAAGATCACGAGCTACTGTTCATAAACAAACCAAAACAAAATCGTTTTTTATTCTCAGTTTCTATCTCCTTTCGATTTCTCTCTCCTCAAGCCAAACCCATTGACCTCTCTCTCTCTCTCTCTCAAGCTCGCGACTCGTTGATCTATGCCTCCCCCATCGTTGCTTCGTCGTCGTTTCACCTTGGCGCAACCGATTTGGAGCAAACTTATCGATGGTGGGTCTGATGACGTGAGTGGATTTTGTGGGTGATGGGAAAACTCGAATTGATCTGGTCCAGTGAAGGTTTGTGGGTGAGTGGGTTGTCGTGGGTTTTTTTTGCCGGCTTGTAATGGGTCTGAGATCTATTTGGTTAGGTTGTTTCGGCTATGTTGGTATGTTGTTAGTTTTTGTGGTTGGATTGTTGGTTTGCTTATTGGTTTAGTCTGCTTGATCAGCTGTGGTGATGAATTTGGTGCTAGCAGTTCGTGTTGAAAGGGAAAGTGGTGAAGAAATTGTTGCCATGTGATGAAAGGGGAAAGTGGTGAAGAAATTATTATTATTTTTTTTTTAGAGAGAAATAATGATATAATACAGAAATAAACAAAGAGCTTGATGTAGTGCATGCAAGTTATAAGTTTATTAAAATAGAAAAAGTAGATGTTTTTAAATAAATTTAGCTCAAAATTTGGTGTCTCATGAGAATTAGGGGTGGGCAACTATCCGCCAAACCCGACCTGCCTGCCTAATTCGCCCGAACCGATCACCCGCCCGTCCGTCCGCCTGCGAGAACATATATGGACGGATACGGATACGAATTTTTTATTTTATTTTATTTGGATTTTTGGACGGACAATGGATATTATATATTTGGTCGGGTAACCACCCGACCCGCCCGATCAAATAATTATAAACATTAAAAAAAAAAAAAACTAATAAACTACCCCACCCCACCCGTGACCTTCCCCTCTTTCTTCTTTCTCTCATTTCATTTTCTCACTCTCTCCATTTTCTCTCAACCTTTTACTCAACTCACAGATTCACAATCTCTCACTCTGATCTTCACAATGTCACAATCCAAATCCGTGGGAGTCGTTGGATTTGGGAGCAAAAGACCAAAACACCCCACTCGTGGTGACCATTAGGAACAAGAAGACGAATGAGGAGATCGGACCGCCATGGCTGAGGACGGTGACACGAGCCACTTGCCAAAGGTGGAGATCGGAGTTCATAAGGAGTCTTAGGATGAGTTTTGAAGCTTGGGTCTTATCTCACGCTCTTATGCCACCGCCTCCATCATTCTCTCATATCTCTCACTCTCAATTGCCGTCTGTGAGAACCACGACCTTTAACCCAATGTAAAGGCCTAAACATGATTCTCAAAATGAAGACTTTTACTGTTTTTCATCCTAATGTTTAAGGAGAATTTACAATGGAGTCGCCACCTAACTTTTATAACAAAAAGCTAAGAAAAAAAGTGTTATCTTTTATTGATTAAATAAATAATACAATTGTTTGGAAAAGAAACAAATTACAATATTTTACCCTAGATACAATTTTAAAAAACAAAATACAAGACTTTGGTCTTAAATACAATCTAAAAAAGAAAGTAAATATGATACATAAACTAATCTAAACATCCCCTAAGATTAGGATTCGGGGGCTAGGGGATTGGATGGGAAGGTGTTAGGCACCCATCCAACCTGACCTAAGGTCAATCTCTAAGAATCTATTAATCTAAGTTCACAACTTCAAACAAACTATACTCGCATTTGATTCATAACATCACAACAGTACGTGCAATAAAAAATTAAACAGTGATTAATCATCAAGCATTTAAAATCATTTAAGCATGCATCTCACATGAAAAAATAATTTAAAGTTGCTGTAATTTTAGAACAATATGTTAGAAAAATCATATTTGCATAATTCACAAAACAGAAACCGAAAACAGTGCAATATTGCAATTGTGCATTAAAAATTAATCAAACAATTGAAGTTAAAACTAATCATGCATTCTACACAATTAAAGTTGCTGCATTAAATTAAAAAAGAGAAGATTATACCTTTTGGGATGCAACCTCTTGAATGAGTGTCCTGAATTGAATTTGATTGTGATGGGATGCGGCCTCTTGATTGAGAATACCACCGATCCTGAAAATTGATTCTTAAGAAAAACCGTTAAATTTGGTTGAAAGAGATAAAAAAAAAAATGGAATTGAAAGGTTGGACATAGAGATTACAAAAATGGCTTTTGTAATCTCTGGACTTGAATATAAGAACTCACTTGTGTTCTTATTCTCAAGTCTAACCCTTTGCAAAAATTCTCTTGAATTTTGCTTAGGATTGCTCTGAACTAATTTTTCCAACCTCCTGTTAAAATTAGAATATTTTCTATTTATATGGAAGCCCTAAAATGAACCTACCCACGTTTTGGAACTCATGGGAGTGCATTAGGGTTTTGGAAATTGGATATACTTCATGAAAATCCCGAAATTCTGACTGATTTTTAGGCCCTGATTGTGGGCCCATTGTGACCCTCTAAACGTTTGAATTTGGAGATGGTCATTTCATGTATATTTGTAGCCCATCATGTTATCTTTACAGCCCAATTTAAATCAACTCAATCGAATAATTGAGTCAAAAGTTATGGTCAAAATACTAATCAGTGTACAGGCTGGAATCCAAATCTGAATTGGGCTTTGGATAATTCTGGGTTTTTCACCTTTGGTCAACTTCTAGTGGATTTAGAAGTCCTTCTTTGGCTGAATTCGAGATTTATTGATTTTAATTAATTTATTAATAATTAATATGATAATTATTGGTCAAAATAATTATCTCATTAGTTAAAAATAAATCAATTTAAGAATTATCCTTTGATGAATATCTTGTGCATGAATACTTACCATTTTAAGGTGTTCTAAACCAATAGGAATTATTTATTAATTGATTTTAATTTAATCCTTTAGAGGACCAATCAAATTAATTAACAAGTAATTCTATGCATGTGAGCTTATGGTAAATATCATTTCAACCAATCAAATTTATTTTCTTAATAAAATCTTGGTTTTTGATCCGATTTCCAATCCGAAAAATGCACTCACATTCTTAATTCAATTTTGATCACTTAAAATATGATTTTAAATTTATGGACCAACTTTGAATTTTCAAGCTTGTGAAATTACCATTTTACCCTTTATGCACTAAAGTGTAAAAAAGTAAAATTAATGGTTGCAAAATGGGGTGTCAACATCGTTGCCACTCTCCGACTCACAACAACACCCAAGCCGCCGCCTTTTCAAGATCGAGAGTTTGAGATACTCTAATTGATTTGGAAATTTGTTGCTGTGATTTTTGTTCAGATTTTTTTGCTTTTTGATAGGTTTTGATTTGGGAATATATGGGTTTGATTTGGATTTTTTTTTTTGCTGTTTTGGAATTTGTTTATATTTGGAAATTTGTGGTTTTGATTTGGTAAAGATTTGGAATTGTTTTTTTGCTGTTTTGGGAATTTGTTCATATATGGGAATTTGTTCAAATCTGGTAATTATATTTGCCGAGATTTGGTTTTTATTTTTAGGTTGATTTTTTTGCCGTTCAGAATCTTCAGATCTGGGAATACCCAATCACCCAATCATAACCGACCCGTTCAACCCAATACTCGATCCGCCCAATCCGACCATTTGTGTGGATAGTCAACGGATTTTGTTTCTTCAAACCCGACTCAATCAAGTAGGATGAAGAATTAACCCCAAACCCGAACCGCCCAGCCTGTGCCCACCCCTAATGAGAATGCTCTAAATATTGTAAAGTGAAACTCTATCGGTAAAGGTCCAAGTATTTTAAAAAGTAATTTACCTAAAATTCTACTATAAAAAATTTAAAGAAAATATCTAAAAAAATTCATTATTTACTTTTAAATTTTTACTTATTGCGTTGTTCAAACAAACTAAATAAAAAATAAAATTAAACTTAAATCACTATTATTTTAGATTTTTTTTTTTTATGAAAATAAAATTTTTATTAAGTAAACCAGAAATTACAAAAGCATAGCAGAATTAACCTCTTTCTAGATTACATCAACAAAACTCGAAGGGCCAAGGAATCAAAAGACCCAACAAAGGCATTCTATACTATATCACAATTCACAAATACTTTTTAGCTATTTAGCCAAAAAAACAATCACTTTTTAGCTTCCCGCCAAAGTCCACACGGCCTAATTGTATTAGTCACCTAGCCACACTGCAGCAGATATAACCGGACTATAAAACCCTTTTTCCCCATCCTCATCCATCCCACTTTCCCTCGCCATCCAATCCACTAAACACCAAACACCAAACACAAACAGTCTCTCTCGCTCTCTCTCAACTCTCTCAGATCCCCAACCTAAAGCTCCGATCCTCTGCTTCGATGGCCACCGTACTCGAATCCCTCACCGTCCCACGCTCTTCTGCTCTACTACCTTCTTTTACTCGCTCTCACATCGCTGCCTCTTCCGTCTCTTCTCTCTCCGCTCGTAGATTGCCTCTCTTCACAGGCCTCAAAGTGAAGCAGAGTTTCACAGCTCGGTCTCTTGGCTCGGTCACTTCCAGCTCGCGACTCGCTCGTCGTGGTGGACTTGTTGTGTGCGAGGCTCAGGACACTGCTATTGAAGGTCAGGATCGATCTTGTGAATTCTACTTGTTTGGTAGCCGAGAAAATCTTAATAGAATGAAAACTTCGTAGTTGACGTCAATTTCTTAATTAAAAGACTAAATTGTGTTTTGTTTATTATATTATATTTGGTTTCTAGAAGATGATATGCTTAGAATCTTTGACTGTTGGGGGTTTTCTTGAATCCTTGAGTCAGTCCTTATGATGTAATTTTTCTTGGCAGCTTGTGTTCATGCTTTATGCACACATGTTGTCTTTTTAATAATATTTGTCTTTATTGATCAAAAAAAAAGATATGCTTAGAAAATTGGATTAAAATAGGGCTGTTTGTAGAGAGTAAGAACAGCGAACATTTAATACAGATTAATAAAATAAAAAAATTATTATTATTATTATTGTTTTTTTAATAGATAATTATAATAATTATTATTATTATTTTATAAGTGATAAAATATTGTACCCAGTGCACGAAGCGTACCGCTTCTGCGGTGTTTGGGAGAGGTGATTGGTAGACAGTCTTGTCGTCAACTTTTACGGGGAGGTGCGACATGTTGCTTTGGATGTGGGGAGTACCATTTAGGCCAGGGCTAGTTGGTAATAGAGATTAAGATATTTGTGGTCTTCTAGGGTTGTGATTTGTATGCTGGTGTGGTGCACTTGAGTGGTGGGGTGTTAGAACTTGGACATGAGTTGTAATGTCAGTTTTAGTGCAACATTCTTAAGTCTAGCAATGGGCTAGGATTAGTTTTTATGTAATTGTTGAAGAAATGCTTGTTGAGAAAGATAAGTTTAACCGAAGAATTTAAACAACTAAGGAACCAGAAATGGAATTGTGGCTTGGGAGGAACTTTATTTTATTGCACCTTGTAGATGAAACTATCGTTTAATTTTGAAATGAAGGCTCAGTGGTGCCATGAAGTTTGGAAGTATGAGGATGTTTGTAGTAATTGCCATTTTTTTTTTTAATAATGTAGGGAACCTTTATAAAGAAGAGTCCTTTTGGACTCGCCTCTAGGCAGTAAAACCTACGGGCAATTGACCCCATCCGCCAAAACCGGTTGCTGGGAAATCCAGGAGCATTCACCCTTGATGGGCTAAATAGTTTATGCTCATGCTCAGGAGCCTAGTAATTGCCATTGTATCAATTACTAAGAGGATACTCCAGTCTCTACATAATTCAAGTTTGATACTCCGGGAGCATTCACCCCTGACGGGCTAAGTAGTTTATGCTCATGCTCAAGAGCCTAGTAATTGCCATTGTTTCAATTACTAAGGATACTCCAATCTCTTCATAATTGCAAGTATGATAAAGATGATCTGCATTGCATGATATGAAAGGAGGGGTTCTTAATGCTGGAATTTTATTTTATTTTTTTCGTTTTTCCAATGCATTTGTTTTAAGCATGTTTCCTCAATCTCCAATTGACTCTTTATTCAATCTGAGGTTTGGCTAAATTTGTTACTGATGATTCAAGTTTGACTGTACACAGATTACAGGCCAGGGAAATTGATCATTTGAACATTATGTAAGTGGTATTGTAAGGCCTGCAAACAGACTGGGTCTTTTGGTGAATAATTCATTGGCTATACAAATTCAATTAATTAGTAGATAGTTTAGATGTTTGGAATGCTATCCTTTGTGGTTGATGTGGTTTATTTGGAGGGAGTGTGATTCTAGGACGTTTGATAGGATGGAGACCTCATTGTTTCAATTGAAAATCCTATTTTTGACGTATTTGTTTGATTGGTTGATGGGGAAATTTGTGGTGTCGATTGTTCCTCTTTGCTAGAATGTTTAGATCAATGTTATCTCTTGTATACTTCCTGTTTACTAGGATTTGCCCTTTCTTTTAATAATTTTTTTATTATTCATGTAAAAAGATATCTGTTATAAAGTAATAGTAGTAAAAATAGCTACAACGACATTTGTATGCGCTCTTACTGGATTACTTGGTTGCATCATGTAAAACTTATTTAATAATATTTCTTACTCTATGGATTGAATGGTTGGATGTATGTTACAATATGTTGTCAAGATATTAATCTAGATTCTCTATTTTCTTGGAATACTTCTCCATATGGGACAGGATGTATCAATAGGGTTATTTAAAAAATAGTTTTTGGATTTTGATACAGTTGATGTGTGATTAACCTTGTAACCCCATTCTTGGAAAATTTCCCCTTCTCTGTTGGTGTTGGCTGCTTTCAACTGTGTACTTTATTGTTTTATGTTTTTGTTAACTTCTTGTAGTTAGGATCTATTGCTGATCAGCCTCTTTTGACAGTTTGAGAAAACTCTTAATAATTATAACTATTTATTCTTTGGAAAATTGCAGTACCTGCTATAACGGATGAAAATTGGCAGTCACTTGTTCTTGAATCTGAATCCCCTGTTCTGGTTGAATTTTGGGCCCCATGGTGCGGGCCATGCCGTATGATTCATCCTATTATTGATGAACTGGCAAAGCAATATGTTGGGAAGCTGAAATGCTACAAAGTTAATACTGATGAGAGCTCTTCAATTGCAACCCGTTATGGGATTAGAAGCATCCCAACTGTCATAATCTTCAAGAATGGTGAGAAAAAAGACACAGTTATAGGGGCTGTACCCAAATCTACATTGACTACCAGCATAGAGAAATTCTTGTAGAGGTGGTAAGTAAAGAACGCCTTTACTGAAATAAGCTGTTTCTAGTGCATGTGTCTTTTAGGTTTAGCTTCTGATGTCCCAAGATCGGATACTTTTGCTCCCATAATAAAGTGATATTACTCCTGTATAGTTATCAGATGCAGCTGTATGTTCAGGTATCATTAGAAAATGTACTTTACCGATATACTTGTTATTTGAACGTCTCTTTTACAATGTTCTGTATATGAGTTAATTTGAACATTATTGGCTTATTTTTCTTTGTATTATTATTGAAGACCATCATGAATGGCTGTGTGGGTCAGTGGGTGTATGTAATTACCTAGAAATTTAATTGGGAGATATTAGGTCTAGCCTTTTGGCTAAGATCGAGTGTAGATCCAGGGAAGCCCTGAAGCAAGCTAAAGAGAGATTCTTTGTTGGGGGGATCAATAAATAAACTGCACTAGTTGGTGAGTTTGGTTGGCTAGTGCTAAATCTAAAAGATGCTTAGGCTAGCAAATTGCAGGGATGAATAATCCTTGCCTTGAGAGCCTCTGCCAAACGCCTATAAATAAAAGCTTCTTTCAGTTTCTATTTTGCAAAGGGAGACAGGGATGAACAAGTTAGCAAGAAAGAGCTTTGAGTAGCCATGGATACCGTTATATGACTTAAAGGAACTAAGCATGAAACTTCTTTCAGTTTCTATTTTGCAAAGGGAGACAGGGATGAACAAGTTAGCAAGAAAGAGCTTTGAGTAGCCATGGATACCGTTATATGACTTAAAGGAACTAAGCATGAAATATGTCAGTTGGTAAACACGAACCTTCAACAAGAGCAAATGCTGGGTGTGTTTTGGGAACATATGCCGATTGTTGATCCAAATGCTAAATGCTCCTTATTTTTCTACTTTTTTCTTGAGTTTTTAGATTCTTTATTTTGTAGACCTCAGTGTATCTTTGGGTGTGTGAGGTTATTTGTACATTTACATTATACTTGTGCCTTCTACCTTTATTGGCTCTTTCTAGTAAATTGCCGTATTTGGGTAGAATGGGATTTATGAATGAACAAAATAAGATTGAAAACAACTCAATTGTACAAAACAGGAGGGAAGCAGTAATAGGGATAATTGCTGAATGGAGTAGAGGAGAGGTTTGGGATAGTTAGTAAATGAAACACAAGCACAAACCTAAGATGGCAATGATTTGTAGGCAAGGTCCATTTATGGTTCTGAATTCCAGTTGCATCTTTAGCGAGATGTCATTAGAGTGATTTGTGCGAGCTCATGATGCATTTTATTTTCCATTTTCCTTTTGTGGAGCGTTTTAGCTGGGCTGGGTATGTACGAGCTCCAAATTTTATTAGTTGATTGCATTTCCATGTTTTTTGCTTTTTGTTGGGCTTTTAGCTGTGTTGCGTATGTACGAGATCTTCAAGTGTGATAAACAATTAGCAACTAGGACATTTTACTTTTAGCGAACAAAGAAAAGCTAGGTCTTAGCCTAGCATGGCAATTGGGCTTTCTATTTATCCATTTGGAAATAGACTCCTTGACAGTGTTACAATTATTGGTCTCTAATTCTAAGTTTCTATACACTTCTCCCTTTTTGCATATTCTAATCTCTTATTGCAAAACTGAGCAAAAACAAATCTCTTATTGCAAAGAGTTGTTGAACAGGAATTGGTAGGTGGTTCTTCAACACGTATTTCGTGAAGCGAACTAGTGTGCAAGACATTTTGGCCAACAAGAGTAGAATCCAACCGGAGTTGGAGATAATATATGTTGTATGCCCTTCTTTTGTATATCAAATTTTTGTTGGGGATTTGAGGGAATGGAGACTTGTAGAAATAATCCCACCTCACCCTAATGTATGTGCAGTGATTTGTTTTTAATTTAATGAAATTTCCTTTTTAATTTAAAAAAAAAAAAAAAAAGAAAAAAAAAAGAGAGACATAACATAAGAAATTATACCTAAAATTTATCTTTCTATTTTAATTCTTTGTTAGTAATTCGTTGTATGAGTATTGGATAACCAAAAAAAAAATGTATATGATAATTTCTTTTATTGTTATTGAAGTACTAATTATTAGCAAGAGCAACACGAATTTTAAAGGAGATGAATCTTTACTTGTTAGTTACCATTATATATCAAACCAATAAACTTTAAGTCAAATAATATTTTTTTGTGTTTTCAATGAAGATGATCAAGTTGAAATCCCTCATTCCCTAGTTAAACTATACCAAAAGGTTGACATTATACAACAAAAAAAAAACTTGTAACGAGCTTCAACGTTAAAAGAAGCTTGATTAACCTGGAAGCCAGTCAGCTATATGAGAAGATCACGAAAGGACAACACTAAAGCCTCAATGGGACTACGAAGATTGAACATGCTCCATGTCATAAACAATAGCGCTATCACGTTCTTTGACTTTCTTTTCAGTGTTTCCCAAGATCCCAATTGAGTAGGCACTTTAAAGTTTACACTGGTGCATGCACGATCTACCACTTGCAGTGCTCGTCGATCGGTGGAAAAATGTTGCTGGTGGTAGTCCCTTACACGATAAGTAAACACAAAGTCCTATAAAATCAGTTGACCTTTGAACAAATGGAATAACGTGAACATGATTAGCCGTCTTGGAATTCAATACATTTATAACAAAACGTGACACTGCTTCGGATAGGGTCGAAAATTTGTGTTGGCTGAGTTGGCTCTCCAAATTAATATGTCTCTACCTTATCCTGCTTACCAAAAAAGACAAAGAGTGCCATTATCTTAATTCCTACCAGGTGTTTTTATAACCATAAAATAAAAGAAAACAACATGGGCAATGGGAACGAAAAGAGACAGAAATTTTTACGGGGCTGTACTCATTGTACTGTAATAGATTGACTATATTCTCTCTCTCTCTCTTTCCTAAATTATCTAATGAGAATATTTTATTGCCCGAAAAGATTTGTGGAAGTCCAAGCCTTATAAAATATTAGGCTAACCCCCTGATCCGCATCTGAAGGATTAATCCAGCGTACATCCATGGTCCAGTCAGCCCGCAGAATCGGGAGAGATCCAAATGGCTTTCATCATATAAAACAGCCTCACAAAATATCCAACGACCTGGATTTTATCAGTTCACCTCACAAAATGGTAAGAGAATATATATAATCAACTTTTAAATGGTTAGTACTAGGTTATAGACTCATAGGTTTGGCGTTTCAAATCTTCAATAAATCTTAAATTTGAATTCTAATTGTCAACTATCAACTCACTTCCTGTATATAAACCTATTTTATATAGAGGATTTGAAATACGTGTTTCAATGCACCGGATGCGATATAGACACAACATGTGTTTAAAAAAAGTAACATGTCGAATCTAGTATACTGATGCAATGAACCGAAACTTCATCCTCTCATAGATATCTTTAAAGAAAAAGCAAATTAAGGTAATGTTTGTTTCATAGTATACTGCTTTTGAGAAAATAAATACAATGTATTTGATGTAATTTAAAATATTAGTAATGAGAAACGTTTCCAATTATTAATAGAATATTACACCAAAATTGCAGAAAACGATTTGCCCATTTCAACTCCTTTATGATGTCTGTCACTCAATCATTTATTTTCTATCGTCGTTGGCCTGATCACAATTGTCAAGTGCCCATCATGGTCAACCCAACCATCGGTTGTTAGCTATCACCTGATATTGCCACCACCACCACTACTTTCCTCCCACAACCACCACTTTTGTTGGGATTTTTTGGTATAACCAAATGCTAAAAAAATATTTTCTGGTCATAACCAAACAGTTGAAAATAAATCATTTGTCCTATAATCATTTTCCACTAAAATTTTTTTTTGTAAGAAAACATTTTATGACGAAATAAACAACCTAAAATTTATAAAGTGTCTCATTCCTTTAATTTGTATCTCTTACTTAGTGGGACAAGAATTTAAATGATATAATACCATATATACCTTTAGGTTTGTTAAAATCATACCAAGAGAAATATGTTGGTAATTAAATTACATGTTAATTCTCAAATTGTTTTGCATTTTCCATTGTTAGAATATTCTTATAAACACGATATTAAATTAATAATCATGTTGACCAT
This sequence comes from Fagus sylvatica, assembly GCA_907173295.1. Classification (NCBI taxonomy): domain Eukaryota; kingdom Viridiplantae; phylum Streptophyta; class Magnoliopsida; order Fagales; family Fagaceae; genus Fagus; species Fagus sylvatica. The sequence continues at coordinate 33,069,494 of OU015765.1, forward strand.
TTTTTTAAAAGCCTATTGGGTACCGTGGTTTCGTAATTTCATGGGTTACCATGGTTTTATATATTAAGTTTATTGTAACATTAAAAATTAAATATATATATATATAGCAAAGATGTAGGCACTTAGGCTTTCCGCTGTGGATATAAGCTGTCAGGCTTAACCATGTTAATTCTTTTGCTTATGCTTCTATTTTAACATGGTATCAAAGCCTAGATTTTAGGAATTTCTCTCTCCTTTTTTTGGCGTTTCCCTTAGCAATGCTACCCTTTGAAGATGGGGGTTTCTTTGGTCCTGTGGGCGTTTGAGTACATGTTACCTCACGACATTAAAACGAAAACGAACCCAAAGAATTTCCCTTTAATGACCCTTTGAAGATGGGGTTTTTTTTGGTCATGTGGGTGTTTAAGTGCATGTAACCTCACAGGACTAAACAGAAACGAAACAAAGAATTTCTCTTTAAAGATATCTTCAATTCTTCATCGCCATTTTGAACACTTTTTATATTAACAAATCCAGGCCTTTGTGCATCGTTTCTAGTTGCCACTTGCCAACCATATCAACGAGGCCATTATAGTCTGCCACCATTTACATATATGATATATCTCCACCATTTACACATATGCGCATGCATTTCATTATGGAAATAATTTTCCTATAACCCACTACGTGGCAAGTAAATAGACCATCCACATGTGCTTTTAGTCACATGATCTTTTTAATGAGTCATGTGACTTTTTCAAATAATACATGTGGATAATTTATTTAATTAACATGTAGTAGGTTGAAGGTGAATTCCTCCAAATCGGATTAGAGGAAAACTATCTCCTTTCATTATTTTGTTGTCTTCTTTCTATCTCAACACCTATGGTCATGGTAAATCCTATCAAAATTTAATAAATTAAACTAGGCCTCTTTGTTAGAGAACATGTGGTGGGGAGAGGATCCCCTCCCATTAAAAACCTTCAATATCCTCTTATTTTTATCTAGATAAGAGACATGTGGCATTTAAAAAAATCCAATAGTTTTAAAATACTCATTGAAATCACAAAAAATTAAATAAATACCATGTGTCACAATTCTAGCTAAAAATTAGAGGAAATTAGAGGTTTTCAATCGGATAATTATAGAATACTCCGGGAATACATTAAATACATACTCCCTTCTCTTATATAAATGATGTGTTCCACTAATTAAATTTATGGTGGGACCCATTACTTATGTGAAAAAAGAGAATATACATTTAATGTACTCTCAAAATATTTTATAATTTTTCTTTTGAATGGGAGGGGATATAATAAAGCTTAGCATTCATGCAGTGTAAATGATTCGAACTTGTAACGGCTGTGGATAAGTATGAATATTCCATCTCATCATGTCGGTTGAGGTGGCAAACCTTATCATTTCTTCAAGGCTCCACCTTATCCTCTAATTTATTGTCTGCACTAAAGATAGAGGGAATAAGTCCCGTCGCTTGGCTCTTTGCATGTCAAACGTAATTGATGCATATAGCCTCCTCAATTGTGGTCCTATATTATTTTTTGTACAACAAATCTTAAGAATTTCTTTTTGAATGTTGGATCAAATTATCATTGTTCTTCTTTTTTTCTTGGTCGAAGTCTAATTATACGTACCTTAGATCTTATCTATTGCCTTGTCACAATGTACCTTAGATCTTATCTATTAATGACTTGTCACAATGTACCTTAGATCTTATCTATTGGCTTGTCAGAAGCATATACAAACTTCGTTACAAACATTGAAATACATGACTAGTGCATTCACATTAAATATAAGATGTCAAAACTAGTCTATATCTTTTGGTGACAATACGTTAAGAAAGAGTTCAGATAACTTGGAGGTTTTCTTGTGGTCAAGACTTGCCGCTCCTCTTTATTACAAGGATGGAGGACTGGACTGAGCTGATCAGTCTGAAAGGGCCAAGGGGGATAGCTATTTGTATTACGTAATTGACATTTTTTAAACAAATTAGTCCAAGAAATTACATCACATACACAATTTTTTGGCACAGTTTGAAAAAAAAAAAAAAAAAAAAAAAAACAAAAAACAAGAATATTCTCTCACTGATAATTAAGCCGTATATCAATGCCTTAACTTGGAGAGATTTTTATTTGAAAAGAGAAAAATATACGTGCACTATACCCTCTCAATAATTACAATAATATGTATACATATACTTGTTTAATGTTGATGCGACCAACCTTCATCTTAGAAAATTACAAAAATTGAGAAGATCCGATTTGCAAGCTTAAGATTTTTTTTTAATATACAAAATAGCAGCTATACCAAACGAACTATTGTCCTACTTTCCCGGCTAACAAATGCATGTAGCTTGGGAGAAGGAAGTGGATCATGATTGAACTTCGACTAACTAATAGTTAAAGCTCACCTAATTTTGAGGAATATTTTGCTAATCCACTAATGTGACAACTCATAACTTCATAAGATCATCACATATATATTTAAGTTTATCTCCAAACTTCTCAAACCCACTACATAGTAACTTATAAAACTAACAAATCAAAAAAAAAAAAAAACTTATAAAACTATCTACATGTATTATCTGAGAGGGAGAAATAGGCAATGAAAGTTGCCCTCGTCATAGTGGTTTGGTTAACCTTCTTATAGCTCAACTGACATTTCTTATTTCTTTAACGGAGACATCTTAAGTTGAAATCTCTCCCCCTAACTATCAAATTATCAAATAATAATATTAATTTTAATAATAATAATAGTTATTGGGCCATGTTTTTCATTTTTGGACAATGTTATGGAAAGATTCTAAACTATATGTCAGATCTACAAATATGTGTATTTAAATACCAATTTTATGGTTGAACTTAATTGAAGTAAGATTATATATTCGTAAATTTATGTCATGGGCAAAAGTAACAAGGCATTAAAAGTGACCATACGATTTCAGATGTACATTTGTTTTGTTTTTTGTTTTTTTGTCAAATTAAAGACAATAATCACTACATCATGTTGAAGTACTGATGGAATGGAATTGTAGATTTTTTTTATTGGTGATAGATTACGATTAATTATTTTTCTTCTCGTTTTCGTTTCTAGGTGTAAATTTGACATTATCTTCTCTACAACATGTTCTCTATTTTATTTGAAAAGAGAAAAATATACGTGCACTGTACCCTCTCAATAATTGCAATAATATTTATACATATACTTGTTTAATGTTGATGCGACCAACCTTCATCTTAGAAAATTACAAAAATTGAGAAGATCGGATTTGCAAGCTTAAGATTTTTTTTTAATATACAAAATAGTAGCTATACCAAACGAACTATTGTCCTACTTTCCCGGCTAACAAATGCATGTTGCTTGGGAGAAGGAAGTGGATCATGATTGAACTTCGACTAACTAATAGTTAAAGCTCACCTAATTTTGAGGAATATTTTGCTAATCCAGTAATCCACTAATGTGACAACTCATAACTTCATAAGATTATCACATATATATTTAAGTTTACCTTCAAACTCCTCCAATCTATTACATGACAACTTATAAAATCATCTACATATATTATCTGAGGTGGAGAAATAGACAATGAAAGTTGCCCTCGTAATAGTGGTTTGACCTTCTTGTAGCTCAACTGACATTTCTTGATTTTTTTAATGGAGACATCTGGTTCAAATCTCTCCCCTTAACTATCAAATTATCAAATAATAATATTAATTTTAATAATAATAATAGTTATTGGGCCATGTTTTTCATGTTTGGACAATGTTATGGAAAGATTCTAAACTATATGTCAGATCTACAAATATGTGTATTTAAATACCAATTTTATGGTTGAACTTAATTGAAGTAAGATTATATATTCGTAAATTTATGTCATGGGCAAAAGTAACAAGGCATTAAAAGTGACCATACGATTTCAGATGTACATTTGTTTTGTTTTTTGTTTTTTTGTCAAATTAAAGACAATAATCACTACATCATGTTGAAGTACTGATGGAATGGAATTGTAGATTTTTTATTGGTGATAGTTTACGATTAATTATTTTTCTTCTCGTTTTCGTTTCTAGGTGTAAATTTGACATTATCTTCTCTACAACATGTTCTCTATTTTATTTTAATTTATGTTAATACTCGCTTGGCGGTGCACTTTCACACACATGGCCTATCTTATCTCTTACAAGTTATTTACTTATAAACTATTTATTAAAGAACATAAATTGTGATAATACTTGTCTTGGTCTGGAAAGACAAAATTTGTCCCATAAAAATAGTTATTATAATCATACCATATTGAAGGTGGAACCATTGAACCATCAAGCCGTAGACAATTTCGGGGGATTTTTTTTTTTTTTTTGGGAATTCCGGGTTAATTAATAAGAAGCAAATTCCAACTTTATGTAAAAAAAAAAGAGTATTGATCTGATAAAATCCTTGGCTTTATATATATTTGGTTAATGTAATGGAGGCGTATGGACCTTTTTAAATTTTTGGGACATAGATCTTTTTTTTGGGCATTATTATACATTTTAAGGAAATTTTTTTTTTTTATTAAATGTAATAGAGGCCTTGGAGCCTTTTAAATTTTTTGAAACAAGTGAGGGGCATAGGCCTAGGCCTAGAGCTGACCCTGCCACAAAAGCCTAAAAAACTCCAACAACAAAGATCATCAAGTGTTTCACAAAACCACATACTCCTCATTAGTTTCTAAACACAATTTTTTGTCCATTACATTCGACAAATGTTGTGATGAGTTTTCTATGTGTTTGGAAGCACAAACATAAAATCCCCTTTCTCTCTCACCACATCGCTCTAAAATTATATCCAATTTCGTGATTGAAATGAATACATCACTATCTTTTGTTTTAAAAATCTCATTTTTCTTTCTTTTTGTAGATTTGTTTACTTAAGCACATTCCAAGACATACCATTAGTCTTCTTCATCTACATTGTGAATGTGAGCAATGGATTTAGGAAAATTATATAATACTTCGGGAGTACATTAAATATGTACTCCCTCCTCTTACAGAAGTGGTGAGTCCCACCATAAATTTAATTAGCGGAACCCACGACTTCTGTGAGAGGAGAAAATACACATTTAATGTACTCTCAGAATATAATATAATTACCCGTGGATTTAACTTCCTCAACTTGAACATGGGTTTAAAAATCAAACCAATAAAAAATTCAAACGTGTGGCAAACAACAAAAAAATCCCAACAAAATATTAATAAAAAGTTACATTAAATATAACTTACATTGTGACTATAAACAATAAATAGACTCTTTTTTTATTATTATGACAACTACCTTCGTCAAAAAAAAATTTCTTATGACAACTATCATTGTATGAGATTCCTAAGCAATTCTCGAAGTCCTCACACAGAAAGTCGCTGAATAGAAACGCCATTCTAGAAGGTTGACACTGTAGTGGACCATCTTAACCATTCAAACCTCGTTAGTCAGACTTCCTGATCCTCATCGAAAGGACTAGACTCACGCCTTGTGTAACAACCTTTGAATTTGGGTATGCCACGCAAGTAACACCTGGCCGGCCGTGCACATCATAACTGGGTCCACAAGGATTGAGAAATTGGGATAAAGGTCTAGTCAGCAGTATCAGAAGGATCTAATGGCCTTTGTTTTTTCGTTTTTCCTGGTCCCATCCCATAAAAGTCCGAGGCTATAGAAGAAAGGATCTGTCGCTTTCTTCTGGATGATCCAGGTCATGAGAAAAAAAAGATTTAATTTACCGCTGTATATGACTTCTCTCTCACAAGTAAGTGGGTTACCAAATATTTGGTCTGAGTTACTATAAGGTTTGGTCTCAAAATTGATGTTATTCATTATTATGCCTATGTGAATTAAACCCCCAAAAAATTCTTAAATATGATTGTAAATTGACTCTGCAGGCATTTGATCTGGTAGTTGATTCCTCATTTCTCATCCAATTGAACCTGAGTTCAAATGTCCCTTTTTATATATTATGTGTCTATTTAGGGTAATTATATAATATTTTGAGAGTACATTAAATATGTATTCCCTTCTCTCACAGAAGTGATGAGTTCCGTTAATTAAATTCATGGTGGGATCCATCATTTTTGTGAGAGGAGAGAATACGCATTTAATGTACTCTCGAAGTATTATATAATTTTCAGTCTATTTATAATAAAATTTACAGTATGCGTTCATGAGTTATGACTATTTATTATTTTTTTATATAATTTTGAATGTTTGGACTATCGTTTTTTAGATACGTACACCTCGATTAATCCCAATGAAATACGTAACATCCTACCAATTACATGTAACACAATAGATATAAGGTTTTACTTTAAATAGGTGCTTGAAAGGTAGCTCAACAAAAACAAATTGAAAAACAAAAAACAGAACTATTTAGACTAATTTTCAAAGCTGCTTTTTCTTTTTTTTAATGAGTAATTGAAAACAAAGAGGGATGCTGAGAGAATCATGCTTTTTTTTTTTCAATATCGTTTATTATTTAATAAATTAATATTACCATCCTAATACTCAAAGAACAGTACTCTTTTTAATCTTCTTTTTTTACCATTTGTTACTTCTTCAGTGAAGAAGAAACAAGAAGTGTAACTATCAACCCTATTTTATAATTCCTTTTGGGTTTTTTCCCATCTTTTGGTTGAAATGGCAAAGGAAAATAAGGGATGGATTACTTGCAAAGTTGGAAAAAAGACCAACAGAACTAGAACTGCCTTCTTAGCTAGGGCTGCTTCCTTGTCGAAAAAGGAAAGGCGTTAATTATGGGCTGCTGCGTGGAACCTTCCTTGTATTTTCCGCTTCCAAATAGTTCTCAATGTCAGTCGTCTACTTAAGTAACCACGCGGTCTCATGAAATTGGTAGAGAACTTCAAAGTTTGTATTCATGGCGTTCTAGAAAGTTTGTTTATGATGCAGTCAGAATTTCAACGTTTGTATTTATGGACTTCCAGAAAGTTTATCAGTGATGTAGTTCTAGGCTTCTACCATAGGTTATAGGTGGGAACAAATGGAGGAATGATGCGAATCTACAAATTGAGTATTGTAGTTGAATGTATCATCTGTTTCACATTTTTCATCTCTATTATTGTAACTGTAGAATTACACTAAAAAAAAAAATGTAATTATTGAATTATCTTAAAATAAAAACCTTTTATAAATTAACGTGTTACCAACACAATAATTTCAAAATAATTGAATTAACAAGTTATTATTAATTCTCATATGACACCGCTTGCCCATTGGGTGTTTAGCTGAGTGGTGTACTCTTCATTCTCCACCTAGTTGGGCATGGAAAATTATAAAATACTTAAAGAATACATTAAATGCATATTCTCTCCTCTCACATAAGTAGTAGGTTCCACCATGTATTTAATTAACGGGACTTACCACTTATGTGAGAGGAGGGAATACGCATTTAATGGATTCCCAGAGTTTTTTATAATTACCCGTTGAGCATGAGTTTGATCTTTTTCTCTATCGTATATACTGTTTAGAGTAGAATTTATGCCTTAGAAGAAGAAAAAAAAAACTATTAACACCATTTTATTATTTGTTATTAACAATTTATTACCTAAACAATTGTGAAAAATAAAGCCGAAATTATAAAAAATTGAGACTTGGATCAAGCTATCAAATTCATAGTCAGTAGCTAAAATATTTTGGGTAATTTTTCTTCTTTCAATGTTTGTCACCGTTAGCTTATTCACAACCATATTTCCCAAGTTAAGTGATTTTTTCCCTCAAAAGGATTTTGATTTCTTCTTTTCCTGAGTGGCAATTGGATCCAAGGTGGTCTAGGTTTCCCTCCTCTTCACCTCATAGACACCCCCCCAAAAAAAAAAGATTTGTCACTCATCTTGTATTATTCTAGGAGGAAACAGGAGGTGTCATCATGAAAACCACTTGTGCCATGTTAACCCTTTCTATTATTCTAATGATGATCGCCTTGTAATAATGTATTACAAAAATAATTTTGCCAATAAATCAATGCATGGTAGGCCAAGGCTAGACAAATAATCACACTGCATTCGAGGAAGGATCAAAGAAATGATTTTTATGAGGTAGAGTCTTATTACGGGTAGAACTTTTTTTTTTTCTTCTTCTAAACATCACGAGGTAGAACCTAAGTCCTCTAAATCGTAGTCAAAAACCTTATAGCTCAACACTTTTCAATATTCTCCAAAATAGATATCCAAATAAAAGTTTTGATATATTCTCCTTTACCTTTAGGTATGTGAGATCTTTTATTTTTCTTAGGTTATAGGTCACCTATATAGAAGATATTTTTAATTTTCTATGCCAATTTTTATTTTATTTCGAATTTGTTGTTAACTTGTTATTTAGAAATTTAAAATACATTTGATGGTGAAGTTCTAATAAATATCTAATGAAAATGATCCTAATTAATTTTATGAAAGAGATACATTTTGACAAAACAAAACAAAGCTAGTAAACTAGGATCTAGAAGCCTAGGAATAATCAAAAAATAAAAAACTCAACTTTGTACCGAATAGACATTTGGAAAAAATAATAATAACAAAATAAACTGAAAGCAATATATATAACATAAATATAGAACCCACGTCATCCTCTCTCTCTCTCTCTTTTATTTTTTATTTTATTTTTTATCATCCTCGTTGAGAACAATAATGGAGAAGAGAGGGGATTGATATCAAGTGCAATACTCGAGGGGATATTGCACAGTGCAATATCTTTAGGACGACCAAAATTGGAAGTTTGTTTTGAATTTTCCATCTCAATAATCTAATAAAAAAAAATCACTTTTTATTATTGTTAATATATGTTATCGGATGCAACTTTCAATCTCAACCATTACAGTTATTGCACCCGATCTCAATCCGAAAAAAGGACCAACCATTTGCAACTCTAAAAAGATTGTGGCAGAGCTAGAAGAAAGACTTATTGCTGGGCTACTTCATTGTTTCTTAGCCAAAATAGAGAGGCATGTGAGCTACTAAGTTAACCATTTGGAAAGTTTGTGTACAAACTAAATTCTCCATGTACTACCATTGCAGTCTTACGAGCATTGACCTTAGGATTTTCACAAGACAGCCGCACGACACTAGACATTTTTAATTCAAGGCATGTGGGCACATGTTAGCAAAGAGTGGCGATGTCGGCCTTGCATGAGACAGCCATGAGGGGCTTGCTCGAACAACTTGCACACTGGTCGTGGGTTGGCCATGAAAATTAAAAGCAGTTTATTTTGTTATTCAATCTCTTCCAAATGTGTACAATTTGCTAATTTTATTATTGGATTTCTTGTTGGGTTTTTGGTTGTGGTATTTTTTACAATCTTCTCACCTCTGATGGTATGTATTGTTGTCGTGGGTTGTTGTAATGTTTTTAGAGAGACAGACACATAGAGACGTAGGCTGAAAAAAAGAAAAAAAAAAAAGGCCAATTGTAGAGTTAGAGTACTTATAGATTTCATATTTTTTTTTGGCTATGGTGTGTTGAGTTTAATGCAAGAATTTTTCAAGTGGGTTTAGGTAAAATTTAGCTTAAAAGGGGGATAAAGAGCCTGATGTAAATGCTCAAGCAAATTAATTGAAAATTTTCATGTGACAAATCATATGCCAATTGCCAAAGAGGAAAGTAATTAAGCTAGCTAGGTTATATTACGTCAAAGAGTTGCTAGAAGAATTTGAAAGATATGTCAAGTGTATTACTATATATTACCCATGACTTTTTATGTGGCTTTCTACCAAAAAAAAAAATAATAATAATAATAATAATAATTGAACAATGCATTGAGTCAAGGGAAATGGTTTGGCTACAAACCACGTGCTGGCTATCAGTTTGTAGCCAAACTCTGTCCTTAAGTCAAATCTCTTAAAATGATAATATAACATTAACACATACCACTACAATACCAAAATAATTATTTCTATTTTTTTATTGTTTATCTAGAGATCATGTTATGTTAATCAAAATAATTTTTTTTTCTTAAATGATTAAAATAATTCCATATATGAGATAAAAATCAAAGTAAACAATAATCTTTAAAAAGTGAATACAACCATAATACTTTTAAAAAATTAAACATATCACAAGTTTTTAAATAGAAATTGTTATATGTTAGCTAATCAAAGAGTACTAAATTGGAAGTATCAAACTGGTTTGTAGCCAAACTATATCCTTAAAGTAGTGAGTTGTAGCAAACTGGTTTGTAGACAAACTATATCCTTAAGTCAAATATCTTAAAATGATAATATAACATTAACACATACCACTACAATACCAAAATAATTATTTCCATTTTTTTTATTGTTTATCTAGAGATCATGTTATGTTAATCAAAATAATTTTTTTTTCTTAAATGATTAAAATAATTCCATATATGAGATAAAAATCAAAGTAAACAATAATCTTTAAAAAGTGAATACAACCATAATACTTTTAAAAAATTAAACATATCACAAGTTTTTTAAATAGAAAATGTTATATGTTAGCTAATCAAAGAGTACTAAATTGGAAGTATCATTGATAATTTAAAAAAAAAAAAAAAAAAAAAAAAAAACTTTCCAATTGGTAATTGTTTAAAAATAAGATTTCTTATATAAAAAAAAATGTTTAGAAATAACATTTGTGGGAATCCCAAAAGATTACTTAGTGAGGATTAAATAACCATTTAGATTCATTTTATTTACAAGACTCATTAAATAATTAAAATAAATCACACAATTAGTTCACTATTAAAGTGCAAGAATATATCAAAAAAAAAAAAAGTGCAAGAAATTTTTCTTTAAGCAAAAAAGTGAACGAAAGATCGTAGGTGGTGAACACTCTATCAACTTTCTAGAAAGAGAAAAAAAAAAATCATATCTAACGGCCATGAGCGATTGACAAAGCTCAAATGCTGCTAGATCGCTGACACGTTGCCACACAGCCTTGTTCATTACTTGTTACGCAAGCCGGTACAAATTAAGAAGTTGTTAAACGTTAATAGATTTACAGCACATGGTACATATAGGTATACATAGAAACGCGCTATGAGAGTAAATAGTAATGAATGACTTTCAATATTTATATATATTTCATTTTTTTATATATATATATATATATACCCACCCACTACACATTGCCACCCATAGAATCTCAACCTTTTCAAGGCACAACTCACAACCCAGAGAAAAGTTTCCTTTTTTTTTCACAATTCAGCCTCCCTCTCTTTCTCTTAAGAACTCCCCGTTGATCAGAGTTTCGTTCAAGGTTTTTTTTTCCTATACAAGGTAAGCTTGGTGTTCTGTTCTGGGTTTTCAAGAATTCTTGGTTTGCTTATTGGGATTTCTTGTTTTGTTTTTTTGCTTGTTAAAGTATTGAAGAATGATGGGTTTTCTTTGTTTTTGTTGGATTTGTATGTTTGACTCTTTTACTACATGAAGATATTAATGACAGAAAACGATGTCCCAGTTCTTAGTAGTTTGAAATACTTTTCCTAACCAATCTTTTGGGGTTTTTTCTTTGTAAATTTGTTTAGCTCTGTGACATAGAATTTTTTTATGTGAAGCTTGATGGGATTTATGTTGCTCTATCAATTTTCTTGGGGGAATGGTTATCTCTTTGGATTTTAAATTTTGTGTTTTTGTTGGGGAAAAAAATTCAATCTTTTGAAACAAGTAGAGCTGTAGAGTTTTAGAGATGTCCACTGGATAGAGAGGTATTCAGGTTTTCTCTCATTGAGGGATATGATATTAGATAAAATGTTGCTCACAACAATATATTATGCTTAATAAAGTGGGAAATTTGAAGTATTTTAATTTTCAAACTTTCCTTTTGGCCCCTAAAAAGTAAAAATGGGGCATTATATTTGCTGTAATTTCTGTTGCTCTCTGACCAGATGTTGAGGTTAATATATTACATAGGCTATGATAGTTTGAAGAGTCTGCACAGGATCTAAAGAAGTATTTGCTGTATTTTCAAATTTGAGTATCTATTTGGATCATCCTTTTATGGCCTTTGATTTGGTATAGAAAGTCAGATAATTTCAGATATTGAGAATTTTGTGATGTTGTAGAAAAATATTGGCATAACTGGAATGATCTAGAGCCACCAGATCTAACTAACAAAATAGAGTTGTTTCAAAGTTGTCCACTGCCAGAATTCTTGATGTATTAAAATGGTCATTTTTTCAAAATATTAGACTTTCTTAAACCTAAAGTGGTCCCCTGATCTTAGAAGCGGCTAGATAGTGAAGAATTGGAGGGTTTAATGGGCCCAAATCAGATTATGCTGCTGAAATTCCAGACATGATTCATTATATTTTCCCTGTTGTTTATATTCTGGCCATTTGACATTTCTTTTTTCTTGTGTCATTTGGCCATTGTCCTTAGCTCAACCATAGCTTATTTGATCTTTGGCCCCTTTGTTCTCATATATTTATGCTTTTGTAGATGCTTGGGAAATCTTATTTTTAAAACTCTGGTTTAGGAGGTTTATTGATTGCAGGCCGGCCTTGATCATAAAAGACATTTTCTTAGAGGTCATCATTTTTATAATATCAATCTGACATGTATTGGTGGAGTGTCTCTCTTCCACACATATATACTAAATCATATATTCCCTTTTTTGTTGATGTGTTTCTATGCATATTTCTACATGTATCATTGTCCTTATAAGATCTTATTTTTGTTAACAGGGACATATGGAACACAACTTCTTTGAGCCTGAGTTACACTTCGAATCTGCCGGAGATGTTTCTTTCCAGCAGAAATGGAAATCAATTTCAGCCCCAACAACAGTCTCGGATAATAATGATGGCGGCTTTGATTGTAACATATGCTTAGAATCAGCAAATGAACCTGTGGTCACCCTTTGTGGTCACTTGTACTGCTGGCCTTGTATTTACAAGTGGCTCAAGGTACCAATCTCTACAGATGAACCAGATGAGCAGCATAAGTGCCCCGTTTGCAAAGCTAACATCTCTCAGACCTCGTTGGTCCCCCTCTACGGCCGTGGCATGTCATCCCCTGCAGATTCTGAAGACAAGAAACCCAATTTGGGTCTTGTCATACCTCATCGACCACCTCCTTGTGGATTGAACTCTCTTATTACTTCACCCTCTGCTACACATTCCGGGCAGCATCTCCATCCAAATTATTTTCAGTCACAGGCACAGTCGTTTCATCACCTATATGGAGGTTATGCTGCAAACACAGCATCTCATAATGGGGGTGCAGCAATGGCTGGTATCTTTAATCCAACGATTGGGATGTTTGGAGAGATGGTCTACGCGAAGGATGTTTGGGACCTCAGATGCAAGTGTGTATTCTTACCCTTATCTAGGTTTCTACCCTCCCTCGGTGAGTAGCAGTCCTAGGATAAGAAGGCAGGAAATGCAGCTTGACAAGTCTCTTAATCGATTTTCCATTTTTCTTCTCTGTTGTGCAGTATTGTGTTTTCTCTTTTTCTGATATAGTTGGAAGAAGATTTGACATTATTATGTGCAGTAGATGATAGCTTATGCAGATTTTGCCACAATATCCCTTGAAATATCTTTCGATGTATTATAAGTTTACATTTTTTAGTTGGACTTATAAAAAATTTTACATTTTTTTTAATTTGGATTTATGATCAGTTCTTGATATGGATGTTATCTTTATTTAGTTATGAATGGTGCATACTACTATACAATTAGTTGTTTCTACTGCCAACTCCTTAGCAGGCTCTTTAATAGCCCCAATAATTTCAAACTAAGTTGAGCCGGCCAGCAACAACGGTTTCCGACCGACAAGTTGGTGTGGTGGTTGGTGAAAACCGACGGAAAACCGACTTATGTATAATATGTATATTTACCCCAATTTGCCCTCTGACATGTGAATCTCCCCCCTTTTTTTCCTAAATCCATAGCCCTCCTCTGTCTCTAAGATTTGTTTAGTTTGGTTACTGAGATGTGGGTTATATGAGCCGTCTTGTGAGGTTGTTTAGGGTTCAAGGAATCTTAGATCTATACTTCAAAAAATAAAATAAAATATCTTTAGGAAACCGATTGATGTTAAAAGATCATTTGTATTTCAAGAATCAAGTTAAAAGATCATTTGTATTTTATGGTCAAGAATCAAGGTTTAGTTTTCATAAATCTCAAAGTGTACATGATGTCATATCATTTCACGAGAGCGGCATCTGTTTTTCACATGACAATTGTGAGAGACCAATTCTTAATAGAGAAGAGTACGACGTATGACTGAGTCATACGAGATATTGAGAAGATGCTGTTGCGAAAAAGAATTTCTCTTCATTTTATAAATGAATAAATTTCAAATGAAATAGAGATAATACCAAATTAGGGTTTTCATTTTGTTATTTGTCAATTAAATTATCATTACTTAAAATAAAAATAAAAAACCACTATGCCATTGAAGGTAAACTCCACGTTCTCTTTGTCTTGGAAACAAAAACACATGGCACTGGAATACTGGGAGTTGTGTTGAAACCCGAGTCAAAATACATGTTACTGGGAGTTGAAACCGGAAACAAAACGCAGTAGGTTTGAAACCGAAAACAAAATACATGTTACTGTGAGTTGAAAATTCAGCCCCAAAATGTACCTTTACTTACAAGTTACAACCAAATAAATCTCTTTTAAATTCCAAAGCATTAATTACAACCAAATAGCTTTTTGTTTTTTATTAAACTAAAATTAATTAGTCACGGCTTGACTAAAGATTCAATCTTGGTAATCTTTCAACCTGCTCCAACTATACCTTTCAATGCTGCTATTTTACTGTGGGTGTCATATTTGTTCCATTAGATGCTCCATATATAACACGTTCTCCGTTATTTCATAACCTTGACCAAGGACTTGCCGTTTGTCCATGTTTCCAATTTCATTCATATAATCATATGCATTTGCGTTTGCATATGACCAAATTGTTTCAGAATTCTAAGTATAAATAAAAGAGTCAACAATTTGGGTCATAAGTTTCAGTTCATTCACAACCAGTGACGTAGCGAGAAATTTTTTCAGTGAGGTCATTCAATTCATTGTTAAGGATTAAATCGACGCATCACCTCACCATTGTTCATTTACGGAAATTTGTGGCTAAGAGGTTGTTGATAAAAACCTTTTTTGCATATATGTTTTTCTAATTTTATCTTGAACTTTAAGATGATACTTTGATTTTAGAAATCCTAATTAGAAACCCTACTTATAGACAAATACAAATGAATAAATTATATATCTAAAAATAGTAAAAAGAAACATATTACTTAAGACTTAAAATCTAACGATTAATGAGTATAAATTAGTGATGTATGAGTATGAGACTAAGATAATAAACCCCTACTATAGGCCAAAGTTACAGACTCGCAGTGAGAAAGAGAAGTTATGGAGAGAAGAGAGAAATAAAGTTGAGACTTGAAAGTGAAAAAGAGATACTAATTGGAAAATAGAGTGTGCTGGACCTACAAAATAAAAAACACATCACTTAGAGCACTCACATTAGCCTCCTCAAAATTTTTGTCAATTGGGTTCTAGAAAACCCACTTTTTCTTGTTTAGCTAAAGCATCACTACACTAGACTCTCTATTCTAATTTTAGTATTCCATTTTTTAATATATTTTTATTTATTTATTTTTTTCACAACTCCCAAAATATCTTCCTTTCTCATTTTTCTCTTCCCTCTCCCTCTATCCCGTTGTATATCCCCTCTTCTTTTTTTTTTTTTCCCACCACCCACGTACCCCCCTCCCTTTCTTTTTACTTCTCCCCCACCAGACATACATCCCCCCTCATTTTCTTTATTTCTTTATTTTTTTCTTTCTTTCTCTCATTTTCTCTTTTCTCACCTCTGTTCGTATTTCTTTCTCTCATTTCCTTCTGTTAGTATTTCTCTTTCTTTTTCTCATTTTCTTTTTTCTTTTTCTTTTCTTTTCATTCTTTCTCATCTAATTTGTGGGTTTTTGTTTGGGATATTAAAGATTTAGATCTGTATCATTACTATGTTTTTGTTGTTATTGTTTCCATTATTCTTGGCGTGGGAGACAGTATGCAAGAGAGAGAAAAAATGATTATTTAATACCTTAAGCGGATGAACAGTTGCTCCTCCAACTCAAGGAGCCACTGTTCATCAGCTTCCGTATTTCCGTCGAATGGCGAGGCTGCTGTGATGCGTTTTTGTAAATTTTTTGCTATATTTGGGTTTTTTATACGGTTTGTGGAGTCTACTGTGAGTGCTCTTATAAATCATATGATTTTAGTAATATTGACCCCCTGGCCCCTACCTTTAGTTTCTTTTTTTATTTTAGTGGGGTCAACTTCTAAAAAAAATCATAATTTTTAATATACATGTACCTATAGTCCTATACTAAAAAGAAAAACTTAGAATGGGGTCAAATGTACCTGACCCGCCCATTGTTAATCTCTTGTATATTAACGGTCACTCCATCCCTTTGACCATATCTAATAACCTACACTTTATGAAAAAAAAATGTTTGTTGTAAAATAATCATGAATTACTTTGTTGGAAAAGTAGATAAAAGTAATAAATAATTGTTAAAAAAATATAAGGGACCAATTTTTTTTAAGTTTAGGATTAATTTATCTACATAAATGTTGGAAGGGGTCAATATTCTTTGTGATAGGAATAAACATTGAGAAGCAAAATCTTAGTGGGGGCCAAGGTTCCAAGGTTACTACCTACCCCTTTTGGCACCGACACTACACAGTTTCTTTTTTTATTTATTTTTTATTATGGGTCTTGTTAACGAGTGTCTTTAGGGTAATGGTTAAGAAAGTATTTAATGCTTCTACTTTATAGGAAGTAGTAAAATTTTAATATTAAAATAATACAAAAACAACTTTTAAGGGTATTTTAGTCTTTCTATTTATTATTTTAATATTAAAAGTTCGTTATTTCCCATAAAGTGTAAGTATTTAATGCTTCCTTAACCATTGCCCTAAGGGCACTGGTTAACAAAATCCTTTTATTATAAAATGAAATGTTTAATGACAAAAACCAAAAAGAGAGGATCAAGAATAAATAAATTTTTAAAATATCTTTTTTTTTTTTTTTTCCTAAGCAAATATTTGGTAATTATCAGTATTGTATTGTGCTGGTACGATGTATGAATTAGCAACAGATCATATATATATATATATATAGAAAATATTTTAATGTATAATTGAAAAAAAAAAAAAAAAAGAATTTGAGAAAATAAAATATATAGTAAACATAAAAGGTCAACATTATTTTGAGTTATGTGAGGCAAGCACATCTTGTAAGGCTTAAATTTTATTTAAAAAATAATAATAAAATAAGTTAGTAAAACAATTTAAAATAAAGTAGTGGAACTTCTTTAAAATTTCTTAATAATTTTGGTAATAAAATTTCACATAAAGAAAACCACGTTAATATTTTTAATGTAATTATATTTAACGTCGCATGGCAGAAACATGTTACACAATATGTAACATTTACTATATTAAGCCACGTAACAACAAGGAAGATCTAGCTTGTACTATTATTAGTGTTTGTTTTTAGAGCAAACGTGGTTAACAAATTTTTTTTTTTATTTTGGGCTAAAAACGTGGTTAACAATTTTAGTATGCATCTTATGGTAAATAACACATTGTGCGACATATCACAATTACGTTAAAATTATTATATAAGTCGGACATATAAAATAACTTTGAATATCAGAAAAATACAAAAACACATCCTCAACTTTAAGTCAAATTCCATAAGCTTCTCTGTTTTTCGTAAAACATCCAATAAAATGATAAAACTAAAGTGCAGTTCCTTAGATTAGGTATATTAGATACTCCAATTGAATTCAAACATATGATTACATTATCCAATGAAACATAAATAATGTTATCTTACATTCAATTTAGTTATGTGTTTGAATTAACCTAATGTACTTAACATAAGAAACTATATCTAAGTTTTATCCCCAACAAAAACAATAAAAACCATTACGAATATAAGATGACGAAAAGTAGTTATTACAACTACTACATCTTTTGATTTTTTGTTGCATAGCTAGCCTATTCTAAAACCTCTTGCTCAAAGAATGGGCTCAATGTCAATTCAACCCACATAGGTGGGCTACTAATTCTCTGAGATCCACCATCAAAGTAGTGCTCCTTGCTCCTTGATGCTTCCATCTTCCAAGTTGTACACACCCATGTCCTTGCCTCTTCTACCAGGGGTAACAGTCATGTACTCAAGATAGTCACAACTCATAAGTGAAATATATGGAGTTAGCCTCACATCTAGAGTTCTCAGAGGCCTCAACATAGAAGGAAGAAGAATTACCATCCAAGAAGAGCTCTCTATTGCCCAAGCTCTTCACCTCTTCCCGTTCCCATTACTTGTATTCACTTCAAAAATGTGGAAACCGGTTCTGTTATGATTCCCTACCTTCTTCATTTCTTGTAAAACAACAGATATAACGATTGCTTAGTACTTCACGTGTAAAATATTTCTTCTAGCTTAGTAAATATCATCCATGTCCTTAGGACCTTGAATGTCACAAACTAAAACGCTGCCTATAGGCCCTATACCATACAAAGCATAAAGCTGCCCCTTGTGAAATATAGTTGTTTAAGTTCAATGGGCCTAATTCAATATCAAAAAACGCCTTGAGAGATGAGGATTGTCTATGGCTTAAATACCTATTATTCGCTCCAACTCTTTCTAATGTGAGATTATATGTGATAATCTTTAACATCTCCCCTCAAACTCAAGGAGATTGAAGCTTGAGTTTGGAATGGTAGTGAAATCGGATTACGACTTTTTTTTGTGTGATACTAGATGGTTACGGCTTGAACTACCGAAGTGTGTGGAGGAGTTGAATGATTGGGAGAGATGAGAATTGTCCATAGCTTATAAATTGTACAACCCAAGAATACTTGGTTAATGTGGGACTAGACTTTCACTTTAATATACTCCCTCACATTTGGCGGACCAACCAAACACATGGATTATAATAGGGGGGAGAGATCTGCTCAACACGCAAGGGGTGACTCTGATACCATGTTAAAGTTCAATAGACTAATTATAACATTAACAGAAGCTAAGCATGGACCATCTTAATTTTCCAAGAGACCCATTTTATTACTTCCCTGATGCTAACATGTCATACAGGTCTGCAGGCCCAGCACATGATATTAAGGTCCAATAAGAGAGGGACCAGAGCAGTATTACAAAAATAAATTTAACCCAAATTATCTGAGACCTAAAAGGCCCACCAAACTTACATGGCAGTATGGCACACATATATTACAACTACTATTGGAATTGGACTCGTATCGTATGATTAACGTAGGAGTGAATGATTTTGTGAATTTCTTGTAAATCTTGTTTGTAGAATGATTAATGAGCTGTACAATGTAAATCTTGTTAAATTTTCCCTCTAACGGTGTGTAAAATCTGTAAAAGCATTCAAGTTTCAAGCCCAACAAAAAATATGTAAAACTGAATATACTATGTATAAACAATGAAAAGTTGTCACTAAGAAAGCACGCTTGAAATGACACTTTGGTTGATGCAACTAGTAGTACTCTAAAACATTGTGTTGGTTGTCACTAGCCATCAAGGACTGATAAATCCTCTCTCTTCTCTTGTTTTTCTTGAAGAATTTTGTAGAAAACACACACTTAAACCGTCTTGCGCAGACGACATCTTTCAACAACCAAAATCCTGACCAAGAATACTGTTTTGTGATCCATGAATGTGTACTATTTTCCATGACTGAGTAATAAGCTCGCTCGAGCACTTAAGCTCAAATTTTCAATTTCTTTTTCTCTTCATTCTTGTACTACTAAAGTATGATCACTGATCAATCTATTGTGTATATACATATACAACTTTGGGCACCACAAAGAGTACCAATATTCAGCACCCCAACTACGACTTAAATTGGACTCGTATGATTAATGTTGGAGTGATGTTGTAAATAGGATTGCTTCATAAAGATGAAAAAGACAAAATGCTTTATTGTCGAAGTATCACATAACACAAAAACAAAGCTTAAAATGCTTTATTAACAAAGTATCACATAGCACAAAACAAAGCTGATCATATTTATCATTTCTTCATTAAAGCCGTTTTTTATCTATTAGAGTTGTACTCTTTAACCTAGGTACCTTATATTCCACTTAAAATTTATAAGGGATGGAATATATATAAGGGGAGGAGGTGACAATTAACTAGACCTCATTAGCAAATCCCTTGAACACATGTTAACTATTTCACTTTATTCAACTAGCAAACAAGGGTGGAACCAGGGGTTAAGGGGGCAAATCAAGAGAAATTATTCATTCTTCTCGTTGTATTGTACACGTTGTACTCTCAACCAATACAAATAAGTGATTGTGAGTTTGGATGATTATGTGGTTCCTTAAAATTAGGAATAAATAAGAAATCACTTATTTATATTAGTTGGGAGGACCAAGAGTAAATACAATGGGAGGAATGAATAATTTCTTGCAAATCAGTCAGGAACGATTTTGAGAAGAGAGATGAGACGGGGACGGGGTTTCAAACTTTCGATTAGTACTTTACAGACATAAAAAAAATAAAAAATAAAAAAGAAGAGTAAATAAAAGTTTTCCCAGGTTCTTTTCAAGAAATTGAATTGAAATACAGAGGTCATGCACATTAAATGCTGCCAATAAACATGTCATTGCTTAAATTATAAATATAAGAGGTCTCTATTGTATATACTATATTGCTTTGTTACATACGAGAGGTTAAAATATAATATGCTTTTAGTGCTTTTTATAGAAAGAGAAAGGTAGAGGCGCCCGTAAGAGCTTAGACTCAAATGTTTCCCTTTTCACCATGGTCAAGTCCAAAGGGTTTGTAGAATCAGACACCAAAGTGAGAAGGAAGTCAAAAATATCAGTAGCTATAACAGCTGAGACCACGTCGTCTTTGTGAAGTGTCCTCCTCTTGCCTTGCATGGTCACCATCCAAGACCTTCGTGTCAAATCCTCTATGAAAAGCTCACATGCCTTGGAAAAAACAATTGGGGCCTCTCCAGAAATCATGTTCACATTGTCCCCAGACTTCTTCATGATCTTCTTTATCCTTGCCAAGGGCAACAAGTGAGGCCCGGTTCTGCCTCCTGACAACATTCCTGAATATGTTCCTGCTTGTCTCATCTTATCACTTTGATCTCAAAGTAATGAAATTGGTGATGGTTTTGTGCAAGAAACAATGGTTTAGAGGCAATGAGGGACATTGATATTGAAGTTATATTTATAGGAGAATGTGGTAGACAGGTAGAGCCGTAGAGGAGGTTTGTGCGAAGAAGCTTACTCGTTTTTGCTGGCCGGCCAGCCTACTTAAGCCGGCTAAATTCAAATTAATAACTTTTTAATTTGTTAAAATCCAGATTATAGTATTATACCCTTTAAACTTATATAAATTATCACTTTTCATCCTTAAAATTTGATTTTTGTCATTTCAATCCTTAAGCATTTAACATTTATGTCAAATTGGTTATTTCGTTTACTGTCATAAGTCTAGTAAAACGACGTTGTATCACATATTTGAATAGTGTTATTTTGTAAATGACGGGATGATCAATTTGACAAGAATGTTAGAGTTTAAGGACTATAATGATAAAAATTAAATCTTAGGAACAAAATGACAATTCACTCAAATTGAAGGGTTTATAACTTTTTTTTGTTTTGTTTTTAAATGATAAAATATTCATTACACGTCTTGCTTCCTTCATCGCAGTTGAATTTATATGGTCTATGCCTATTGAAAAAACATTTAAAATGATGTTTATGACAATTACAAAAGAATACAATATGAAGACATTGTGAAATGGCAACAAGATCAGTTTGTCATAGGTTAATTTGTTAAATCAAACAATCAGCAGTTTTCAGTAGTTCCTGTTTATATGTTGACAAATACGTCGAGAAGCTAGGGAAGTCATAGACTCATAGGTCTTGATTTTGCAAATCAATGAAGCAACATCATTTTCTTCATATGCAACAGTGCTGTTTTTAGCTTGGTTGTATTTTGAATGATACTTAAGGACAAATTAGTTATTTTTTTTATTTTTTTGTTCTTATAATCTTGGTTGTCTAGGCCAACGTTCTGCAGATACGTGCATCTTGACTAATTCCAAGGGGACACGTAACACCCTGCTAACCACATGTATCACGATAGGTGCAAGGCTTTGGGTAGGTGGCCTCGAGGGGTTTTGAACTAATGACCATTAGAGAGCACATTCAAGGTCAGACCAGTTGAACTACTCATTAGGGTTAACAAATTAAATACTACTTTGTGGCGAAGCACACTCAAACAGATTAATTTATTAGTAATTATTCACTAATAAGGTATCTAATTGGGCTCAATATCTTAAATGTGTTCGGCTTGCATGCGTCCATATGAATATGTTTACTTGAGATTGGGGTCAAATGTTTATAGTCCCTTTAGACACAATTTTCGTAAAATTTCGACGTCTACAATTCTTTAGTAAAGAATTTCTGTATATACTCTATTTCCCCAGATTATAAATGTGGAAATTATTGAGATTCGGTATAACTTTATAATTTTACTGCATAAACAATTGTGGTCAAATTATATCCAAACGGAATTATTTATTTTTATAAGCAATCTTTTCGCGTAAATTCACCTTTTCATCAACTATTTATCATAGGGATAAATATCCTCTCCATTTGGAAATCTCTCAATTTGTCCATTTCATGGTTCAGATTTTATTTCACAAATCTAACGATATATAGACTGCCTTACATGCCAATTAAATAGACTATTTACATGCCACGTAGTGGATTAAAGAAAGATTCCTGAAAACCAGGTTCGAGGAAAACTATTTCCTTTATTATATATGCAATTGACAACCAATAAATTAGACTGTGGCAGGCTGCACTAATCTCTAATTATTTTTTATCACAAAAAGAAAAATGAAATCATTTCATTAATCTGCACTCATGTGTGAGAATGTCCTAATAAAATAAATTGAAAAACTTTCATGCTAGAATAAAAACTTTTATACACCTATTATTATTTATGAATAAGCAAAAACTAAAAGACAAAAGACAGGAGACAAAAAATCAAAATCCGTGTTTGACCACTGGTGCAGCTCCTATGAGAGTGGGCAATGATTTACTATACTGATATAGAGATGTACCTTGTATGATTGGAGAAGAAGAAAAAACAAAAATTTGTTGCACATTACTCACATCACACACCATTTTTGTTTAAGAAAAATATGAATGAATTTTATTAGGTAAATTCTTACAGTAATACAAGTTCAAGGTCAGTAAGAACAATTTCTTACAGTCATGCCAAAGTAATTTATACTAATTAAGCTTTTTACATAACCGATCCCTTCAAGTATTTTATATGAATATAATGGTGTTTTTTTTGGTAATTACATACATGGTCAATTAGTATTAAACCTACAACCTAATTTTCTAGCTTATTCTTATAATTAAGGGAAAGAAATGTCCGTCGAGATAAATCTCATTAATGAATATATATATATATATATCATAATGTTTGAAGTTTGAACTAAGGTTCCTAAAATATTGCTTGACTTTTTTTTTTTTTTGAAGAAAAAATATTGTTTGACTTTGAATAATTCATATTATACTTTTAACATACCTTGGATATTTAATAAACTTCATATGCTATTGTTTTATCCTGAAATTCCATAATTGTTTATACAGACAAATAGGGCAAGCCATGCAGTAGTGTGAAATTGATATTTTTGTTAGGAACCCCTTAGCATAGGCAGCCACTTATTGTAACAAAATATAGGGATGTAATTGAGTCGAGCCGAACCGAGTATTAAATGTTCATAATTATTCATGTAATTTTATTTGAATATGAGCCGAGCTGGAGCTTATCAATGAACAAGATTATATGTTCAAGTTTGATTTATTTAATAGTCAAACAAACTCGAGTTGTTCACGAGCTACTTGATTAACTTATTCTTTTCCCATATATAGTTAACACCACTATAAAATTTTTGTATCCCTTCACAAATCTATACTAATGATTAATAAATTAATATTATTTAAGTTACATAAATATTATAATTTTCGTTTATGAACTTATAAAAAATAGATTTATCAACCTTGTATTATGAAAAATCATATATAATTTTTACTGCTAAATAGATGATTTATATTATCAATAAATTACAAATACCAATTTGATAGCTTAGAAACTTATTTATAACATATACAATCCAATATCAAGTCTATATATACATTTAAAATATATAATATAACATATATCAAAATCGAGTCTCATTATTCACAAGCAAATTATTATGTTTGAGCTTAACTCATTTACTAATCAAGGCTAAACATAGAACTTGAGTTTGTCTCGTTTACTAAATAAACGAACATAAACAGGTATTTTCCCGAGCCGAGTGTTCATAAACAGCTTGGTTCATTTACCGTCCTTTCCTGTTAAATTATCTTGTATGCTATTGTAACAACTAGTCGTCCTCGAAGAAATAAAGCAGCAACAACCTGACCAACAGACAAAAGTATTTGGAAAATTCTCAAACACATCCCCATCTAAAAAAGGAAAATACTCTTTGGAAAATTCTCAAGCTCAGAAGGAGGTATTTCTTTCTTCCCCATATATATATATATATATTTTGATTCTTTGGAATGTTGTGCTAGTGATAACAATTACTATGAAGTTGATGCTAAATTTGATTTCGAGATGGTATTTTTCATACTTAGGTTTTGAATTTTGATTGATTTGAAAGGAACGAAAATGTCAAGCGATAGCGAGGACTTGGACGAGGACGAGCTTCTCCAGATGGCTTTGAAGGAACAATCGCAACGAGATCTCAATTATCAGAGACCTAATTCCTCTTCCAACGACAACAGCAATCATTCAAGGAAAGCTGTGGTCAATTACGTTCAGCCTCCTCCGCCGCACAAGAAGCCGGTCTCTAATTCCAATTCCAATTCCAATTCCAAAACGCGGAGAATGGTGGAGGACGACGATGATTCGGAGGTTGAGATGCTTAGCATATCTAGCGGCGATGATGATTCCACAAGTAAATCGACAGAGCATCATCCTCATCGCCGGCCCGCCGCGGCTTCCAGGGCTCGGTCGAGGGAAGACGAAGTCACGTGGGACGGCGATGAGCCTGCGTACTGGAAACACGTCAATGAGCCTGAGGTTGGTCTCTCTAACCAAATTCATGATCAATTTATTGATTTATTTTTACTAGTATTAGCTACTACATATTAGTGTTTTTAACTTAAAAGGATTGAATATGGCTTTAGATTAGTTCATGGAGCTGAAAATTGATTAGGAAATTCATTTTAGTGTTTTTAACATAAGGTTGAATTGGATAATAAGTTTCCATAGCAATTGTAATGTTATTTATCAATTTTATTACATTCATATACTATTTTTAATAATCAACTTGTCAAGTAAGATTGAGCTGGTGCTGGACATTGTTGAGTTTTCGGAAAGTCCTTGTACCGCGTCATTTGCAATCTTAAAACAGCTTCTTATGTACTCTTACTTAAAACATTGTCAAACCTGGCCGAGGCAAAGTTGTGGTTGTTTCTCTTTTGTGTTCAATATATATGGGGTTATAGACAGTTTGACCCTAAAGTCAGTTATGGTTGGGATTCTAAAATGTTCACACATTTGGTTGCAAAAGCTCATGGGAGCCTAAATGCCTATGGGCATCCATATTTTCACAAATTAATATAGTCCAAATGCCTGTGGATGTCGAGATTTTCTCAATACCTTCATTAACATGAATAGGGAAAGTGGCATTTTAAGATTAAATTACTATGGCACTCTCGTTTGATATTCCCTAACTAGCAAATAACACCCTCATCTCATGCATACACCTATGTTGGTTCTTGATAGTTATCCTTTGTATTTACGAATTACGAAAGTGTTTAGGCTACGTATTCTCTTTTTCTTTTAATTTCAGTTTATGTGGTACTATTATTATTATTATTTTTTCTTTGCGTCATTTATCTTATGAGTTTGTTATATTATTAAGGTTAGAGAAGGGCGGTCAAGGGTAATTGCCCCTACACCTTTAAGTTTTTTCACTTTGCCCATGCTTTGAAGGGAACAAAAAGGCATTTCCTCCCCCTAAAAAGGAATGTTTGATAAAAAGACTACAATGACTACATGTCTTCTTAAAGGCAAAGTTAAATATAAGTTTTATTTTCACAATGGCCATATTTTTTAGACAAATGAGTATTGGATTATCCAAATAAAATTTTCTTTTGTCAATATGAGATGCTATTGGTTTATTTATGGAAAAATAGATAATTCCTACAAGACTCCCAAGAATAAACCAAGTGCGAGAATAACAAATATAGGAATCTTGTCAAATTCATAATTTAACCAAACATGTACATTATTTACATCCTCAAGCATTCATATTTCTAGACATCACATTCTTGTGGAAAGGAGATGTCGTTTGAGCTATAACTCATTGGCTTAAGACTTTTTATTTCTATATCTGCAATGCAACCCCCCCCCCCCCCCATCCCCCCCCGCGTGCGCACGATATGCTATAGCCATTGAATGGAATATGTGGATCCTGAACTAAAGGCCTAAAAAGCCATATCTTTGAGGTATCCTCATATTTAATGCCTTCCTAATTACAACATAATGTGCATCAGAATGCTCGCTTTCTCTTTTAACATTTTATTCTTCTTTTTTATTTTTTTTGTCAATGTATTTTATGGACCATTAATTTGATACCATATGGTTGTGCTTCTCTGACAGCTTGCGCGTAGGGTTCGGGACATGCGGGAGACAAGAACAGCACCTGCCGCTCAAAAATTCGAGCGAAAAGCATCAGTAGTTGTTAGAAAGGGGTTTACAACTTTACAGTCATTCCCTCGTGGCATGGAATGTGTTGATCCTCTAGGATTGGGGTAAAAATATTCTGTTTAATGTCTATCTTGGATTACAGAATCATGGTTTCGTCTGGCCTTCATAATTAAATTATTTTGACAAAATTTCTCTTCATGATTAGTATATCTTGCAAAAATGAAAGTGGCTCCTTAATATATCAAGGCTCTGCTAGTTGGCTGTTTTAATTATGTTCAGCTAGCTGGATATGTATTGATTTTTAAAGGACTTTCAATTTATGATTTATAGTTGTTGATTTTTCATTTCAAGGCAAGACAACCTAGTTTGTACTGTTTCCAATTAAACCTATTTGAATCTAATAGAAACACAAGCCCGATACTTTTCCTATGGCAGACTAAAGTCAGTAGTTCTAAAATTGTTCATCTCTTATTTTTTACTTCCACTGACCTGTGTTTGTGCTATTCTTACAGAATAATAGACAACAAATCATTAAGGCTGATCACTGACACATCAGAAAGCTCTCCATCCAAGTTGGATAAAGATACTTTGGATAGCAGCCTTCGTGGTACTGCATTTTCTTATCTTATTCACACATTTGATGCATAATATGGAACTTTATACTATTTATTCATTCAAGGGAAAGCACTGCACAAGTTGTAATGAGACTGAATTGGTGGCAGTTTTGAGTATCCAGATTCCATTTTAGCTGACAGACTTGATTGCATAAGCATATTCTTTAGAGTTCGAGGGATTGTAATTCTTTAGAAAATAGTGGATATGTTCGAAGAGTATGTTCCCTTTGCCAAGAGTCTTGTAGCTAAATTGGCACCTCCTGGTGTTTCCAACGTAAACATCAGGGTTCAAATCCCTCCCCAACTATCCTATTATTAATTTTTTTTTTTTTTTTTTTTTACATTGCAATATTTTTTATTTTACCTTGGCGAGGTTCCCATGTCATTAAAAAAATGGTAATATAATTAATATCTTTAGAAAGTAGTGGATATGTTCAACACACATTTTCTAGTTTTTACAAATTGTTACATTATATTACTCTCTAATATAAAGAAATAGGAATACAATTAAGATCTATTATTATACTAGATTGTAATGTACAATAATGTTGATTAATTTTGTGCCACATAAGTTAGAGTAATAAATTTACCTTTCCACCTATGGTCATTATGGCTGACATAATCTTTCATGCAAATATTTGCAGAGAAGTTGATGTATTTCTCTGAGAAGTTTGATGCAAAGCTGTTTCTATCCCGAATACACCAAGATACAACTGCAGCAGATTTGGAGGGTGGTGCTCTTGCTTTGAAGACTGATCTCAAGGGAAGGACTCAACAGAGAAAACAATTGGTTAAAGACAATTTTGACTGCTTTGTCTCTTGCAAAACCACAATTGATGGTATGCATCCGATTGATATCACTTGATTTCCAGGTTTTTATTTTAACTTTCATAATTGAACTTAGATTTCTGGGATGACAGCAAACATCTCAGGCTCCTGTTTTGTCTATATGTGTGTAAAGCTTAAAATCCTTGTTGTTGGTGATAAGATTGATTATTTCTTGATTTTGATCTGGGGAAATCTGATTCTTGTTCCAGATATTGAATCAAAGTTGAAACGAATAGAAGAAGACCCTGAAGGTTCAGGGACTTCTCATTTATTTAATTGCATCCGTGGAGTAAGTTTGCAGGCCAATCGTGCTTTTCAGTCTCTATTTGAGAGACAGGTTTGTAACATTCAAATTTTGATTTGATTGGAAGTTTATACCTGCTGATGCAACACTGATCACATGTATTGCATCTCTTTCTCTCTCTCTCTCTCTTATTTGAATGGCTCTGCTGTAGGCTCAAGCTGAGAAGATCAGGTCTGTCCAAGGAATGCTACAGAGGTTTCGGACATTATTCAACTTGCCAAGTACAATTCGCGGGAGCATTAGTAAGGGTGAATATGACTTGGCAGTTAGGGAATACAAGAAGGCGAAGTCAATTGCCCTGCCGTCTCATGTATACAAGAATTTATATTTATCTAGTAATTTCTTTTTTATTAAGGCATAAAAAAATATTGATCTCATGTTTAAGCATCAATTAACCTGTTGGCTAAGAAGCATGGGTACTTTTTAGGGTACCGGTACGGTACGGCAGTACGACAATTCTTAGAAAAGTAGGGTACGGGTACGAAGGGAATATATATTTTATTAATTTTTTTTATATATTATTATCCATATATTTTTCATATATTGATAAGTATACATCAATTTAAGAGCAATTATAGATAATAAAGTATATCCATTGCCATTAAATGGTCTTTAAATTACAAATCAAGATCCAAAAGAGTAAATAAAAGAAGTGTACATCCATATAGTTCTACCTAAAGTTCATGTTTCTACCACTTTCACTACTTTTATCTATTTTTGTGACATATCCAAAAGAAAAAAATGAAAGAAAACGATTTTTTTTTTTCAAAAATTTGGGTACGTCTGGGATATGCATGCAGAAGTATCCCAAGAGTACAAGTACCCAAAAAGTATCCGGTACGGGTACGGTTCCATTTTTGGAGTACCCGTGCTTCATAGCCTGTTGGTTGAAGTTCAGTTGTCATATTTTTGTAAATTCTATGTTTTGTTTTATCATTTTTCATCCTTTTTCTTTCTGAGATCTGTTTTATGTGCATTTGCAAATGTCCTTGTCATTGTATTTATGTTTTTCGAAATACATTCTCATTAACAAAAAAAGATACTAGACTGGTTTTATGCAGCATTACATTTTCATTTTGACAGTTATACATAACTTTAAGTTAGAGAATGTATCCCAGACTATGTGCTAAAATGGTCATTAGTTTTTTGGGGTCTAGATGGTTCGTTGCCACCTTCCATTCTTTAATAGATGCTCTTTCTTTATCATCAAAATCACTGTTCAAGATGTAAGATTCTATTTTATCATCAATCCAATCACTGTACTTGTTTTTTCTTTGTCTTTATCAATGAATAGATCTCTTAGATGTATCGTATTTATCTTTAAATAAATTTGATTATAAACCACATTTGTATCTTTATATTTATCATCATGAATGCTGTAAATGCTAATATCTATAATCTGAAATGAAAACTTTTGCTCCCTTTTCTTCTTTAGTTTTAACTGTTATGTAAGGCACCTCATCTTGGATCGTAGTTTAGAAGTTTTGGTATGGTTCTATTTCATATGTTTAATATCATTGTGTCAAAGTATGCTTTGGAAGTAGCTGATTTTATCTTGGGAATATTTCAGTTAAAAAAACTTAACAAATTATTTATGTCCACTAATTTATAAAATATATTGCTTGACAGTTATCTTTTCCTACTGAAGTAAATATACTTATGGTTATAAGTGACTTTCAGGTGGGAGTACTAAAACGTGTTCTTGAAGAGGTTGAGAAAGTGATGAATGAGTTCAAAAACATGCTTTACAAGTCTATGGAAGATCCACAAATAGACCTCACAAATGTAAGCTTGTTTTGTACATTTTGGTATTTTTTTACAATGTGCTGGTGATGCTGAACTGGAAGTAATAAAAACTAGAATTAACCTGAGGTCTTCTACTTGTGCTTGGGTTTTGAAGATGTATTAATTATATATTAAAACATAGAATACATAGAATACCAGTTTCATAAGACCAATTGAGCTGTAAATGAACCAACATGTTGGTGAAAAGCTTGGGCTCGACGTAAAAAGCTGATTTATGTTTGATTATTAGAAGTAACCAAGATTGAGCCCTATTTTTAAATTTGTTTTATAAGCAAACTGAGCTCAAGCAAACTATTTTGTTCATGAATAAGCTTGTGAAAATAAGGCTTGAGGATTATTGGTTAAGCCTAAACTTGAGATAGACCCATTACAACAAGCTTGGTATGGACTTGTAAGTAATCCAAAACAAAATCTAAATATGTGGTCCTAATTACTTCAAAAGTAATTATAAATAATCAAATTGTGGTCAATAGTTGGCCTTACTGGCCCTTATGTCATTGCTTACCAAATGGAATACTGCCAATTCTAACTCATTTCCGCTGTATCTCTTACATCCTCTTCCTCTGCTTACCGATTCAAAACATACAGCTTCAATCTCAACCATTGATCCAAAGAATCTTGTCTTTCGGTTAGTTCTCATTTTCTTTCTCTCTAGAGCCACCATAGCTTCTCAGTCTTTTCCCTCTTTAGTGCAAACAAATTTGGGGTCTTTTTTTGTCATCAGAGATGGTGGTCAATTGTGCAACAAAAACAAATAAAGAAGGAACCAAGCCTTAAGATTGCTGTTTAACACCCCCATCTCTTCAGAGTTTTCAATTATTGATAAATTTTTTTGAAGAATTGAAATTAAGGGTTTTTTCCTCGTATGATATATGGATATCTTTTGGAAATTAATCTTGTAGCTTGATGTTTAAAAGATTAATATTATTTTTATAATTCTTTTGGTTGCAAGAGTTGTGTTTTCTGTATTCCCACCCTTCAGATCTACTATTTTTTTTTTTGTTGCAAACCGAGTTGAGTTGAGCCAAGCTCGAGCTCCTGCAAACATAGTCAAGCCAAGTCTGAGCAAGGTTAGTATAGCTTGACTTGAGCAGTTGAGCTCAAGCTGGGCTTGAACAGTTCTCACCCATGATCGAGCTCCTTAAATAATTTAATACTTGGCTCGACTCTACTCAAGTCAATCGCACCTCTAACACCAATACTTAAATACTTTTATTTAACAGTTTTTCTAGCCCCATATGGCATCTAGGTGATGTTTAGCCTACCAAGGGAAAGCACAGGAAGAAACATATACAATTTGGCTTCATAATTTGCATTTAATAACACCTGGACTTTTACAAGACCATGTAATAAAAATATATTACAAAAAAAGCCAAATAATTAAATGCAGGGGTTAATTTTGACATTCTAACTCATATTGTGTTGTCTAATAATTCTAAAATGATGATGATCACATGAATCTAGTTTATAAGTTATAACTATACTAGTTTATCAAAGATCCTTAAAAAATTATTCCATTTACATTTTGATCAATTGGTCCTGTTGGTTGTTAGCTTATGCGATCTCATTGCTGATTATTAAATAGACCACTTTGGGACCTGGTTGATAGAAACAGCCAAGGTGACCACTTGTGTGCCTATCATTGGTGGCTTAGCTGTTGCCTGAGCATCATCTAGCCACCTATGACCTACTGGAGTGATAGGAGATTTGGCTAGGTGTGATGACTGATGATGTGTGTGCATTTAAGTAAGGAACAATTTGAAACCAATATCTTCTTATTATAGTTTTTATGTGTTTTTATATTCTTGGATCACCTTTATATAATCTTCAAGTGCAAAGCCAATTACTTAGTGACCTTGTCCTTTTGTGGCTGGTAATACCTTTCAATGCTTCTTGTAGCTTGAAAATACTGTGAGACTGCTGTTGGAGCTGGAACCTGAGTCAGATCCTGTATGGCATTATTTAAATATACAGGTAGCAAAGTTGTAATTGTGCCACAGTTTTCAAATTTTTATTTTCTGTAACCTAATTCTCCATGTTCCTATATTGTGTTTAATGTAAACCAATAATGTCTTTTTAGGAATTTTTTTAATGTTATTTGCTTAGCTGAAGAAGTTTGTCAAATATATACATGGTTGAAGTTTTCTCCTTTATAAGACATTGTACTTAACATTTTAATTGACAAATTTACTGGCCGCCAACAGCCAATAGGTTGCCCCTACCCCTTCTTCCAACACCCCCCCCCCCCCCCCCCAAAAAAAAAAAAAAAAAAAAAAAGAAACAAGAGAGCCATCATGAGCCTTAAAACTACTTTCTGGTGAAGATCATCCTAATATAACTAACTATTGGAAATTCAACTTGCTGAACATCTAGCAATGTCTCTTTGCCAGAATCACAGAATTCGAGGTTTGCTCGAGAAGTGCAGCTTAGATCATGAGACAAACATGGAAACTTTGCATAATGAGATCCGTGAAAGAGCTGTGTCTGATGCAAGGTGGAGGCAGATTCAACAAGCCTTAAATCAGTCTGTAAGTGTAACCATTATTGGTGCAAAGTAGCCAACCAATTGACTAGTATGTTATAATGATGTTAGCTTTTGTTTTACTACTGTCAGTCAGATGTTGACAATTCACGTAATCTTGGGAATACCAATCTTCCAGTAGATTCTCAGCCAGTAGACTTTGCCGGTGAAGAAGTTGATGCCCTTAGAGGAAGGTATATCCGCAGATTAACTGCTGTACTTATCCATCATGTACCAGCCTTCTGGAAAGTAGCGCTTTCTGTTTCCAGTGGGAAATTCGCTAAGGTATTCTGAGCATTTTCTTTCTCTTAAAAGATTTTTTATGTAAAAATTGGAATACAATTGTAATTTTAGGCAGAACTTATTCGTTAAAATTAGGTTTGGGTTAAGGCAGGAGCATTGTGTATCATATTTAAAATGAGTTTGCTAATTTTTTTCTAGTTTCGTTTGTCTTTTATACACCTTTTGGTTGCAATTTGATGCAATCTGTATATACGGCAACCACCAAGCATTAGTACCATATATACAACAACCACCTTTTGGTCTGTTGTTGCCTGCAGTCAGTGACTACCATTATGGGTAAATGTAAACTTTACATTCTATGAAAAAGGGCTACGGGCAGTAAAATTGTTGTGGAAGTCAAAGATGTAAATTCAGGATGTGATATGTACTTTTGTTCTTTCTTTTTTTCTTTTTTAATAAAATTATTTTTACTTCTTAAAAAAAAAAAAAAGAATTCTGTGGAACTCAATGCTTATCTTGTGTCAATAGCATTGATGCATTTGAACAACTCAGTCAAAATTAAAGGACTTGGTAGAATGCCTAGAAATCTGCAGAGGGCTCTAACTCAAATTAGCATATATAGAAAGCTGATCAGATGAACATCATTACTGTATTAGTAGTTATTCATAATTTCATACCTGACAAACGAGATGTTTTATATTATTTAATTTTTTAAAATTATCATAGCATTGGTCCTCACTTATTTGTGATATTCTTTTCCACCATCCATTTAAATTTTATTCCTGCTTGAGCTGCCTGAATTTGCTAATATTACACCAATTATGCCAATTGCTTTGTGATCTTTAGTAACAAATACTGCTTGTTATTGTTATGACAAACAATCATCTTGCTTTTAATTTTTTATTTTGTTTTTATTGTTATGTTTAACTAAAAATCCCTTCATCTCTTTTTCTCTTCTGTGAGATGATTTTGGTCTTCATTTTGATTCTTTGTTCTTTCAGTCTTCCCAAGTTTCCACTGAATCAAATGCCAACACTTCAGCAAATAAAAGTGAGGAAAGAGTTGGAGACGGGAAGTACTCAAGTCATTCTCTTGATGAAGTTGCTGGAATGATACGAAGTACGATCTCTGTATATGAAGTCAAAGTGAGTATGCTGGCTGGACTATTTATGGCCTTTTACATTGGATTGAAGTGTCAGTTTAATGAGCTACTTTGATGGTTGTGGTATTGGATAATTACTGGTTTGAGAATACTTATATGAAGATTAGTCTGATTGTTTGAATAAAAAATTGTTTATTCTCTGGTACTATTTAGGGATGCAAATTTATATATTTCAGCTGAAGCAGAAATTGGTTTAAAATTTCTATTGAGCACCATTCTCTCTCCACTTCACAACCATCGTGGTAGTGGTTTATTATATCTTCTGTTCACATCATATGTTTGGCAGGTGGTTCAAAATGAGTCTACTGTTGGTGCAGGTTGTTAACACATTTCGTGATCTTGAAGAGTCAAATATTCTGCGATCATACATGAGTGGTGCTATAAAGGAAATATCTAAAGCATGCCAAGCTTTTGAAGTCAAGGAGTCAGCTCCTCCTACTGCTGGTATCTAGGCTGTCTATTAAGCTGCAATATGTTGACATCTCAAAATTATTCTGAGTTTTTTGTTGTCTTTATGCAATAGTTATGGCACTACGAACACTTCATTCGGAGATTACCAAGATTTACATTTTAAGGCTTTGCTCATGGATGCGGGCATCAACTGAAGAGATATCAAAAGAAGAAACATGGGTCCCGGTATCAATTCTTGAAAGGAATAAATCTCCATACACAATCTCCTTCTTGCCTCTAGCATTCCGTTCAATTATGGGCTCTGCAATGGATCAGATCAATTTGTAAGTCTCTAGAGCATCTTATCACTCAATCTATGTGAGCTTCCTAGTAACCTGCTAGTGAACAAAACTTCCTAAGTTAGCTTGGAGGAGTTCAAGAAACTTTTTGCATAGAGTGGATTATCAGGTTCTATTAAGAATGAACATAAAATTTAATTTTGAAAGTGAGAATAGAGAATGCAAATTTATTTGCCTCACCTGCCCATATCATCGCTAGGCAGTGATAGACAAATATCTGCTGCATATGGTACCCAGCTCTTTGCTATTGTAGTTTATTACCATTGAATGTCCCGAAGAAATGGAACATCAGAGTTGGAGCAATTATGATAAGTAGGAAGAGAATGGTTGTGGTCTGCAATTACATATGAAGTTATTACTTCTTTTTTTCTTCTTTTAAATGGTGACTGAATGGTGTCACTTCGTTTTTGATAATTGTTGAAATGTCAGAACAATATCAGTGTAATTTGGAGGTGAGGTCTACATTACTTTATATATCAACAGGTCTTAGACATACTTATTCTTATGTGTTAAACCTTACAGATTCTGAATTGCATTGTGCATTGCATAGCAATAAATAAATTTCTATTACTGCACCCATTGTTTGTCTCATTATTGCTTACTTCAGGATGATTCAGTCTTTAAGGAGTGAGGCTGCAAAGTCAGAAGATATGTTTGTGCAACTTCAAGAAGTTCAAGAATCTGTTAGACTTGCATTTTTGAACTGTTTCCTGGATTTTGCTGGTATGAGGCATTAGCTCTAATTTATGCCTGTAAAGTACTTTTAAAACATCTTCAGTTATGTTACTTCTGTTCTGTGTTAATACTTTAACAAAAAATCTGAGCACATTAATTAGGTCATCTGGAGCGCAATGGGAGTGACGTTGTTCAAAACAAATCAAGCAAAGGAAGCCCTAATTTACAAGATGGATATTCTCATGCATTAGAAGAACTATCATCTGATTTCCCTGGAGGTGTTGTTGATCCACATCAGCAGTTGTTGGTAGTCTTGAGTAATATTGGACATTGCAAAGATGAACTTTCTTATGAGTTGTACAACAAGTATAAACATATCTGGCTGCAGTCTAGGTAGGTACTCAACTATTTTCCCCATCTTCCTTGGTGGAGAAATGTTAAGTTAGCATGGAAGGACGTTTTTTGCGTTGCTTTATTATAATGGCTAGCTGGATTAGATGTAAGCCCAGTATGTGATTCAGATAAGCTTCTAGCCTATCCCTACCCAGAAGATAAACATCTTGGGCATCAATCCAGGCCTAAGTAGCCCAATGCAATTTATTAGTATGCTGGTTACTCACGATAAACTTAGTTTTAGAGTATGACACAAATTTGCATGATTGTCCCCAGCCTCATCTTGGGCATTGACTGGGTATACTATAAGATTAAATAAATTTTGTTGTTTAATTAGGTTGTATGATACCATTCTCTAGATTGAAGAGCTTTTTGTTAAAATATCTTCAAGGTGGCATTTCACCATTTTTCAAATAGAGAGACCAGTTAACCCCAAGGGGTTGGCTGAATGGCTCTTCAGCTTGGGTTCCAGTTATCCCAGGAAGCTTTGGCCCAAGTTCAAACTTCAAACCCTCCTGCTTCACCTTTGGTGTCCACCTAGAGGGATTTGTCCTTGTAATTGCCTGGTGCTTGTGGGACAGGGAATCAGATATGCCTGGATATTATCACTTATCAGATGCTCGAAAATCCCTGTAAAGTTCATTTGGAAAGAAGAAAAAAAAAGATACTTTCCCCAAAGCATTTAATGAAATGTGTCATGCTGTATCATTTATTCTTAAAATTTTGTGTATACTTTATGATTATCCTGGTGATTGTGAATGACCTGCTTTCTTGCCTCTCTTGTTCAGGGACAAAGATGAACAAGACAGTGACGTACAAGATCTGGTGATGTCTTTCTCTGGGCTTGAAGAAAAGGTCCTTTCTCAGTATACCATTGCGAAGGTATAGCTGAACTCCTCAATTTATATGGAAAAGTTGTTGGCCCCAAAAAACACAATGCACACACAAGCGAGATGGTTTTTACATGTTATCTTGTAGGTATTTCACTTTACTTCTTGCCCTGTGAGGTCAGAAATGTATTTCAGTCACTACCACTTGTGTGGATATAAGTACGTTGCCAGGTCCTTTGTGCTAGAAAGTTTTCAAACTACACATGAAAAATAAAGAAGATAAAGTTAAATGAGTTTCTGATAAAAGAATATATCCCTTCATTGCTAGATACTGAGGTGTTGGCAAAGATTTGGGATTCGTACTTGCTATTTTACTGTCCATTTCTCGATTTTGGTGAATGGTTGTCGTTCTGGCTTCTTTAATAGTTTTAGGGGTCTATGACAGGGTGACCCAATATCTCCACCCCCCCCCCCCCCTCCCTTTTCTCCTAGTCCCTGATTTATTCACATGCCACATTTTGAAGAAATAAGGTGCTAATAGAGATTTGAGTATTTTGATCAAATATATCATTTATCTTGGTCGCAACATGTTTCTGGGTAAGAAAACAGGCTCTAGCCTTTTTTCTTGTTGGAATTTCATGTGCTCAATGTTCAAGCTGGTGCAAATTGAAACCATAAAATTACTTTTCTGCAGCGCTTATTGAATTTTTGGTCTTTACCTAAACGGTTTTGTTTCCTCCCCCTTCAGGCAAATTTGATCAGAACAGCTGCCATGAACTATTTGTTGGATTCTAGTGTTCAGTGGGGAGCAGCACCTGCAGTCAAAGTAAGAACCTAGGGAATTTGTTAGTAGTAATAGTTGTTTTTGTTTCTATTTCCTCCAAAACGTTCTAGACAAACATTGTTGTCCCCAAATGAGTACTATTAAATTGCTGGTTTCTTGCAGGGTGTGCGTGATGCAGCTGTGGAGTTACTGCATACTCTGGTATCTGTTCATGCAGAGGTAGTTACTACATGCCTTGTATTTATCCTTACAAAAATTTGATATGCATACTGTCCTTGTTCATGTTTTTGGCTGGTGAACTTTTTACTTTTTTTAACTTGCTTGTTTACTTTAGGGTCTATATAAATGTTATTTGAAGGCCATACTTCCACAAAATTATGAAAAGTTTACTTCCCAAATGATCATAAACCAGTTATTTTATTTTCCAAAAACCTGTGTAACACTGATTAAGTACCAGTTTAGTTCATTTTTTCAAATATACTTCTAACATGAAGTGATATTCTCATTGCAGGTTTTTGCCGGTGCTAAGCCCCTCTTGGACAAGACACTTGGCATTCTTGTGGAAGGGCTGATTGATACTTTTCTCAGCCTTTTCTATGAAAACAAAACCAAAGATCTTAGGTCACTTGATGCAAATGGTTTCTGTCAGCTCATGCTTGAGGTAGAATACGGTGTTAAACATTCTTTTCTGGAGAAGTCCTGAATCAAACTGCTTATGTTTCTGAAATTTCATATGGCTATAATCATGTGAACTATAATGAATAACAGTTATTTCAATTTCCTGGCTGTCTGCAAGAATGAAATTCTTTTGAAAAAAATAAATAATACAGAAATTCTTTTAATCTTTATGATTTAACAAGATATTGATGCTTTAAGCATTTTCAAAGAGAAGTCAACCCCTCACCCCCAAAAAGGGGATAAACAATGGAGAAAATGAGAGAAGTTTGATGTGATTACCTTGCTGAAAGTGTATAAGAAGTGTGCTGCATGCATCACAAAAGTTATATTTTGTTTACTTCATCTGCAGCCGTTCCATCTGAATTATGGCTAAGCTATCTTTTGAAGGTTAATTATTTCACCTGTATCTTTTGCAGCTTGAATATTTCGAGACCGTATTGAATCCATATTTTACACCTGATGCAAGGGAGTCACTGAAGTCTTTGCAAGGTGTGCTTTTGGAGAAAGCTACTGAGAGCATGACTGAGGCTGTGGAGCCTCCAGGGCATCATCGCCGGCCAACTCGTGGGAGTGAAGAAGCGCTTGCAGATGATAGACAGCAAGGGATGACTGTGTCACCAGATGACCTGATTGTAAGAAACTTTTCCTCGTGTATTTTGTTGTTGTGTATGTCTTAGTGAGGATGCTCTAAGCAAGTTGACTTATTCGTTATGGTTTCTAGGTTCATCTCAGATCTAAAGTAGGTTATAATGTTAATGATTTTATAGATATGGTATTATTGTTTGATTATCTTGTACATATGAACAAGGCCAGAATGGTATTATAGGGTCTTCGGCATTTAAACAACTTGGTTTCATATAACTTTTTTTTTTAGTTACCTTATTATTACATATCAATTGATTCTTGATTAAGCTTAATTGCAGAAGCTGTTGTAGTGCTTCTCTGCTACAGAATTTTTTTTATGCCTCTTATTTTTGTTGTTAGATATTCTATCTTAAGCATGTTTCTTGTATGCTATAGGCTCTTGCACAGCAGTACAGCTCTGAGTTACTTCAAGCAGAGCTTGAGAGGACCCGTATCAATACAGCATGCTTTGCGGAGGCAATTCCATTAGACTCGGTGCCAGAACCTGCAAAAGCTGCTTATGCTTCCTTCAGGGGATCAATAGATTCTCCCAGCAAAAATTACAGAGGCACACATGCTACAGGATCACCTAGTTTCTCCAGACGTAGGCGCCAATGAAATATTTTGTAACCCCAGTCTTTTTTATTCTATATTCCCCATGTGTGCTAGTGTTGTATTGTAGTTCACTCAATTTAATTGAATTAAAATTCCAATTCTTTCCATTTGTATTTCTCCCGTGAGCTTTTATTTATTTATTTATTATTATTATTATTATTATTATTCATTTTACTTTTGGCAGACCGCACAACACTGTTTGAATGTTGTTTGTGCTGTAATTTTGGCATTCTTCAAGGTCATGTCAATAAAAATGCTTAAATTTCAGACTGGGTTATGTTTTAATTCGACTCTGGTTTGATGTATAATAAGTTATGTGCTTCTGACTTACAGGAATATCATGTTCTTTCAAAGGTTCTGTGCTTAGCTGGCCCCGTTTTTGGTCCTCTGTATATAAAGGCTGGTTAAGACAAAATAAAAATCTAAGCTTGAAAAAGATTGATAAATTGGATATAATTTGGATAAGAGTTTGTAAATAGAAAGTATGTATTCCCAACCTCTGGAGTCTTTCTTCTTTTTTTCTTTTTTTCTTTTGAGAGAGAGAGAGAGAAATGTAAATTGGATATGTAATACAAAATGTTACATTTTTTTTATTTAACTTTTTGAGTATGATTCAAAACTTCATGGTCGTGCTGCTGCAAATGGAGCCTGGACTTGTTAGGATGTTAAGTTGCAGAAATGTAGTCGTTTGCAAGAGAATTTTATTCTGCAAATGGAGCCTGGACTTGTTGGGATATTAAGTTGCAGAAATGTAGTCGTTTGCAAGAGAATTTTATTCGACTTACTAATGCTTGGTTGTATAAGTTGGATTCCCCGGACTCTGAAGGGTTTGTTGTGACTGCTTTGTTTATCTGGTTTCAGCGAAATTAGCACATGATGATCTGGCTATTGTTGCAAACTAGAAAGTTTCTGTTGCACCAGACATAAGTGACCAATCCGACTTAGAATTTCAATAATTGATGATGACTCTAATTTTTTATTTTCCTCCCCATGCATACAAGGAGTATGTACTATGTACATAGCACGCACACACCACACACGTCATTAGCCCGGGGTCGTTAGCCCAAGTGAATATGGATATATTTTATGAACAATGTTATAACATAAAACAATTCACACAAAATTTTCATTGTAGTTTTTTTTTTTTTTTTTAAAAAAAAAAAACTTTAGATGACACCAAGTTTTTTGTTTAAACAAATTGAAGCTCCGTAACATGGATTGTCTTATGTAATACCAAAAAAACAAATCATCTTTAAATTGTATTGCAAGGTATCTTAACTTAGACTATATATGAAGCTCCATAACTGTAATTAATGTAATTAGCAATACTACAACTTCACTGCTCAATACAGTTCTAAGCGAGACAGGAAATATCCTCCTTTTTCTTCATATATCAAAACTACATTGCCATTTGTTATGGCATATATTTCAACACTAAAATTCTAGGGAGTCCCTAATTAATACCTAGCTACATATTTCTAACACATTACAATTAGCATTTACCACAACATATATACCTAAATATTCCATGGCTACTTAGGCCGATAAGCAGTTAAAAACAACATTTTCACCAACTTCCTTGGAGACCACAAACTCGTTCTCATGCCCAAAAGTTGGTGGCCAAATCTTCTTCTCCTTCTCAACCCTCTCCCCTGATTCATCATTTCTTTTTCTGGCTCCGGCAGCTGACTTTCTTTCACTTCTCCGCTTCATAACATACTCTTCGGGAATAAATACATCCATTATTTTTATTCCCGAATTTGGTGATAAAAAAAAAAAATGTACCTAAAGTTTTGCAAAGCTTAATTTTGTTGCGTGCAAAGTGTTTAATTTATTGAAGGCTAAAAAGGGTGAGAAACATTTATAGAAAGGAAGACATGGGATACAATGGGCGTTGGTCCCACGTTTTCAAAGAAACAAGCTACTTTTTCAACTAGTCGGTACAATGGGTTTCGGAAAGTTGTTTTGGCCCTTCTTTTGTAACGTTTGGAGTATGAGAACATGTGTAAACTGAAAACGCAACAAGTTCCCCTCTAGACAAGTGTGATAGTGAAAATTTGCTTTTTTTATTTTTAAGTTCGATAGAACGTTTTACATTATAAACATTATTCTCCCATTGTTCTAAGATAAGAAATTGTATGAAGTCATTAGTTTGATCTTTGTTTGGCATGAAAGTACATGATAAAGCTTTAACATGTGATCTCTAGTTTTTTTCTTAATTCCCTAAATTCAATGCATTTAATTTTAATTAAATGACTAAATATTAGATATAGCTTTAAATTTAGGTCAAAATATTGTTTTCGTTCTTAAACTATACATGAGTTTCGTTTTTCGTCCCTGAACTTTGAAAAATTCATTTTTCGTCCATGAATTTTGAAAAAGTTCACTTTTACACATAAATTTCGTCCCTCACTTTTCAAAGTTCAGGGACGAAAAACGAAACTCATGTATAGTTTAGAGATGAAAACAACAATTTAACCTTAAATTTATAATATTTGATCGAACCATTGAAACAAATTTATTTCATGCTGAGGTAATTTAATTTACAATTGTTGTTTTATTCACAATAATATGATAAAATTACTGTCCCATTGTTAAAATAACAAGAAGTATATAAGTGGATTCGAGATAAAAGTAATCTAACTTTTAGGTTAAGAGTCAAAACGTTCAAGATTTCTATTAGAACATTTTCAAAACGTACAAGATAAACTTTCTATTAGTGATGGTGGATTATAAGTTATAAACTGCCAATTGCGAATTGCCATGCCAATCTTATCAGCATGCTTTTTCAGGGAAATGAGTGTTTAACATTGATCAGCCATTATTTTATTCTTAACACCTTATTCAAGAAAGGAATCTTAAAGTAAAGGTGCAGTTAATTTCTTATTTAGGAGTTCCATTAAATGGTGGGTCAGGTTTACAGTGGGCTAGCTCTCACTCTACCTTGATGGGGGACATATTGCAATTCTTTTTTCTTCCAAACTCCAAAGTCTTGCATTAAATCTATGACATTTTGAGCTTTTCAATTCCCATGATTTCCTCGGGCTCTGACTATGACTCATGCCCATAGTATTCAGCTTCTGTATGTTTGTATGGTTTGCTTTTTTCTACCAACTAGTCTCAAAAGCTTCCTGCCAAGGAAAACATAAAAATTTGAACTCAAAATCTCAAATCCTTCAGTGAATGAATGATGCCTGTTGGGGTAGAAAATTATCAATATCATAAGTAAAATTTTCTTGAACAAATTTAGAATTATTGAAAACATATGTTAAAAAAAAAATTAGCACTCACTTTTTTAAAATTTGAAGGATTAAAAATCATCATAGGGCTAATAGTACATGTTTTGGAAACATTAGAAACCAATTGTATGCGTTTTAAATATTAGAGACCAAACATATAATTTGTATAAATGTTAAGGACCAATAGGGAACAATGTAGCACTCCAAAAGTCAATCCCATAAATTGTGATGGGCCTCAAATTTGGGCACGATAAAATACACAATATATATATATCACAATATATATATATCAGTTGGACTAGTTGGTTGATTGCACACTTAGACGATGATGGATCTACAACAAATTCTACACTGACAAGATATCATGAGTGAGCACTTGGCTCGTTAAATGCTCATTCAATTCAGCGCGTGTATATAGATGAGCACCTGCCTCGTATGGGTGAGAGAATGGACCATATTGATGAGTATGATATTCGAACTCTTCATGTTCCTCAAGAGTCAAGATGGAGATCACTGAGGTCTTTTCCTTTGTCATTAATTGACAAAAATAAGGAGTATGTTTTGAGTAGGGAGTGTGTTCTTTGTATTGGTTTCAGGAGGAGTTGAGTCATGTTTATTTGTGAACCATTGAGTTTTTATGATGTACTTTTATTCTTTGTGAACTTTGTGATTTATATATAACAGCTTGTACATGTTTGTGTACTCAAAGCTTATATGTAAGCTACCTAATTTATAGACTAATGATTATTCACACAGACACACATGCATATAGATACACCTATTCTATTTATGTTTAATGTGTTTTAACATGTTTCAGGAAAGTTATGTTATTTCAAGAAATTTGCTCATATAGTTTCAAGTAGGTTTAATTTGGTCCTTTGTTTCTAAAATTTAATTGTATTACATTAAGTCTTATAATTGTTATTGAGTCATGTAATGTGATGTTTTGTCACGGAATTGTCAAAGGAAAAGATTGTTAGGTTTTAGACGTTGGTAAAATTCCATGTGACAAAACTTGTGTCAAAGAGGGTTGAATTTGAGTTCGGTTATGTACAATGTTAAAGTTGGTTAAAAAGTTGTTGAAGAAACTGAAAACTTAAGAATTTCAATTGAGTGAAACATTAAAGCAAGCAAAATTAACGTGTTGCGACACTCGCTCAATTGAAATTGTAAAATGGTTTTTTTGTTAAACGAGAAGACATTCTTATTAATCACAACTTGAAATTGTAAAATGGTGAATCTGAATTATGCTGGAAAGTTTAAGCACGATTTTCAATGAGAGAGAGAGAGCATCCACACAAAGAAAATCTAAAAACCTTTCTCCTTGAGCCAAAATAGAAAAATCACTCCTTGTGCTTTGACTACTAGATAGAAAAAGTTATTGTGTGATCTATTCACCTTGAGCATGAACCATTCTTGAGACCACATAGTTAATTCCTCGATAGTGGGTTATTAATATTATTGATACTA
The DNA here is from genome assembly GCA_907173295.1 of Fagus sylvatica. Taxonomy (NCBI): domain Eukaryota; kingdom Viridiplantae; phylum Streptophyta; class Magnoliopsida; order Fagales; family Fagaceae; genus Fagus; species Fagus sylvatica. The sequence continues at coordinate 33,113,836 of OU015765.1, forward strand.
TTCGAAATTTTGGATTGTAGACAATGTTCGTTCATGGAGGAGATTCGTCTTGATAAATTCCACAGGTTATTTTGATGGAAAGGCAAGCAAGACATTTGCAAAGGTTATAATAAATATTAGTCTAATTTCAAAGGTTGAATTTGTAGGGAGATTGTTGTAATTGTCTCCTCTAGTGAATTTTCTACGGGATTAGATCTTCGGAGTGGTTTTTCATTGAAAATGTTCTTATATTGGTTTTCACTTTATCACCATAATTTGTGTCGCTTTGACTACTTTTACTATTATTACTTTTGATTTGGTAATTAATTATTATGGTTGAATTCATTGTAAGACTATCTGTTTGGAATACACATACCTTATTGAATTAATCTATATAATTCTACTATGCATAATAGTTTGGGACCTAAATCTAAAATTTTCATTTACCTGATGTGATTTTATACCAAGCTTCGAATATATTTTATACCTTCTTGCACCATACGTAACATTTGATAGGTTATATTTGTGACCTGTGATTGCCAACCATGCACTGTGATCACCTTCACACTATACAAGTAGCAGTTTCCTTTCAATGTGGCATTGACCTACAAATCACCGACTGAAGAAATTCCAACATAGAACAAAACCATCACATGCACTTGCTCTCATAATGTCTCAAACTGTCAACCCAAGTACCCATACAATATCTTTCCGTACTTTACAGGACGTGAAGAAACGCGTCCTTTAGAAAAAATCTGATTATATATTCCATTTTAGATTTGAATCACCGACAACCGCGTTTTTAATCTATAAAAGAAGGCTCTTTTTTCAAGAATTTTAAGTGTGTTTGTTTGTTAATTTGAAGAGCAAAATGGGGTCTATCAAAATACCTTCTGTTTTTCTTTTGCATTTTGTTTTCATTGTTAGTGTGCTTTTGAAGGGTATCAACGGTCAAGTAAACAATTGGCTTAATGGCCATGCAACTTTCTATGGAGCCAATCAAAACCCCACTTCTCTTGGTAAGTCACATATATTTTGAGTATATAAATATAGATACTAGGTAACACAAAAGTTGGCCATGCCTGCCCATGTTAGATTGATGTTTGGATAAAACTAGTTTCTCTTTTGTTCTTTACTGTACTTCTTTATATTTCTTTGGGCAAAAATATTATCTCACACCACATATGGTATTATAAGTATATACCACTTAAGTGTAGGCATAATGTCTATCATTTGTAAATTACAAATTATAGATATATATTCACTCTTTTTGGATGATGTGAAATATATACGGTGGTATAATTGGTGTGAAATCACCATTGCCCTTTCTTTTATTAATCGGTTACAACTTAATATAAACTTATTCTTTTGTAAGTCCAGCGTGCATATTTCATTTAAAATCATTTCATCGCTAAGATCTATAGGGTTCGAAGAGACAAAGAACTTGGAATTGAAGTAAAAATATTATTATTTAATTAATTAGAACAATTTTGATCTTTCTTGTTGTAGTTTTTATTCACATAATTTTTGTGAATTCTTACAACTTTTGTTCTTATATTTCTTTCTTTTTTCCAATAAACCAACCACCAATGGCAAACCAAATTATTCTTCTTTTTTGGGTTGTGAATTTATGTTATTTGTCCTACTATAGTCTTCTATTGAATATCATTTCTAATAATTAAATTTGAAACATGGATTTCAATATATAGGTGGAGCTTGTGGCTATGATAACACCTTCCACGCTGGGTTTGGAGTGAACACAGCAGCTGTTAGTGGTACACTTTTCAGAGGTGGTGTGGCATGTGGTGCTTGCTACCAAGTAATGTGCAACTACAGGCTTGATCCTAAGTGGTGCCTTTGGAGCCGGACTATGACCATAACCGCCACCAATTTCTGTCCTCCTAATAACAATGGAGGGTGGTGTGATCCCCCTCACAATCACTTTGACATGTCCATGCCTGCTTTCTTTCGTATTGCACGACAAGGCAATGAAGGCATTGTTCCTGTATTGTATAGAAGGTAAAAACAATGTCTAAAGCTCATAATGTTGAACAATATGTTTCATTGAAAGTCTTGATCTTTTAAGTGTCTTTTAAGCTTAAAAGCCAGCTAAACATTCACAATAAAGTAGTAAAAACACAATGAACTGGCAACTTTAGTCTTTAAAGGATGCGAAAGTCATGTGAAAAGGAGGTGATTTGTACAAGGTGGAAACGGGATCCTCTCTATTTCAAATGAAATTGACAAATTATTTTACGATTATGATTTTATATTTTAGATTAAATAATAGATAGACTGTCAAATCGATCATTTAAATTTTTTAATGAATATGACAGTCTTATATACTATTAGAATCTATAATATTTTATTTGAGCTATATAAAATAGATAAAGTATAAAGGAGAATCATTTTGTAGTGTGACTTACTATATATGACTCTTAAGATTTAAAAAGAGGAAATGGTCCATATAATGTTATTTATGACTAATGTACATATGATCGATGTGTATAAATTTGAAGGGTTTCATGCAAAAGGAGAGGCGGAGTTCGTTTCACCTTGAAGGGACAATCAAATTTCAACATGGTGATGATCTCTAATGTTGGTGGTAGTGGTGACGTGAAGGGTGTATGGATAAGGGGCTCCAATATAAGAAGTTGGGCTCCCATGCATAGGAATTGGGGCGCAAACTGGCAAAGTAGCATTGATCTTCGAGGCCAAAAACTATCTTTTAAGCTCAATTTGGTTGACGGGAAAACTCTACAATTTTTCAATGTTGTTCCTTCGACATGGAAGTTTGGACAAACATTTTCTTCCCAAAATCAGTTTTCTTAATTAGCTGCACCATGGTGACACTAACAAGTCCAAGAACAAACTGCTTTTTGATGGTTCAAGGACATCTATTATACTCTTTTAGTGAAATTGAGGACAATGACAATTTATGGACGTCATTGTACCATGCATAATTTGTTTAATAATGTCAAGTTGTTTGTAATTCACTTATGTATAGCTCCAAAAATAGGAGCTAGTGATATTTGTAATTTCATTTTGCATTACAAGTAATTTAAAAAGATAGAGTAATTCTTGATTGAATATCATGATTTATCATGTGCATTATCTTATGATTTTTAAACATGTAATATAACTGATTTTTATTATATAGAAGACTTTTTTTTTTTTTTTCCAAATGATTTATATTGCTTACATTTTTTTTTTTAATCTAATCGCTTATAGAATGTTAATGACAAAATGTTAGAAAGGAAATTTTCAAAAATAAAATTGATAAAAAAAAAAATCCTACTTAAGATTGATTAAATCACAAGAAGATCAAGTGAACTAATTATGATCAATTGAAAAAGAGAAGTTAGTAAATCATAAATTGAAAAATAATTAATTAATTTTTGTATCTCAAAAGACAAGACAAATGATTTTTAAATAATAAAAAAAATTATGATAGAAAAAGTTAATCAATATTATTTAATTGATATTTTAATATAAAAAAAATATCTCACTTTAGATTTGTGATATATAATCTGAACGTTAAATGTATGAAATGGCTCATGAAATGGAGATGATATAAAGGTGTAAAGTGTTTAAGCACATGAGTCTGTCTTAGCAATAAGATATCTCAAATATAAAAAATAAAAATAAAAACCATTTGAAGCCTGATTGGTTAATAGCCCCAATAGTTGCAGAGATTAGAAATGTTTCGTCTTCCTTTTAATTTTAGACAGCTTTTCCTATGTGTAGTCATAGATTAGCCAATGGTCTTCTTCTAAAAAAAATAAATAAATAAACAAGATTAGCCATTGATCTTGCTTACGTACCGTGAATGATTTTTGGTATTTTACCAAAAAAAAAAATCGGAAAAAAGGCTACAATCTGTTTTTGGATTATTGTATTTACGTCTTGATCTTAACTCTTAAGCATAAAGCATTTTATAAAGAATATTATTGGGGGGGGATTTCTCAACTATTTGGAAGAGCTGAATAAGCAAAAAGTTGAAGATGGAGTCTTCTGTCCGAACAAATAAACTAACTCCAAACCTACAATCAATGAAATAAAGCTTCTCAGAAAAACCTTGATCAACCCAATGGGGGTTGACCTTAAATTCGTTGATGCTTTTGTTAGTAGAATGCTCCAGATCCAAACTCAAGAACTTTTTAAAGAGAAATAAGTTTAGAGAGACACAATTAATTGCTTACCTCTTGCCTTCTCCAGTTTTCCTATATATACTCCCCTAAGTCATAACATAGATATTATTTATCTTCCCCATGCTGTCAGTCATAAATGCTCCCTTATTACAGCCCACACCCCATTGCTTTTACTTTACGTCTATGCTAGTCGTAAACCTGTGCGATACACAGAAAAATTACTTAAAATGGAATCTAAAGAATTATTAGGTCTAAATATGATTTTTTCTGTCTTTTATATTTTGTAATAATATGAAAATTGATAATTATTAAAAGACATTTATTATTATTGTGTTTATCTATAAAATATATTATAGAATTAGACATTTATTATGATTATGTTTATATATATGGAATAATATATTATTTCTAGGAAAATTATAGAATACTCTGGGAGTATGTATTTAATGTACTCCGTAATAATATGAAAATTGATAATTATTAAAAGACATTTATTATTATTGTGTTTATCTATAAAATATATTATAGAATTAGACATTTATTATGATTATGTTTATATATATGGAATAATATATTATTTCTAGGAAAATTATAGAATACTCCGGAGTATTTTAAATGCGTACTCTCTCCTCTCACATAAGTGGTGGGTCTCACCATGTATTTAATTAGTGGGACCCACCACTTATGTGAGAGGAGGGAGTACGCATTTAATGTACTCCCGGAGTATTCTATAATTACCTTTTTTTTCTATTAAAGAAAATATAATGTGTCAAGATTCTAATGAGACGTTTAATTATAGAATAAAATTTAAATTCAATTAAAATATATATATTAAAATAATAAGGCGTAAAATTGTGAGATCTCAAAAGCTTATATGGCACAATATTATAAGGTCAACCAAAAGTCAAAAAGGCTTCGGTTTTACATTATAGTATAGATATAGATTAATGAGTTTGGCATCGCCAGATATTTTAGCAGCATTAAATGCAATATCTAGGTCTAATTCTTTGCTAAGTCTCAAAATCCCTAACAAGCCGAACAGAAATTGTCCAAGGCCGACCCGACCAAAATATATCTTGTTCAGTCTAGTCCGAACACGTGTCCGGAAGAAAAGTACTATACTCTTAATTATTTTTCTCCCCTCCAATTATATATGTTTATTTAGCTTCATTAAATGACGGGCCATTTATAAACTTTCATAACATGGAACGAATATATATTAATGCCATATAAGGCTATAAATGATGTGATGCATTATTATCAGCCATAGATTTGCATAAAATGAAACTTAATTGGCTGAAATGGATACAATCTGATCCTATCAAAATGGGATTTTTTAGAGTCCCAATATGTTATTGGTTTTTCTCAATTAGAAGTAGAGGAAAATTATATAATACTCCGGGAGTACATTAAATGCGTACTCCCTCCTCTCACAGAAGTGGTGGGTTCCACTATGAATTTAATTAGCGAAACCAGCCACTTCTGTGAGAGGAGAGAGTACGCATTTAATATACTTCCGGAGTATAATTTAATTACCCAGAAGTAGAAGTTCTTCCCACATGAAAAGTATTAAAAGAAAACCCATAAATGAAGGAGCTTACACTACTTTCAATATTTTTTCTGATTATTTCTCCTAATGTGTGTAATCATTATCCCGCAACACCGGATAATTGCATAACATAAAGATTATGAAAAAAAAAAAAAAAAAGGGTAAATGCATATAGGAAACTCCAAATTTCATCATGCGTTTTCATATAAGATGGTTAACCGGCAGTTTCAAGTACGTAAAAACCATGTATGTCTGGGTTTTCGGCCTTCAAGGCTTCAACACAAGAAGTAGCAAACACATTTGCTGGAAACCCAATAATGGACCTCACATTTTCCATACACAGCATCCTCAACTTTCCAACATTGGGCATCGCAATGTGATGAAACTAAGCAAGGCCCATGCCACTCTCGACTGTTACGCCCACATAATAATTTAGAGCCTTTTGTTGGTGCTGTAATATGAACAAATTTTAGTATTAAAAAATAAAAATAAAAAGCAGAGAATATTTGAGCTAACAATAACATAATATAATATTGGTTTGAAGGTAGAGAATATTTGAGCTATTGAACCATAACAAAAGTATATAACAATTTACCCATATTAATGAGGAGGATGAAAATTATGAAAACTGGAATCAAGTTTAGGGACTTAAGAGCCTTAGCCATGTTTCTTTACTCACTAATGCAAAATTAGAATGACATTTGATTACATTTATAGACCTTTTTTTTTAATTTATTTTATTTTATTATTTTATTTTTTTTATGCTGAATCAGACTATACAAAGAAGTCTTCAACCATATAGTATATAACGTGCATGTCAAACTGAATTGAGATTGAACAATAAAATACAAATTAAACTTGGAAAAAAATATATATTAAAAGACAGATATATACATTATAATATTAAAATTGTCTTAAAATAAATTTATTCTGCACTAGTAACATTTTCCTTTTATCCCTTTGAGATCTTTGGATTGTGATTTTTGAAAATATAGAGTCTGATCAAAGCATTGATCTTTATATCCTTACACACCAATTGGGAAATATTTGGACAAATTAAGAGTTGTTTTTTTGTAACCAATACATGGAAGGTTTAACTCTAAGTCTAACATGCAATGGAATTCTAATGATGTTTAGCAATAACTAGCTACTATACTTTATCACTGAATGATAAAAGGCTACCACAACAATAACTCTATCTTAATTGAATATAAGTCAATAAAATAATTCTAAAAGGTTGTAATTCAATAACTAAAAGATAATGTCAGAAACTCACAAAACTCATACCAACGAGCAATGAAATAAGAGCCTTCTAGAGAAACCGAGAGTTTCTCTCTCCAAAAGAAAAAAGAGTGAAAAAAATCTCTCTTTGCCGGGGCGCATGATTAGCGCTGTTCGCTATCGTGCGCCCATACCCCTCTGTGGGTTCTTTCCGCCCCTTTTGTGGGCCTTTTGTTGCCCAGCGTGGGTCCTTTTGCTGCCCTTTATGGGCTATTTTCCGGCGATTCTCGTGGTTGGTTTATCGACTATGTGAATCGTCTCCTTTCCCTTCTCTATTTTTTTGTTTGTGTTTGTATTGGTGTTCCAGGTGGTTTGTCTCCGGATCTATATGGGTTCGTTCTTGTACACGGCGAGATCTTCAGCAGCTGAGGATGTTTGGTAGACAGTAGCCTTGAGAGTTCTTCCCATCTCGAGCTGTTCTTAACTATCCCCCTAGCGATTTGGGGGTAGATCTATCAAAGAAACTCCTTTTGAGGAGCCCCTTCGGAATCGCATGGCTTCCATTGCTATGGTCAATCCGTTCCATTATTCTTACTGTTTGCTCGGGCTGGACATCTCCTGATGTTGTGGTTCTCGCTATTTACAAGATGGTCTCCAAGATCTTGCTCTGTGTTGTTGCTTTGTGTTGTGTTTGTAGTTCAGTCTGAAAACATTACATGTCATTGGAAGTTTTCCGCGCATCGTGCGAGTTTGCGACTAGTAATTATAACTTGCAGAGATGGAATGGAAGGCCAAAATGAATGAGTATATATGAGGAAGACTGAAAAAGAAACTTATTGAAACCAGATTTTTATGTGTCCAGTGATTATGTAATTGAATCTGAGACGATCTACTCTTTTGATTGACCAAATGTAAAATATAAGCCACTCATTTATTCCATGCCTTGTCCCCCACCATAAAAAAAGTATTTTGTGTAATATGTTATGCAACCTCTCTTTTACATATGACTCACTCCATGTATGAGAATCTTATATAGAACTGTTACATATAATACTACCTCCTACCTGTAACCATGAGCCAAGTTGCCAACTTAAAAAAATAAAAGATTACTATTTTTTACATAAAATAATATTTTATGATTCTGTGGATGAGTAAAGATATTGTAAATTTAACTGCATAAGCCTTACAGGCTAATTTTTTATAAGTATAACCTTACAAACTAATATGTTACCAATCACGAAATAATAATTAAAATATTTATTTATTATATGTTAAAATAACACCAATTATATTTATTGACACCTCAATCTCAATTTGTAAGTTTTTTATAATGAAATTTATATTAACTTTGACATTTTTCTATGTGAATTGTTGTTATCATTGAATAGATAGATTTTTCTTGTTCAACGTGGATATACCTCCTTACTTTAATTATAGCTTTCTCAATTTTTTCCGTCCGCTAGATAGAAAAAGGCATGCTAAAACATAGTGGACGACATTGACTCCACTATTTTTTTTGCTCAGTACATTGACTCCACTATGATAAAGTTGTTTTAATATTAAAGACAGCAAGAATCATCTCTGTATTTGAATATAACTGTTTGATGATTGTTACTTATGGAACATTATTTGTTAAAATATAATTATATTTAAAATATATATATTTTAAAGATCCCTTAACTCTTTTTTTAACCAATTTAGTACATACACTTTGATGCTATTGAAAATTCACCCCTTTTGTCAACTTTTTGTCAAATTAAATTATTTTTTTTTTGGCACGAAATCATGGATCTTATTGTAACAACATAAAAGTTTTGACAGTCTTTAAGTGTTTTTAAACGATTTGGTGAAGAAAAAAATATGTTAAAATAAACAAAATAGACATAAAAAATCTATTTACAACAATACCAAAGTTTATGTACTAAATTGACACTTAAAAAAAAGTTAAGTCTTACTATAACATCAGTTCTTAGTGCATTTTACCCAAAAAGAGATGCCAAACAGACACTCAAAAAATTATTCACATTCACATTTACTATAACATCAGCCTAATTTATAACTTACATCTGACAAATTATTCACATTCACTGGTCATTTAAATAAAGGTTGTTATA
>OU015765.1:33122949-33144220 GCA_907173295.1 Fagus sylvatica
CCATGTTATAAAAAAATAAAAATATAACCCATTAACTGTTGAGATTTGTTAGTTTTTTGTGAACACTGAGCAATAATTCAAATCTCTTTAGTTTTTTGAATCTCAAATTATGGGGTTTTAATTAATTTTAGTTCCACATGACAGTAAAGATATTCTCGTTAAAGAAAAAAAAAAGTACACACTAAGATAATTACATCAGTTTGACAGTTACAAATTGAATAATAATACTATACTAGCTCAGGAATGTTCATAAATTTTGAAGAAAAGAAGTATCCAATGATACAGGTTAGTCTGCTGTAAGAGTTACTTTCAACTTCTATGACTTTAATATCAAATCTCATTCATTTTCTAGCTACTCTAGAAGATACCAAAAGCTTGTTTGTTTCCTCTGAGGTGCCATGCCTGTAATAAGTATCGTGGTTGTCATTGTTTGTACTCATTTTTAACAAACAATGACCATAGATATGTTTTTTTCTTAATATGGTCAGACTATTTTGAATCAAGATTGACGAAAGTCATATGGGGTGATTTGCAAACTTTATTAGAGAAGGCATATGCTTGAACAATTGGGGTTTAGGAGCATGTACTAGTGGTTATTTACTTTATGGAAAAGCACGATTTTTTAAACTTTTGTTCAAATTTTTAAACAATTGGGGATGTTCGTACTCATGCGTGTCATAGAGAGAGAAAGAGATTGTTAAGGATGTGATGAAATTTACCATGTAGCATTGCAGTTGATAATGTACACTTCTATTTCCATTTCCAAATTTTACTGTAATATTCTTTTCTTGCATGATCAGGCAATTGAAAAATGAATTTCTGTCTATTCTCAAGTGCCAATAGAAAATGGTGAGCTCATACAAGTATTAAGGTAGGGATCTAATTTGCATACTAGTGAAGTATTCTTTCTGAATAGGAAGGCTGATATGTTTAGTATCAAGGCTAACATCTTCAGCAGTGCAGGTATGAGAAGAGTCAGTATTACAAACCCCATCATGACTACTTCTCTGATGCTGTAAGTGGTTTAGCCCTTTGCTTTAAAAAATTGGGATTATTTTCTGTACAGATATTGCTCATTTCACTTGTTTTAAAGTCCTTTACTCTTTTGTTGTGAAAAATGTTTCATTTCAGTTCAATGTGAAGAGAGGCGGTTAGCGAATAGCAACAATCCTTATGTATTTAAGTGATAACGTTGAAGGAGGAGAAACACATTTCCCTATGGTAATTACCTTATAAAATTTGATGCTTAACTTCTATGTTGTTTTTTTAGGGACAAGGATCCTTTCTATTTAAAGGTGTAGATTAAAGATTACAGATCTAACGGTAAAAAAAAAAAGATACTCTATATAATTGATTGTAATTTGCTATACTACTTTTTTGTTTTTTTTAAACATAATTTGCTATACTACAGAACATAATGGTGGCTATATTTGCATAATTTGCCTTTTAGATTGAATGAACCAATTCAATTAAGCTTTGTATTTAATTGTCTAGCCTAATCTTTTCAATTTTTTTATTATTTTAATTGTCTTGATTCTTTCAGGGACTAGATGGACAGTCGGATCCAAATAGCATACATGGAGGATGTGAGGTACTCTCAGGTGAAAAGCGATCGGCTACAAAATGGATGAGGCACAGAACTATATTTCCATAGCTTACCATCTCTCAAAAAAATATACCAAAGGGGTCCCTTTTCATGGGTTTTTCTTCTCCCCCTTGATATAACAACCTTTATTTAAATGACCAGTGAATGTGAATAATTTGTCAGATGTAAGTTATAAATTAGGCTGATGTTATAGTAAATGTGAATGTGAATAATTTTTTGAGTGTCTGTTTGGCATCTCTTTTTGGGTAAAATGCACTAAGAACTGATGTTATAGTAAGACTTAACTTTTTTTTAAGTGTCAATTTAGTACATAAACTTTGGTATTGTTGTAAATAGATTTTTTATGTCTATTTTGTTTATTTTAACATATTTTTTTCTTCACCAAATCGTTTAAAAACACTTAAAGACTGTCAAAACTTTTATGTTGTTACAATAAGATCCATGATTTCGTGCCAAAAAAAAAATAATTTAATTTGACAGAAAGTTGACAAAAGGGGTGAATTTTCAATAGCATCAAAGTGTATGTACTAAATTGGTTAAAAAAAGAGTTAAGGGATCTTTAAAATATATATATTTTAAATATAATTATATTTTAACAAATAATGTTCCATAAGTAACAATCATCAAACAGTTATATTCAAATACAGAGATGATTCTTGCTGTCTTTAATATTAAAACAACTTTATCATAGTGGAGTCAATGTACTGAGCAAAAAAAATAGTGGAGTCAATGTCGTCCACTATGTTTTAGCATGCCTTTTTCTATCTAGCGGACGGAAAAAATTGAGAAAGCTATAATTAAAGTAAGGAGGTATATCCACGTTGAACAAGAAAAATCTATCTATTCAATGATAACAACAATTCACATAGAAAAATGTCAAAGTTAATATAAATTTCATTATAAAAAACTTACAAATTGAGATTGAGGTGTCAATAAATATAATTGGTGTTATTTTAACATATAATAAATAAATATTTTAATTATTATTTCGTGATTGGTAACATATTAGTTTGTAAGGTTATACTTATAAAAAATTAGCCTGTAAGGCTTATGCAGTTAAATTTACAATATCTTTACTCATCCACAGAATCATAAAATATTATTTTATGTAAAAAATAGTAATCTTTTATTTTTTTAAGTTGGCAACTTGGCTCATGGTTACAGGTAGGAGGTAGTATTATATGTAACAGTTCTATATAAGATTCTCATACATGGAGTGAGTCATATGTAAAAGAGAGGTTGCATAACATATTACACAAAATACTTTTTTTATGGTGGGGGACAAGGCATGGAATAAATGAGTGGCTTATATTTTACATTTGGTCAATCAAAAGAGTAGATCGTCTCAGATTCAATTACATAATCACTGGACACATAAAAATCTGGTTTCAATAAGTTTCTTTTTCAGTCTTCCTCATATATACTCATTCATTTTGGCCTTCCATTCCATCTCTGCAAGTTATAATTACTAGTCGCACGATGCGCGGAAAACTTCCAATGACATGTAATGTTTTCAGACTGAACTACAAACACAACACAAAGCAACAACACAGAGCAAGATCTTGGAGACCATCTTGTAAATAGCGAGAACCACAACATCAGGAGATGTCCAGCCCGAGCAAACAGTAAGAATAATGGAACGGATTGACCATAGCAATGGAAGCCATGCGATTCCAAAGGGGCTCCTCAAAAGGAGTTTCTTTGATAGATCTACCCCCAAATCGCTAGGGGGATAGTTAAGAACAGCTCGAGATGGGAAGAACTCTCAAGGCTACTGTCTACCAAACATCCTCAGCTGCTGAAGATCTCGCCGTGTACAAGAACGAACCCATATAGATCCGGAGACAAACCACCTGGAACACCAATACAAACACAAACAAAAAAATAGAGAAGGGAAAGGAGACGATTCACATAGTCGATAAACCAACCACGAGAATCGCCGGAAAATAGCCCATAAAGGGCAGCAAAAGGACCCACGCTGGGCAACAAAAGGCCCACAAAAGGGGCGGAAAGAACCCACAGAGGGGTATGGGCGCACGATAGCGAACAGCGCTAATCATGCGCCCCGGCAAAGAGAGATTTTTTTCACTCTTTTTTCTTTTGGAGAGAGAAACTCTCGGTTTCTCTAGAAGGCTCTTATTTCATTGCTCGTTGGTATGAGTTTTGTGAGTTTCTGACATTATCTTTTAGTTATTGAATTACAACCTTTTAGAATTATTTTATTGACTTATATTCAATTAAGATAGAGTTATTGTTGTGGTAGCCTTTTATCATTCAGTGATAAAGTATAGTAGCTAGTTATTGCTAAACATCATTAGAATTCCATTGCATGTTAGACTTAGAGTTAAACCTTCCATGTATTGGTTACAAAAAAACAACTCTTAATTTGTCCAAATATTTCCCAATTGGTGTGTAAGGATATAAAGATCAATGCTTTGATCAGACTCTATATTTTCAAAAATCACAATCCAAAGATCTCAAAGGGATAAAAGGAAAATGTTACTAGTGCAGAATAAATTTATTTTAAGACAATTTTAATATTATAATGTATATATCTGTCTTTTAATATATATTTTTTTCCAAGTTTAATTTGTATTTTATTGTTCAATCTCAATTCAGTTTGACATGCACGTTATATACTATATGGTTGAAGACTTCTTTGTATAGTCTGATTCAGCATAAAAAAATAAAATAATAAAATAAAATAAATTAAAAAAAAAAGGTCTATAAATGTAATCAAATGTCATTCTAATTTTGCATTAGTGAGTAAAGAAACATGGCTAAGGCTCTTAAGTCCCTAAACTTGATTCCAGTTTTCATAATTTTCATCCTCCTCATTAATATGGGTAAATTGTTATATACTTTTGTTATGGTTCAAATATTCTCTACCTTCAAACCAATATTATATTATGTTATTGTTAGCTCAAATATTCTCTGCTTTTTATTTTTATTTTTTAATACTAAAATTTGTTCATATTACAGCACCAACAAAAGGCTCTAAATTATTATGTGGGCGTAACAGTCGAGAGTGGCATGGGCCTTGCTTAGTTTCATCACATTGCGATGCCCAATGTTGGAAAGTTGAGGATGCTGTGTATGGAAAATGTGAGGTCCATTATTGGGTTTCCAGCAAATGTGTTTGCTACTTCTTGTGTTGAAGCCTTGAAGACCGAAAACCCAGACATACATGGTTTTTACGTACTTGAAACTGCCGGTTAACCATCTTATATGAAAACGCATGATGAAATTTGGAGTTTCCTATATGCATTTACCCCCTTTTTTTTTTCATAATCTTTATGTTATGCAATTATCCGGTGTTGCGGGATAATGATTACACACATTAGGAGAAATAATCAGAAAAAATATTGAAAGTAGTGTAAGCTCCTTCATTTATGGGTTTTCTTTTAATACTTTTCATGTGGGAAGAACTTCTACTTCTGGGTAATTATATTATACTCCGAGAGTACATTAAATGCGTACTCCTTCCTCTCACAGAAGTGGCGGGTTTCGCTAATTAAATTCATGGTGGAACCCACCACTTCTGTGAGAGGAGGGAGTACGCATTTAATGTACTCCCGGAGTATTATATAATTTTCTTCTACTTCTAATTGAGAAAAACCAATAACATATTGGGACTCTAAAAAATCCCATTTTGATAGGATCAGATTGTATCGATTTCAGCCAATTAAGTTTCATTTTATGCAAATCTATGGCTGATAATAATGCATCACATCATTTATAGCCTTATATGGCATTAATATATATTCGTTCCATGTTATGAAAGTTTATAAATGGCCCGTCATTTAATGAAGCTAAATAAACATATATAATTGGAGGGGAGAAAAATAATTGAGAGTATAGTACTTTTCTTCCAAACACGTGTTCGGACTAGACTGAACAAGATATATTTTGGTCCGGTCGGCCTTGGACAATTTCTGTTCGGCTTGTTAGGGATTTTGAGACTTAGCAAAGAATTAGACCTAGATATTGCATTTAATGCTGCTAAAATATCTGGCAATGCCAAACTCATTAATCTATATCTATACTATAATGTAAAACCGAAGCCTTTTTGACTTTTGGTTGACCTTATAATATTGTGCCATATAAGCTTTTGAGATCTCACAATTTTACACCTTATTATTTTAATATATATATTTTAATTGAATTTAAATTTTATTCTATAATTAAACGTCTCATTAGAATCTTGACACATTATATTTTCTTTAATAGAAAAAAAAGGTAATTATAGAATACTCTAGGAGTACATTAAATGCGTACTCCCTCCTCTGACATAAGTGGTGGGTCCCACATATATTTAATTAGTGGGACCCACCACTTATGTGAGAGGAGAGAGTACGCATTTAATATACTTCCCGGAGTATTCTATAATTTTCCTAGAAATAATATATTATTCCATATATATAAACATAATCATAATAAATGTCTAATTCTATAATATATTTTATATATAAACACAATAATAATAAATGTCTTTTAATAATTATCAATTTTCATATTATTACAAAATATAAAAGACATAAGTATTCTATAATTTTCCTAGAAATAATATATTATTCCATATATATAAACATAATCATAATAAATGTCTAATTCTATAATATATTTTATAGATAAACACAATAATAATAAATGTCTTTTAATAATTATCAATTTTCATATTATTACAAAATATAAAAGACAGAAAAAATCATATTTAGACTAATAATTCTTTAGATTCCATTTTAAGTAATTTTTCTATGTATCGCACGGGTTTACGACTAGCATAGACGTAAAGTAAAAGCAATGGGGTGTGGGCTGTAATAAGAGAGCATTTATGACTGACAGCATGGGGAAGATAAATAATATCTATGTTATGACCAAGGGGAGTATATATAGGAAAACTGGAGAAGGCAAGAGGTAAGCAATTAATTGTGTCTCTCTAAACTTATTTCTCTTTAAAAAGTTCTTGAGTTTGGATCTGGAGCATTCCACTAACAAAAGCATTGACGAATTTAAGGCCAACCCCCATTGGGTTGATCAAGGTTTTTCTGAGAAGCTTTATTTCATTGATTGTAGGTTTGGAGTTAGTTTATTTGTTCGGACAGAAGACTCCATCTTCAACTTTTTGCTTATTCAGCTCTTCCAAATAGTTGAGAAATCCCCCCCCAATAATATTCTTTATAAAATGCTTTATGCTTAAGAGTTAAGATCAAGACGTAAATACAATAATCCAAAAAAAAAAAACAGATTGTAGCCTTTTTTCCGATTTTTTTTTTTGGTAAAATACCAAAAATCATTCACGGTAAGCAAGATCAATGGCTAATCTTGTTTATTTATTTATTTTTTTTAGAAGAAGACCATTGGCTAATCTATGACTACACATAGGAAAAGCTGTCTAAAATTAAAAGGAAGACGAAACATTTCTAATCTCTGCAACTATTGGGGCTATTAACCAATCAGGCTTCAAATGGTTTTTATTTTTATTTTTTATATTTGAGATATCTTATTGCTAAGACAGACTCATGTGCTTAAACACTTTACACCTTTATATCATCTCCATTTCATGAGCCATTTCATACATTTAACGTTCAGATTATATATCACAAATCTAAAGTGAGATATTTTTTTTATATTAAAATATCAATTAAATAATATTGATTAACTTTTTCTATCATAATTTTTTTTATTATTTAAAAATCATTTGTCTTGTCTTTTGAGATACAAATTAATTAATTAATTATTTTTCAATTTATGATTTACTAACTTCTCTTTTTCAATTGATCATAATTAGTTCACTTGATCTTCTTGTGATTTAATCAATCTTAAGTAGGATTTTTTTTTTTATCAATTTTATTTTTGAAAATTTCCTTTCTAACATTTTGTCATTAACATTCTATAAGCGATTAGATTAAAAAAAAAAATGTAAGCAATATAAATCATTTGGAAAAAAAAAAAAAAAGTCTTCTATATAATAAAAATTCAGTTATATTACATGTTTAAAAATCATAAGATAATGCACATGATAAATCATGATATTCAATCAAGAATTACTCTATCTTTTTAAATTACTTGTAATGCAAAATGAAATTACAAATATCACTAGCTCCTATTTTTGGAGCTATACATAAGTGAATTACAAACAACTTGACATTATTAAACAAATTATGCATGGTACAATGACGTCCATAAATTGTCATTGTCCTCAATTTCACTAAAAGAGTATAATAGATGTCCTTGAACCATCAAAAAGCAGTTTGTTCTTGGACTTGTTAGTGTCACCATGGTGCAGCTAATTAAGAAAACTGATTTTGGGAAGAAAATGTTTGTCCAAACTTCCACGTCGAAGGAACAACATTGAAAAATTGTAGAGTTTTCCCGTCAACCAAATTGAGCTTAAAAGATAGTTTTTGGCCTCGAAGATCAATGCTACTTTGCCAGTTTGCGCCCCAATTCCTATGCATGGGAACCCAACTTCTTATATTGGAGCCTCTTATCCATACACCCTTCACGTCACCACTACCACCAACATTAGAGATCATCACCATGTTGAAATTTGATTGTCCCTTCAAGGTGAAACGAACTCCGCCTCTCCTTTTGCATGAAACCCTTCAAATTATACACATCGATCATATGTACATTAGTCATAAATAACATTATATGAACCATTTCCTCTTTTTAAATCTTAAGAGTCATATATAGTAAGTCACACTACAAAATGATTCTCCTTTATACTTTATCTATTTTATATAGCTCAAATAAAATATTATAGATTTAATAGTATATAAACTGTCATATTATTAAAAAATTTAAATGATCGATTTGATAGTCTAACTATTATTAAATTTAAAATATAAAATCATAATCGTAAAATGGTCTGTCCATTTCATTTGAAATAGAGAGGATCCCGTTTCCACCTTGTACAAATCACCTCCTTTTCACACCTTATGACTTTCGCATCCTTTAAAGACTAAAGTTTCCAGTTCATTGTGTTTTTACTACTTTATTGTGAATGTTTAGCTGGCTTTTAAGCTTAAAAGACACTTAAAAGATCAAGACTTTCAATGAAACATATTGTTCAACATTATGAGCTTTAGACATTGTTTTTACCTTCTATACAATACAGGAACAATGCCTTCATTGCCTTGTCGTGCAATACGAAAGAAAGCAGGCATGGACATGTCAAAGTGATTGTGAGGGGGATCACACCACCCTCCATTGTTGTTAGGAGGACAGAAATTGGTGGCGGTTATGGTCATAGTCCGGCTCCAAAGGCACCACTTAGGATCAAGCCTGTAGTTGCACATTACTTGGTAGCAAGCACCACATGCCACACCACCTCTGAAAAGTGTACCACTAACAGCTGCTGTGTTCACTCCAAACCCAGCGTGGAAGGTGTTATCATAGCCACAAGCTCCACCTATATATTAAAATCCATGTTTCAAATTTAATTATTAGAAATGATATTCAATAGAAGACTATAGTTGGACAAATAACATAAATTCACAACCGAAAAAAGAAGAATAATTTGGTTTGCCATGGGTGGTTGGTTTATTGGAAAAAAGAAAGAAATATAAGAACAAAAGTAGTAAGGATTCACAAAATTGAATAAAAACTACAACAAGAAAGATCAAAATCGTTCTAATTAATTAAATAATAATATTTTTACTTCAATTCCAAGTTTTTTGCCTCTTCGAACCGTATAGATCTTCGCGATGAAATGATTTTAAATGAAATATGCACGTTGGACTTACAAAGACTAAATTTATATTAAGTTGTAACCAATAAAAGAAAAGACAATGGTGATCTCACACCAATTATTCCACCATATATATTTCACATCATCCAAAAAATGTGAATAAATATTGTAATTTATAAAATGTAAACATTATGTCTACACTTAAGTGGTATAGACTTGTGATAATATATGTGATGTGAGATAATATTTTTGACCAAAGAAATATAAAGAAGTGCAGTAAAGAACAAAAGAAAAGCTAGTTGTATCCAAATATCAATCTAACATGGGCAGGCATGGCCAACTTTTGTGTTACCTAGTATTTATATTTATATACTCAAAATATATGTGAGTACTTACCAAGAGAAGTGGGGTTTTGATTGGCTCCATAGAAAGTTGCATGGCCATTAAGCCAATTGTTTACTTGACCGTTGACACCCTTCAAACCCACACAAACAATGAAAACAAAATGCAAAAGAAAAATAGAAGGAATTTTGATAGACCCCATTTTGCTCTTCAAATTAACAAACAAACAAACACACTTAAAATTCTTGAAGAAAGAGCCTTCTTTTATAGATTAAAAACGCGGTTGTCGGTGATTCAATAGGATCTATTCTTTATCTTAAAGGGAATATATAATCAGATTTTTCTAAAGGACGCGTTTCTTCACGTCCTATAAAGTACGGAAAGATATTGTATGGGTACGTGGGTTGACAGTTTGAGACATTATGAGAGGTGCATGTGATGGTTTTGTTCTATGTTGGAATTTCTTCAGTCGGTGATTTGTAGGTCAATGCCACATTGAAAGGAAACTGCTACTTGTATAGTGTGAAGGTGATCACAGTGCATGGTTGGCAATCACAGGTCACAAATATATATAACCTATCAAATGTTACGTATGGTGCAAGAAGGTATACAATATATTCGAAGCTTGGTATAGAATCACATAAGGTAAATGAAAATTTTAGATTTAGATCCCAAACTATTATGCATAGTAGAATTATATAGATTAATTCAATAAGGTATGTGAATTCCAAACAGATAGTGTAACAATTAATTCAACCATAATAATTAATTACCAAATCAAAAGTAATAATAGTCAAAATAGTCAAAACGACACAAATTATGGTGATGAAGCGAAAATCATTAAAGAACATTTTCAATGAAAAAACCACTCCGAAGATCCAATCCCGTAGAAAATTCACTAGAGGAGACAATTACAACAATCTCCCTACAAATTCAACCTTTGAAATTAGACTAATACTAATCGCAAACCCGTGCTATGCACAGAAAATTATTGAAAATAAGATTTAAAGAAAATTATACCTAAAAGGAGAAATTTCATATATAATTTGAATTTCAAATATATTTCATGTACAATCATTTAATTATTTAAATAGAAATTTTATGAAAAATATGCCATGCAAACAATATGTAATAGAATTTAACATAAAAACCGAAAAGAAGAAAGAACAAAAATTGTAACAACCATAAGATATGAGAAAAATTAATGTGAGCATTAAATGCCACATTTACTTGACCAAGTCTGTTGAGTTAAAAAGTCATGGTTTAGGAGCTAAAAGTTAATCCACTTAAATTCCAAACGATTTTAGAATGTTTCACCACAGCCACCCACAAATACTCTCTATGAATCAAAACTCTTAAGCAAATATAAATACCCTAAAAAAGCATGTATTAATCTCTAAAAGGAATGGACTTTGTTACTCTACACTTTTTTCTTTTCCTCTCAATACCTCCATTGACTTAACCTTTGGAATGCATTCGATCAACCCATTGATTGGTTAAAACCTGAGAAGAGTTTGTTTAATCTTTGTGGGTCTTGACTCAGTGAGTTGTCCAGTTTGGATCCTTGATGTGGTTCTAGCTACTTCCTCTCTTAAAAAGTTGACCCCCTAAAGCCTATTACCATCTAGTCCTTTCTAGAATGGGTTTTTGTTTAAAAGGGTGCATATAGAGATGGTCCATTAGTTGTGTAATTCTTTTATTGTCTCAATAATACTTCTGGTTATGGGCTTATATCTACATTAGATGGTATATTACACCATAATAATATCAAAAGAAAAAATAAAAAGTTAAAAGCAATACCACTCAAGATTTTTAGTTAAAACATTTCTATGTGATATAATTATTAATGAGATTAAATCAACCTAGACTCCATTCCAAGACTTTGAGCGAGAGAGAGAAAGAGTTACAAACCACATGTAAGGGAAATTGGGAAAGGTTGAGAAAAACAACAAAGTTGTCAATACCGTTTCGGTGCCCATTTCAGCTTAGTTATTGGAATGAAGTATTTCGGTACCGATCAATTCCGGCATTCCATTTCAGATTTACCTCTATTTCATATATTGGTTAACCTAAAAACCATATACATGCATATATCTATATTGATGTCTGAACCTTATTAATTGCTCAAAGTCAAACATATATTTTTTGTTTGATAAAATAAAGTCTTTATAATTTGTTAGTAAGACTATAAAATTTAGTCCATAACCCAATTTTTTGACCCAACGTAATTAATCTAAAAAAAATAAACCAATAAGATAAGCATTATCTCATTCAAAAAAAGAAAAAAAAGAAAAAAAGAAAGAGATAAGCTCTATCTAATTTATTTTTTTAATAAAAAAACAATTAAATATAAGTAAGGACTCAGTGGAAAAGTGGAGAAGAATATAGCAAAAAAACACCCTGCATGATTGACACGTGGGGGACATTTGCATGAAAACTTAAGAGACAACAATAAATTCATTTGAATCTATGGTCAATAGTAGTTAACACTTAATAGAGATGAGAAAAACGGAGAAGAGAAAAACAACCCAACGAAGTATGGAGCCAGCGACGACAATAGCAATTAACGATGAGGAGATCCCGGACTTCACCCATAACACCTGACACCACGCACTTTGCATCAACTCAACATGGGCACACGGCATGGAGCTCATAGCCTTGTTCGCATGTGTGTCTCTCAAGCCTTATGGCTTAAGTCATGAAATAGCAAAAGAGAAGTCATCAAAAATTGAAGAATAAAAATAACTTAAAAAATTAAGCTAAGGTGTAAATTTGTGAAGGCTCAAAAGCTTATGTGTCAAAATTTTATAAGGTCAATAAAAAGTCAAAAAAGCTTCGGTTTTACATTATAGTATAGATTTATTATAACCTTTGCAAATGTCTTGCTTGCCTTTCCATCAAAATAACCTGTGGAATTTATCAAGACGAATCTCCTCCATGAAGGAACATTGTCTACAATCCGAAATTTCGAATAGTATCAATAATATTAATAACCCACTATCGAGGAATTAACTATGTGGTCTCAAGAATGGTTCATGCTCAAGGTGAATAGTTCACACAATAACTTTTTCTATCTAGTAGTCAAAGCACAAGGAGTGATTTTTCTATTTTGGCTCAAGGAGAAAGGTTTTTAGATTTTCTTTGTGTTGATGCTCTCTCTCTCTCAATGAAAATCGTGCTTAAACTTTCTAGCATAATTCAAATTGATCACCATTTTACAATTTTAAGTTGTGATTAATGAGAATGTCTTCTTGTTTAACAAAAAAATCATTTTACAATTTCAATTAAGCGAGTGTCGCAGCACGTTTTGCTTGCTTTAATGTTTCACTCAATTGAAATTCTTAAGTTTTCAGTTTCTTCAAAAACTTTTTAACCAACTTTAACATTGTACATAACCGAACTCAAATTCAACTCTCTTTGACACAAGTTTTGTCACATGGAATTTTACCAACGTCTAAAACCTAACAATCTTTTCCTTTGACAATTCCGTGACAAAACATCACATTACATGACTCAATAACAATTACAAGACTTAATGTAATACAAGTAAATTTTAGAAACAAAGGACCAAATTAAACCTACTTGAAACCATATGAGCAAATTTCTTGAAATAACATAACTTTCCTGAAACATGTTAAAACACATTAAACATATAGAGAATAGGTGTATCTATATGTGTGAATAATTATTAGTCTATAAAATAGGTAGCTTACATATAAGCTTTGAGTACACAAACATGTACAAGCTGTTATATATAAATCAAAAAGTTCACAAAGAATAAAGTACATCATAAAAACTCAATGGTTCACAAATAAACATGACTCAACTCCTCCTGAAACCAATACAAAGAACACACTCCCTACTCAAAACATACTCCTTATTTTTGTCAATGACAAAGGAAAAGACCTGAATTGAATGAGCATCTTGACTCTTGAGGAACATGAAGAGTTCGAATATCATACTCATCAATATGGTCCATTCTCTCACCCATACGAGGCAGGTGCTCATCTATATACACGCGCTGAATTGAATGAGCATTTAACGAGCCAAGTGCTCACTCATGATATCTTGTCAGTGTAGAATTTGTTGTAGATCCATCATCGTCTAAGTGTGCAATCAACCAACTAGTCCAACTGTAGGTGATATATATATATTGTGTCACTTGTGTATTTTATCGTGCCCAAATTTGAGGCCCATCACAATTTGTGGGATTGACTTTTGGAGTGCTACATTCTTTCTTATTGGTCTTTAACATTTACACAAATTTCATGTTTAACCTCTAATATTTAAAACGCATATAATTGGTTTCTAATGTTTCCAAAACATGTACTATTAGCCGTATAGTGATTTTTAATACTTCAAATTTTCAAAAAAGTGAGTGCTAATTTTTTTTTTTAACATATGTTTTCAATAATTCTAAATTTGTTCAAGAAAATTTTACTTATGATATTGATAATTTTCTACCCCAACATGCGTCATTCATTCACTGAAGGATTTGAGATTTTGAGTTCAAATTTTTATGTTTTCCTTGGCAGGAAGCTTTTGAGACTAGTTGGTAGAAAAAAGCAAACCATACAAACATACAGAAGCTGAATACTATGGGCATGAGTCATAGTCAGAGCCCGAGGAAATCATGGGAATTGAAAAGCTCAAAATGTCATAGATTTAATGCAAGACTTTGGAGTTTGGAAGAAAAAAGAATTGCAATATGTCCCCCATCAAGGCAGAGTGAGAGCTAGCCCA
Organism: Fagus sylvatica; assembly: GCA_907173295.1. NCBI lineage: Eukaryota > Viridiplantae > Streptophyta > Magnoliopsida > Fagales > Fagaceae > Fagus > Fagus sylvatica. Next base: position 33,137,337 of record OU015765.1, read on the forward strand.
CTGTAAACCCTGACCCACCATTTAATGGAACTCCTAAATAAGAAATTAACTGCACCTTTACTTTAAGATTCCTTTCTTCTTCTTTTTTGATGAATTAAGATTCCTTTCTTACTATCAAAAAAAAAGATTCCTTTCTTGAATAAGGTGTTAAGAATAAAATAATGGCTGATCAATGTTACACACTCATTTCCCTGAAAAAGCATGCTGATAAGGTTGGCATGGCAATTCGCAATTGGCAGGCTATAATCCACCGTCACTAATAGAAAGTTTATCTTGTACGTTTTGAAAATGTTCTAATAGAAATCTTGAACGTTTTGACTCTTAACCTAAAAGTTAGATTACTGTTATCTACTTATCTAGAATCTACTTACATACTTTTTGGTATTTTAACAATGGGACAGTAATTTTATCATATTATTGTGAATAAAACAACAATTGTAAATTAAATTACCTCACATGTAATTTTATCATATTATTGTGAATAAAACAACAATTGTAAATTAAATTACCTCAACATGAAATACATTTTTTTTTTCAATGGTTCAATCAAATATTATAAATTTAAGGTTAAACTATTGTTTTCATTCCTAAACTATACATGAGTTTCGTTTTTCGTCCCTGAACTTTGAAAAGTTTGATTTTTACGAAATTCCCTGGACTTTTTTTATAAAAGTGAACTTTTTCAAAATTCATGTGTAAAAATGAACATTTTCAAAGTTTAGAAACGAAAAACGAACTTTTCAAAATTCAGAGATGAAAAATAAAACTTATGTATAGTTTAGGAACGAAAACAATATTTTGGCTTAAATTTAAAGGTATATCTAATATTTAGTCATTTAATTAAAATTAAATGCATTGAGTTTAGGGAATTAAGAAAAAAACTAGAGATCACATGTTAAAGCTTTATCATGTACTTTCATGCCAAACAAAGATCAAACTAATGACTTCATACAATTTCTTATCTTAGAACAATGGGAGAATAATGTTTATAATGTAAAACGTTCTATCGAACTTAAAAAAAAAAAAAATAAAAATAAAAAGCAGATTTTCACTATCACACTTGTCTAGAGGGGAACTTGTTGCGTTTTCAGTTTACACATGCAAATTTTCACTATCACACTTCTCTAGAGGGGAATACTCCAAACGTTACAAAAGAAAGGCCAAAACAACTTTCCGAAACCCATTGTACCGACTAGTTGAAAAAGTAGCTTGTTTCTTTGAAAACGTGGGACCAACGCCCATAGTATCCCATGTCTTCCTTTCTATAAATGTTTCTCACCCTTTTTAGCCTTCAATAAATTAAACACCTTTGCACGCAACAAAATTAAGCTTTGCAAAACTTTAGGTACATTTTTTTTTTTTATCACCAAATTCGGGAATAAAAATAATGGATGTATTTATTCCCGAAGAGTATGTTATGAAGCGGAGAAGTGAAAGAAAGTCAGCTGCCGGAGCCAGAAAAAGAAATGATGAATCAGGGGGGAGGGTTGAGAAGGAGAAGAAGATTTGGCCACCAACTTTTGGGCATGAGAACGAGTTTGTGGTCTCCAAGGAAGTTGGTGAAAATGTTGTTTTTAACTGCTTATCGGCCTAAGTAGCCATGGAATATTTAGGTATATATGTTGTGTAAATGCTAATTGTAATTGTTAATGTGTTAGAAAATGCTAGCTTTGTATTAATTAGGGACTCCCGAAATATGTAGCTAGGTATTAATTAGGTGACTCCCTAGAATTTTAGTGTTGAAATATATGCCATAACAATTGGCAATGTAGTTTTGTATCCCCTACTTCTTTGATATATAAAGAAAAAGGAGGATATTTCATGTCTCTCGCTTAAGAACTGTCATTGAGCAGTGAAGTTGTAGTATTGCTAATTACATTAATTACAGTTATGGAGCTTCATATATAGTCTAAGTTAAGATACCTTGCAATACAATTTAAAGATGATTTGTTTTTTTGGTATTACATAATAAGATTTTTCAATAAGACAATCCATGTTACGGAGCTTCAATTATGTCATAACATTGTTCATAAAATATATCCATATTCACTTGGGCTAACGACCCCGGGCTAATGACGTTTGGTGTGTGCGTGCTATGTACATACTCCTTGTATGCATGGGGAGGAAAATAAAAAATTAGAGTCATCATCAATTATTGAAATTCTAAGTCGGATTGGTCACTTATGTCTGGTGCAACAGAAACTTTCTAGTTTGCAACAATAGCCAGATCATGTGCTAATTTCGCTGAAACCAGATAAACAAAGCAGTCACAACAAACCCTTCAAAGTCCGGGGAATCCAACTTATACAACCAAGCATTAGTAAGTTGAATAAAATTCTCTTGCAAACGACTACATTTCTGCAACTTAATATCCCAACAAGTAGGCTCCACAGAATAAAATCCCGACTACACGCAACTTAACATCCTAACAAGTCCAGGCTCCATTTGCAGCAGCACGATCATTAAGTTTTGAATCATACTCAAAAAGGTTAAATAAAAAAAATGTAACATTTTGTATTATATATCCAATTTACATTTCTAACATTTCTCTCTCTCACACACAAAAGAAAAAAAAGAAGAAGAAAGACTCCAGAGGTTGGGAATACATCCTCCCTATTTACAAACTCTTATCCAAATTATATCCAATTTATCAATCTTTTTCAAGCTTAGATGTTTATTTCGTCTTAACCAGCCTTTATATACAGAGGACCAAAAAACGGGGCCAGGTAAGCACAGTACCTTTAAAGAACATGAAATTCCTGTAAGTCAGAAGCACATAACTTATTAAACATCAAACCAGAGTCGAATTAAAACATAACCCAGTCTGAAATTTAAGCATTTTTATTGACATGACCTTGAAGAATGCCAAAATTACAGCACAAACAACATTCAAACAGTGTTGTGCGGTCTGCCAAAAGTAAAATGAATAATAATAATAATAATAATAATAAATAAATAAATAAAAGCTCACGGGAGAAATACAAATGGAAAGAATTGGAATTTTAATTCAATTAAATTGAGTGAACTACAATACAACACTAGCACACATGGGGAATATAGAATAAAAAAGACTGGGGTTACAAAATATTTCATTGGCGCCTACGTCTGGAGAAACTAGGTGATCCTGTAGCATGTGTGCCTCTGTAATTTTTGCTGGGAGAATCTATTGATCCCCTGAAGGAAGCATAAGCAGCTTTTGCAGGTTCTGGCACCGAGTCTAATGGAATTGCCTCCGCAAAGCATGCTGTATTGATACGGGTCCTCTCAAGCTCTGCTTGAAGTAACTCAGAGCTGTACTGCTGTGCAAGAGCCTATAGCATACAAGAAACATGCTTAAGATAGAATATCTAACAACAAAAATAAGAGGCATAAAAAAAATTCTGTAGCAGAGAAGCACTACAACAGCTTCTGCAATTAAGCTTAATCAAGAATCAATTGATATGTAATAATAAGGTAACTAAAAAAAAAAGTTATATGAAACCAAGTTGTTTAAATGCCGAAGACCCTATAATACCATTCTGGCCTTGTTCATATGTACAAGATAATCAAACAATAATACCATATCTATAAAATCATTAACATTATAACCTACTTTAGATCTGAGATGAACCTAGAAACCATAACGAATAAGTCAACTTGCTTAGAGCATCCTCACTAAGACATACACAACAACAAAATACACGAGGAAAAGTTTCTTACAATCAGGTCATCTGGTGACACAGTCATCCCTTGCTGTCTATCATCTGCAAGCGCTTCTTCACTCCCACGAGTTGGCCGGCGATGATGCCCTGGAGGCTCCACAGCCTCAGTCATGCTCTCAGTAGCTTTCTCCAAAAGCACACCTTGCAAAGACTTCAGTGACTCCCTTGCATCAGGTGTAAAATATGGATTCAATACGGTCTCGAAATATTCAAGCTGCAAAAGATACAGGTGAAATAATTAACCTTCAAAAGATAGCTTAGCCATAATTCAGATGGAACGGCTGCAGATGAAGTAAACAAAATATAACTTTTGTGATGCATGCAGCACACTTCTTATACACTTTCAGCAAGGTAATCACATCAAACTTCTCTCATTTTCTCCATTGTTTATCCCCTTTTTGGGGGTGAGGGGTTGACTTCTCTTTGAAAATGCTTAAAGCATCAATATCTTGTTAAATCATAAAGATTAAAAGAATTTCTGTATTATTTATTTTTTTCAAAAGAATTTCATTCTTGCAGACAGCCAGGAAATTGAAATAACTGTTATTCATTATAGTTCACATGATTATAGCCATATGAAATTTCAGAAACATAAGCAGTTTGATTCAGGACTTCTCCAGAAAAGAATGTTTAACACCGTATTCTACCTCAAGCATGAGCTGACAGAAACCATTTGCATCAAGTGACCTAAGATCTTTGGTTTTGTTTTCATAGAAAAGGCTGAGAAAAGTATCAATCAGCCCTTCCACAAGAATGCCAAGTGTCTTGTCCAAGAGGGGCTTAGCACCGGCAAAAACCTGCAATGAGAATATCACTTCATGTTAGAAGTATATTTGAAAAAATGAACTAAACTGGTACTTAATCAGTGTTACACAGGTTTTTGGAAAATAAAATAACTGGTTTATGATCATTTGGGAAGTAAACTTTTCATAATTTTGTGGAAGTATGGCCTTCAAATAACATTTATATAGACCCTAAAGTAAACAAGCAAGTTAAAAAAAGTAAAAAGTTCACCAGCCAAAAACATGAACAAGGACAGTATGCATATCAAATTTTTGTAAGGATAAATACAAGGCATGTAGTAACTACCTCTGCATGAACAGATACCAGAGTATGCAGTAACTCCACAGCTGCATCACGCACACCCTGCAAGAAACCAGCAATTTAATAGTACTCATTTGGGGACAACAATGTTTGTCTAGAACGTTTTGGAGGAAATAGAAACAAAAACAACTATTACTACTAACAAATTCCCTAGGTTCTTACTTTGACTGCAGGTGCTGCTCCCCACTGAACACTAGAATCCAACAAATAGTTCATGGCAGCTGTTCTGATCAAATTTGCCTGAAGGGGGAGGAAACAAAACCGTTTAGGTAAAGACCAAAAATTCAATAAGCGCTGCAGAAAAGTAATTTTATGGTTTCAATTTGCACCAGCTTGAACATTGAGCACATGAAATTCCAACAAGAAAAAAGGCTAGAGCCTGTTTTCTTACCCAGAAACATGTTGCGACCAAGATAAATGATATATTTGATCAAAATACTCAAATCTCTATTAGCACCTTATTTCTTCAAAATGTGGCATGTGAATAAATCAGGGACTAGGAGAAAAGGGAGGGGGGGGGGGGGTGGAGATATTGGGTCACCCTGTCATAGACCCCTAAAACTATTAAAGAAGCCAGAACGACAACCATTCACCAAAATCGAGAAATGGACAGTAAAATAGCAAGTACGAATCCCAAATCTTTGCCAACACCTCAGTATCTAGCAATGAAGGGATATATTCTTTTATCAGAAACTCATTTAACTTTATCTTCTTTATTTTTCATGTGTAGTTTGAAAACTTTCTAGCACAAAGGACCTGGCAACGTACTTATATCCACACAAGTGGTAGTGACTGAAATACATTTCTGACCTCACAGGGCAAGAAGTAAAGTGAAATACCTACAAGATAACATGTAAAAACCATCTCGCTTGTGTGTGCATTGTGTTTTTTGGGGCCAACAACTTTTCCATATAAATTGAGGAGTTCAGCTATACCTTCGCAATGGTATACTGAGAAAGGACCTTTTCTTCAAGCCCAGAGAAAGACATCACCAGATCTTGTACGTCACTGTCTTGTTCATCTTTGTCCCTGAACAAGAGAGGCAAGAAAGCAGGTCATTCACAATCACCAGGATAATCATAAAGTATACACAAAATTTTAAGAATAAATGATACAGCATGACACATTTCATTAAATGCTTTGGGGAAAGTATCTTTTTTTTTTCTTCTTTCCAAATGAACTTTACAGGGATTTTCGAGCATCTGATAAGTGATAATATCCAGGCATATCTGATTCCCTGTCCCACAAGCACCAGGCAATTACAAGGACAAATCCCTCTAGGTGGACACCAAAGGTGAAGCAGGAGGGTTTGAAGTTTGAACTTGGGCCAAAGCTTCCTGGGATAACTGGAACCCAAGCTGAAGAGCCATTCAGCCAACCCCTTGGGGTTAACTGGTCTCTCTATTTGAAAAATGGTGAAATGCCACCTTGAAGATATTTTAACAAAAAGCTCTTCAATCTAGAGAATGGTATCATACAACCTAATTAAACAACAAAATTTATTTAATCTTATAGTATACCCAGTCAATGCCCAAGATGAGGCTGGGGACAATCATGCAAATTTGTGTCATACTCTAAAACTAAGTTTATCGTGAGTAACCAGCATACTAATAAATTGCATTGGGCTACTTAGGCCTGGATTGATGCCCAAGATGTTTATCTTCTGGGTAGGGATAGGCTAGAAGCTTATCTGAATCACATACTGGGCTTACATCTAATCCAGCTAGCCATTATAATAAAGCAACGCAAAAAACGTCCTTCCATGCTAACTTAACATTTCTCCACCAAGGAAGATGGGGAAAATAGTTGAGTACCTACCTAGACTGCAGCCAGATATGTTTATACTTGTTGTACAACTCATAAGAAAGTTCATCTTTGCAATGTCCAATATTACTCAAGACTACCAACAACTGCTGATGTGGATCAACAACACCTCCAGGGAAATCAGATGATAGTTCTTCTAATGCATGAGAATATCCATCTTGTAAATTAGGGCTTCCTTTGCTTGATTTGTTTTGAACAACCTCACTCCCATTGCGCTCCAGATGACCTAATTAATGTGCTCAGATTTTTTGTTAA
>OU015765.1:33144320-33208782 GCA_907173295.1 Fagus sylvatica
ACCCATATCTTTCATCTTCTGTACGTGGGAGAGGGACTTGTCAACATGGCCCTCCCTGACATAACAATTTAAAAGAGCACCGTAAATTTTGTCAATTTTGTCTTGATCACTCAAGTTATTAAAGTAGCTCTCTGCAGAATCCAGCCCGTGAACTCTACCAATCAGATCTAACTGCACGGCACGATCGCCTGGTGAGAATGAGCAGAGTCCCTTGCAAGTCATCCACTCAGAAACCTGCAGCAAAGGATTTACATGGTGACTTCAAACTGTAGTTACTAATAAGAAACCCTGGATCACCTAGAAACTAGACATTTCAAAGTTTGATAATGAAGAAAAAGAAAAGGAAAGAGTTAGGACACAGAAGCATAATATAGATCTAATAATAAAGACTTTAGCTAGAAATACAGGAAAAGACACACTCTATATTTATATGCTTTGTGTGTGTGTCCTTTTTTACCTTAAAACCAGAAGCAAACAAAGCTTTCAAAAGCTCATTGCAAAGGTTACTAGCTTCATACATGTCAAAAATATCAATGCTCGAAGATTAATTTTACAGCCAGTTTCACTCAAATCTGGAAAATTAGCATAAAAGTACATTTTATTTGCTCCTTTTCTACGCAATAATAATTTATTTCTCATTAAGTCTTTCTAACAAATTTGCAAATTAAAATAATGCAATCACTAAAGATAGAAGAATAATATACTGATTGTTATTAATTTTTATGGAGGTCATCCCACAAATGCTGCCTACAGGCATTGCTAGTATCTTATTCCAAGACAAAGTGGCAGGTAGACATAATAATCAAGCCATCTAAAAAATGTAAAAAACAATATGAACACACACACAAAAGGATCCTAATTGTAAAACTTTCACTATTTTAATATGGCCTGTTGGTGCCTAGCAAGAGGTCATAAAAATAGAGCTTGATGCCAATGTTAAACACCATTCCTTCTGTCACACATTCTTGCTTGTGAAACTTGTTTGGAGTTTCATAGTTTAGCTAGACTTGAATGGCGATCAGAAGGCTACAAACTCGAACAAAAGAAACTGACTTTGCCATAATGAACCTTAGAAAAGATGAATTTCATTTCAAAACGCACCAATATTCTAATATTCCAATTAAAAAGCATTACTTTTACCACATTTCTCTGAATCATCAAAATAACTTCAGAACCAAAAATTTGACACCTATAGGATTTATTTCTGCCTTTTTACAGGCTCATGAACACATGCTTCTCTAAATCTCAAGTACAAATTATCATATTATAGCAGAACTACAACTCAAATTCCCCTCTTTTTTATATAAATTTTTTTCCTTGCAATTCAAAAACTCATCACCCACAGATTGCTATAAAGATCTTAGCAAAAGAGACTATAAATAAAACTTCAAGCCTTTGATAATTTTCATCTCTTGCAACCAAGGAAAATATAAGGTTCACTCATCTCTTCCTTTAATACCTCTCTTTTCCCACGTTTTCTCAACAACCAAACAGAGAACCTTCTCAACTGTGAGCAATTCAAATTGAAGCAAGTTGTCCATTATTCAATGAAACCAAAACAGCATTTCAAAGAAAACCCAGATTCCATTTCCTTTTTCAACATATTCTCAGCAGCTAAAACAAAAAGAAACCGTGACCTATGAAGCCAGACCCAGAATCTGTTTCCTACAATTACTCAGCAACCAAACAGAGCATTGCCCAGAAAATGAACTTACCTCGAGAGCTTGCTTGTACCGCCTGCGGGCTCGGAGGTCGCGGACAATGCGTTGTAGCTCGAGGGTCTTAACCGTTTTGCCTTCTAGCACCCACTGATCAAGAACTGGGACTACACTGAGAGAAGGGTCCCCTAGAGGACTAATTCTTAAGAAGAGGTTTCTACTACTACTACTACTATTAGCATGGCTTCCTGTGCTGTAAGACCTTACTGTTAGGATTGCATTGGTTGTGAGGTCTCGGGACCTCTTCAGGATTGTGAAGATGATCCTTGATGCCATTCAGAGAAATTGTTCCAGAATCTGTGGGGTTGAAGAGGATTTTAGGGTAGGGTTTTTGGGCAAGGTTTAAGAATATGTTTCTCTGTTTCTCCCCTTTTTTTTTGGGGGGGGGGGGGGGGGGGGGGGGGGGGGGGGGGTGAAAATGGAAATATGCATTAAAAATGTCAAATATTACATTAGCAAGGGTTTTGGGGGGAGGGGGGGGGTGGGGGGGTGAAAATGGAAATATGCATTAAAAATGTCAAATATTACATTAGCAAGGGTGTGAAATACTCCAAATATTTGTCAATAATTAGCTTAAAATAAAAGGAGAAGATACAAATTCGGAAAAAGAATCCAAATAATTGTTTTCCGTCTTTGTCAAAATATCTGCGCTAAAATTTCTTAAGCATCATTTTTTTTTTTTTTTTTTCTTTTTAGACACCTGCATTCAGAAATTAAAGCACTATAGAGATGAGAATTGATAATGAGTTTATTCTTAGAATTAAGAATGTCCAATCAATCTCTATAATGAGTTTGTAAATATTAAGATTGCAATCTATGATTTGTAATTTACAAATGGTAGACATCCAAGTTTCAAATTTAATTGCTAGAAAATGATATTCAATAGAAGACTATTGCGACAAATAATATAAATTCACAAACGAAAATGAAGAATAATTGGGTTTGCCATGGGTGGTTTGTTTTTAAATGCAAAATGGTGTTGGAAAATATATATATATATATAGAATATATGGAAAAAATATATAAGAACAAAAGTCTATGGATTCACAAAAATTATGTGAAAAACTAAAACAAGAAATATCAAAATTGTTCAAATAATTCAGTAATAATATTTTTACTTCAATTCCAAGTTCTTAGTTTCTTTGATCGTATAGATCTTAGCTAGTGAAGAAATGATTTTAAGTGAAATTTGCATGTTGGACTTACAAAAGACTAATAAGTTTATATTAAGTTGTAATTGTAACCAATAAAAGAAAGGACAATGATGATTTCACACCAATTACACACCATATTTCAAACTATCCAAAAAAATATATATGGACATATATATATATATCGGACAGAGTTTGGCTGCAACCTGGCTCTAAACTCCCCATTTAATATATGACAAGTGTCTGGTCATGTGCAATTGCAGCCCTGGCTCTAAACTCCCCATTTAATATATGACAAGTGTCTGGTCATGTGCATTGCACATGACCAACTTAACACCCCTTAACCCCGTCACTTTATTCTCTCTCTCCTCCATCAGACACTCTCTCTCTCTCCTCCGTTCTTCATCTCTCCACCACGGACTCTCTCTCTCCTCCTCGCCAGTTCCCAGCCCCGACTGAACCAACAACCCCACATCACACGACCCTTCAAACCTCCTTAGCCGAAACCCCCTTTCTCAACAAAACCCAACCCCCAGCCTTGGCCAATCGCGACCACCGGTCCACTGCACACAGGTGGCAGCGCAAAAGGTTTGCTGAGGCGGTGCAAGGTCAGCGACGGCGCTCGATGCCGGTGTTGCTGGTGGCTCGCGAAGATAGCGGCGGTATCGGTGCTGAGCTCGTGAGATCGAGGTCATCTCGCACCACCAAGCAGCGCCGGTGGCTCCTGGTTGTACTCGATCTCGGACCGATCGCACCTCCTTTCTTCTCGATCTCCTCGCGTCACGGTGGTCTCGGCCTTCTCGGATCTCCACCAGAACTTCCAGGGATCTCGCGCTGCCAGCGATTCTACTCAGGGATCTCCTCGTTTTTTCTTTTGAGAAAGGGGTTGGGTTTTGTTGAGAAAGGAGGTTTCGGCTAGGGAGGTTTGAAGGGTCGTGTGATGTGGGGTTGTTGGTTCAGTCGGGGCTGGGAACCGGCGAGGAGGAGAGAGAAAAACAGATGGAGGAGAGAGAGAGTCCGTGGTGGAGAGATGAAGAACGGAGGAGAGAGAGTGTATGATGGGGGAGAGAGAAAATAAAGTAACGGGGTTAAGGGGTGTTAAGTTGGTCATGTGCATTGCACATGACCAGGACACTTGTCATATATTAAATGGGGAGTTTAGAGCTAGGGCTGCAACCCGGGTTGCAGCCAAACTCTGTCCATATATATCTACCATTTGTGATTTACAAATTAAACATAAACATTATGTAGACAAAAAATGTGGACATATATCTACTCATCCAAAAATTCACTTGCCACTTGTGACGTGCCAAGCTTATGCATGTAGCTTTTTACATGGACAGTGGTGGAGAACCCTTGGAACATACTTTTTGTCCTCCAAACCATAAAACCCAAACTTATCCCATAAAACTCATGGGCTTGGACCATGAATCAAAGCTTGAGGTGACAGATCACGTTTGTTTGCTGTGGGTGCTGCCATGGAGATGTTTTTGTCTTTGACTGAAAATTATTCTTCCTTTTGTTATAACTTTGCTATCTTTTACACACAAAAAAAAAAGAATATGATGAGATGTCCAGCTCTTTTTGGAGTATTTTTCCATCTTGATAAGTCATGGGTGATGAGAAGTCTTCTTCTTCCTTGAGTTTGGTCATGATTGTCCAAGTTTTGGCCAAATATCAAAGCTTTTGGCCTTTGTTTGCCAAGAAGAGAAAGAGATGGGGCTTGATGGGTTGGGTTGCTTTTGGGCCAAATGCAATATTTTACTTATTAAGACTTGGGTCTTCAAAAAAATTTTAATGGAATTCATGATTTTGTAACCCAAATAAACCAATTGACTCGAAGTTGATCTTTTCTTCCATAACCTGTGTTGTATATATATGAGCCTTTATTGGGGAGTCTAGAGCCATGATATTGATGAAGTGGGCCCTTGAGCCTTGATTTCTTGAGGAGAAAAGACATGGGTTGTCAGCCCAATCTGTATGGTGAGAGAGATACGTGTCTTACACCCATAGTGTGATGTTGGTAATGTTGTGGGCCGTGAGCCCAATTCGTGAAATAGCAAGATTCGAACTTTGAACTCATTCCAGCAAGATTCAGGCTTCAAACCCACTTCATGAAATGAAGAAAAATAATTGGTTATGAGTCAAATTTATGATGTAAAGAAAATAGGGACCTTAAGCATAATTCATGTAAGTCAAGAAATAATGTGGGTTATGAGTCCATTACATGATGCAGAGAAAATGTGGACTGTGAGAGCTTGTCCAGTGAAGTGATTAAGTTTTATAGGTCATGAGCCCAACCCTAAAAGCATTAAGATCTTTGGACAAAGAGCAATAGTTATACAAAATTTGTGTAAAATAAAACTGCACCTAGGCATTTCTCTTTAATTTTTCTAATATAAACAGCTTTAAAAAAGTGACTATATTATATTGTCAAGGGGCATTTCCAATGAAAAAATAGAAGTATATTATAAAACTTCTGACACATATTTTCAGTATGACTAATTATTTTACATAGCTTTAGGATATTATTGACCTCGCAATTTTTTAAGACTATATTGACTTCTCAGTTTAAAGAAAAAATTTCTTTATATTTTATGTTCTTATGATAACTCATGAATGGTACAATAAACATTTTATAAGAAACAATTAAAATCACATAAAGATTTTTTTCGTTGGTGTTTCCTCTATCAGAAAAATTAAAAAATAAAGCACCAATCTAATTTGTTCTGACTTGAAATGTTCAGTTTTAGACTAAGGTTTTCTTTTTCCCTAAATGTTGTATATTGTAAGAGATGATGTGTGGTTGGTTGAATAAAGTAACAAAACATCTAATTATTATATTTAATGAAATCTAAAGCCTCAAGCGAAGATGGATTTTTTATTTTCCCAAGGTCCCAATCCAATTTGTTTTGAGTTGAATTTTTTACATATATACCAAAGGGATTCTTGTTTACGTTTTATATGTTACAAAAGATGATCAATGTGGCTTTTGAACAAACTAAAAACAACAAAAAAATAAAATAAACATATATAATTGGAGGGGAGAAAAATAATTAAGAGTATAGTACTTTTCTTTTGGACACATGTTCGGACTAGACCGAACAGGATATATTTTGGTCGGGTCGGCCTCGGACAATTTCTATTTGGCTTGTTCGGGATTTTGATACTCAGCAAAGAATTAGACCTAGATATTGCATTTAATGCTATTAAAATATCCGACAATGCCAAAGTCATTAATATAGAAGTAAAGTAAAAACAAGGAGGGAGCATTTATGATTGATAGTATAGGGAAGATAAATAATATCTACATTATGACCCAGGGGAGTATATATAGGAAAACTGGAGAAGGCAGGAGGTAAGCAATTAATTGTGTCTCTCTAAACTTATTTCTCTTTAAAAAGTTCTTGAGTTTGGGTTTGGAGCATTCTACTAACAAAAGCATCGGAGAATTTAAGGCCAACCCCCATTGAGTCGAACAAGGTTTTTCTGAGAAGCTCTGTTTCATTGATTGTAGGTTTGGAGCTAGTTTATTTGTTCGGATAGAAGGCTCCATCTTCAACTTTTTGCTTATTCCCCCCCCCCCCAATAATATTCTTTATAAAATGCTTTATGCTTAAGAGTTAAGATCAAGACGTAAATACAATAATCCAAAAACAGATTGTACCAACGGTGTCTTGGTCTAGTGGTGCCAGGGGCTAGACTTGGTAGGGAGAACTACGGTTCGATCCCCCGCAAGCCCGTTGGGAGGAGTTTAAAACCTTAACCCCGGGACCCGCTCCGAAACCGGATTAGTCGGCCCAGTGGGTTCGGATACCGGTTGGGAAACCAAAAAAAAAAAAACAGATTGTAGCCTTTTTTCCGATTTTATTTTTTTGGTAAAATACCAAAAATCATACACGGTAAGCAAGATCAATGGCTAATCTTGTTTATTTATTTATTTTTTTTAGAAGAAGACCATTGGCTAATCTATGACTACACATAGGAAAAGCTGTCTAAAATTAAAAGGAAGACGAAACATTTCTAATCTCTGCAACTATTGGGGCTATTAACCAATCAGGCTTCAAATGGTTTTTATTTTTATTTTTTATATTTGAGATATCTTATTGCTAAGACAGACTCATGTGCTTAAACACTTTACACCTTTATATCGTCTCCATTTCATGAGCCATTTCATACATTTAACGTTCAGATTATATATCACAAATCTAAAGTGAGATATTTTTTTATATTAAAATATCAATTAAATAATATTGATTAACTTTTTCTATCATAATTTTTTTTTATTTAAAAATATTTGTCTTGCTTTTGAGATAAAATTATTAATTAATTAATTTTTCAATTTATGATTTACTAACTTCTCTTTTTCAATTGATCATAATTAGTTCACTTGATCTTCTTGTGATTTAATCAATCTTAAGTAGGATTTTTTTTTTTATCAATTTTATTTTTGAAAATTTCCTTTCTAACATTTTGTCATTAACATTCTATAAGCGATTAGATTAAAAAAAAAAATGTAAGCAATATAAATCATTTGGAAAAAAAAAGAAGAAGAAGTTCTATATAATAAAAATTAGTTATATTACATGTCTAAAAATCATAAGATAATGCACATGATAAATCATGATATTCAATCAAGAATTACTCTATCTTTTTAATTACTTGTAATGCAAAATGAAATTACAAATATCACTAGCTCCTATTTTTGGAGCTATACATAAGTGAATTACAAACAACTTGACATTATTAAACAAATTATGCATGGTACAATGACGTCCATAAATTGTCATTGTCCTCAATATATTTCACTAAAAGAGTATAATAGATGTCCTTGAACCATCAAAAAGCAGTTTGTTCTTGGACTTGTTAGTGTCACCATGGTGCAGCTAATTAAGAAAACTGATTTTGGGAAGAAAATGTTTGTCCAAACTTCCATGTCGAAGGAACAACATTGAAAAATTGTAGAGTTTTCCCGTCAACCAAATTGAGCTTAAAAGATAGTTTTTGGCCTCGAAGATCAATGCTACTTTGCCAGTTTGCGCCCCAATTCCTATGCATGGGAACCCAACTTCTTATATTGGAGCCCCTTATCCATACACCCTTCACGTCACCACTACCACCAACATTAGAGATCATCACCATGTTGAAATTTGATTGTCCCTTCAAGGTGAAACGAACTCCGCCTCTCCTTTTGCATGAAACCCTTCAATTTATACACATCGATCATATGTACATTAGTCATAAATAACATTCTATGGACCATTTCCTCTTTTTAAATCTTAAGAGTCATAGGGGTGGGTTCGGGTCGGGCGGGTCGGGTATTGAGCAAAACCGTTGTCCGTCCGTAGAAAATAAATTCACGGATAATCCGTCCGTTAACCGTCCGTTGATAGGTTCGGGCGGTCGGGTCGGTTGAGCGGGTTTGGCGGGCGGGTGGTCGGGTTTAAAGAATATGAAAGTGGGTTTTTTTGGACTTTTTTGGGCCTGCAAGTACACTTTAAAAATTCAGTCCATATCATTGTTTTGGACTTTTTTGGGCTTTTTTGAACCATTTTAAAGCCAAATCAACAACTATATATAATTGGGCCTAATAATTTAGTTTTTTTAGCCATTTTTTTACTATTATTTAAACCTCCTTATTTGCTAACTTTTTAAACCATTGTTATATATAAAAAACCAAACATAAATGCAAGTATGCAACAATTCCTAAGCACATACAAATACAAATACAAAAAATCAATTTCATATTAACCTAAATTACCAACCAACTAGGCAACTACCAAGCATGCTAAATAAATAATTTCTACCCTAATTTAGCAAGCATACAAAACAACAAATACAAATACAAATTACAATACAAATAAATATGTATATATATATATATATATATATTATTTATTTATTATTTAAATAAATATTGTCGGGCGGGCGGGTATCCACCCGACCAAAATTTCAAAATCCGTTATCCGTCCGTTATCCGAATATTTAAAATATCCGTATCCGTATCCGTCCGTATATATGCTCACGGACGGACGAACGGGTCGGCCGGATTGGTCGGGCGGGTCGGGTTTCACGGTTTTTTGCCCACCCCTAAAGAGTCATATATAGTAAGTCACACTACAAAAGGATTCTCTCTTTATACTTTATCTATTTTATATAGCTCAAATAAAATATTATAAATTTAATAGTATATAAACTGTGATATCATTAAAAAATTTAAATGATTGATTTGATAGTCTAGCTATTACTAAATCTAAAAAATAAAATAATAATCGTAAAATAGTCTGTCCATTCTATTTGAAATAGAGAGGATCCCGTTTCCACCTTGTACAAATCACCTCCTTTTCACACCTTATGACTTTCGCATCCTTTAAAGACTAAAGTTTCCAGTTCATTGTGTTTTTACTACTTTATTGTGAATGTTTAGTTGGCTTTTAGGCTTAAAAGACACTTAAAAGATCAAGACTTTCAATGAAACATATTGTTCAACATTATGAGCTTTAGACACTGTTTTTACCTCCTATACAATACAGGAACAATGCCTTCATTGCCTTGTCGTGCAATACGAAAGAAAGCAGGCATGGACATGTCAAAGTGATTGTGAGGGGGATCACACCACCCTCCATTGTTATTAGGAGGACAGAAATTGGTGGCGGTTATGGTCATAGTCCGGCTCCAAAGGCACCACTTAGGATCAAGCCTGTAGTTGCACATTACTTGGTAGCAAGCACCACATGCCACACCACCTCTGAAAAGTGTACCACTAACAGCTGCTGTGTTCACTCCAAACCCAGCGTGGAAGGTGTTATCATAGCCACAAGCTCCACCTATATATTAAAATCCATGTTTCAAATTTAATTATTAGAAATGATATTCAGTAGAAGACTATAGTTGGACAAATAACATAAATTCACAACCGAAAAAGAAGAATAATTTGGTTTGCCATGGGTGGTTAGTTTATTGGAAAAAAGAAAGAAATTTTAGAACAAAAGTCGTAAGGATTCACAAAAATTATGTGAATAAAAACTACAATAAGAAAGATCAAAATCGTTCTAATTAATTAAATAATAATATTTTTACTTCAATTCCAAGTTCTTTGTCTCTTCGAACCCTATAGATCTTAGCGATGAAATGATTTTAAATGAAATATGCACGTTGGACTTACAAAAGACTAAATTGATATTAAGTTGTAACCAATAAAAGAAAAGACAATGGTGATCTCACACCAATTATTCCACCATATATATTTCACATCATCCAAAAAATGTGGATAAATATCGTAATTTATAAGAATGTAAACATTATGTCTACACTTAAGTGGTATAGACTTGTAATAATAAATGTGATGTGAGATAATATTTTTGGCCAAAGAAATATAAAGAAGTGCAGTAAAGAACAAAAGAAAAGCTAGTTGTATCCAAATATCAATCTAACATAGGCAGGCATTGCCAAACTTTTGTGTTACCTAGTATTTATATTTATATACTCAAAATATATGTGACTTACCAAGAGAAGTGGGGTTTTGATTGGCTCCATAGAAAGTTGCATGGCCATTAAGCCAATTGTTTACTTGACCGTTGATACCCTTCAAAACCACGCAAACAATGAAAACAAAATGCAAAAGAAAAATAGAAGGAATTTTGATAGACCCCATTTTGCTCTTCAAATTAACAAACAAACAAACACACTTAAAATTCTTGAAGAAAGAGCCTTCTTTTATAGATTAAAAACGCGGTTGTCGGTGATTCAATAGGATCTATTCTTTATCTTAAAGGGAATATATAATCAGATTTTTTCTAAAGGACGCGTTTCTTCACGTCCTGTAAAGTACGGAAAGATATTGTATGGGTACTTGGGTTGACAGTTTGAGACATTATGAGAGCAAGTGCATGTGATGGTTTTGTTCTATGTTGGAATTTCTTCAGTCGGTGATTTGTAGGTCAATGCCACATTGAAAGGAAACTGCTACTTGTATAGTGTGAAGGTGATCACAGTGCATGGTTGGCAATCACAGGTCACAAATATATATAACCTATCAAATGTTACGTATGGTGCAAGAAGGTATAAAATATATTCGAAGCTTGGTATAGAATCACATAAGGTAAATGAAAATTTTAGATTTAGATCCCAAACTATTATGCATAGTAGAATTATATAGATTAATTCAATAAGGTATGTGAATTCCAAACAGATAGTGTAACAATTAATTCAACCATAATAATTAATTACCAAATCAAAAGTAATAATAGTCAAAATAGTCAAAACGACACAAATTATGGTGATGAAGCGAAAATCATTAAAGAACATTTTCAATGAAAAAACCACTCCGAAGATCTAATCCCGTAGAAAATTCACTAGAGGAGACAATTACAACAATCTCCCTACAAATTCAACCTTTGAAATTAGACTAATATTTATTATAACCTTTGCAAATGTCTTGCTTGCCTTTCCATCAAAATAACCTGTGGAATTTATCAAGACGAATCTCCTCCATGAAGGAACATTGTCTACAATCCGAAATTTCGAATAGTATCAATAATATTAATAACCCACTATCGAGGAATTAACTATGTGGTCTCAAGAATGGTTCATGCTCAAGGTGAATAGATCACACAATAACTTTTTCTATCTAGTAGTCAAAGCACAAGGAGTGATTTTTCTATTTTGGCTCAAGGAGAAAGGTTTTTAGATTTTCTTTGTGTTGATGCTCTCTCTCTCTCAATGAAAATCGTGCTTAAACTTTCTAGCATAATTCAAATTGATCACCATTTTACAATTTTAAGTTGTGATTAATGAGAATGTCTTCTTGTTTAACAAAAAAATCATTTTACAATTTCAATTAAGCGAGTGTCGCAGCACGTTAATTTTGCTTGCTTTAATGTTTCACTCAATTGAAATTCTTAAGTTTTCAGTTTCTTCAAAAACTTTTTAACCAACTTTAACATTGTACATAACCGAACTCAAATTCAACCTCTCTTTGACACAAGTTTTGTCACATGGAATTTTACCAACGTCTAAAACCTAACAATCTTTTCCTTTGACAATTCCGTGACAAAACATCACATTACATGACTCAATAACAATTACAAGACTTAATGTAATACAAGTAAATTTTAGAAACAAAGGACCAAATTAAACCTACTTGAAACCATATGAGCAAATTTCTTGAAATAACATAACTTTCCTGAAACATGTTAAAACACATTAAACATATAGAGAATAGGTGTATCTATATGTGTGAATAATTATTAGTCTATAAAATAGGTAGCTTACATATAAGCTTTGAGTACACAAACATGTACAAGCTGTTATATATAAATCAAAAAGTTCACAAAGAATAAAGTACATCATAAAAACTCAATGGTTCACAAATAAACATGACTCAACTCCTCCTGAAACCAATACAAAGAACACACTCCCTACTCAAAACATACTCCTTATTTTTGTCAATGACAAAGGAAAAGACCTGAATTGAATGAGCATCTTGACTCTTGAGGAACATGAAGAGTTCGAATATCATACTCATCAATATGGTCCATTCTCTCACCCATACGAGGCAGGTGCTCATCTATATACACGCGCTGAATTGAATGAGCATTTAACGAGCCAAGTGCTCACTCATGATATCTTGTCAGTGTAGAATTTGTTGTAGATCCATCATCGTCTAAGTGTGCAATCAACCAACTAGTCCAACTGTAGGTGATATATATATATTGTGTCACTTGTGTATTTTATCGTGCCCAAATTTGAGGCCCATCACAATTTGTGGGATTGACTTTTTGGAGTGCTACATTGTTCCCTATTGGTCCTTAACATTTACACAAATTACATGTTTAATCTCTAATATTTAAAACGTATACAATTGGTTTCTAATGTTTCCAAAACATGTACTATTAGCCCTATGATGATTTTTAATCCTTCAAATTTTAAAAAAGTGAGTGCTAATTTTTTTTTTAACATATGTTTTCAATAATTCTAAATTTGTTCAAGAAAATTTTACTTATGATATTGATAATTTTCGACCCCAACATGCGTCATTCATTCACTGAAGGATTTGAGATTTTGAGTTCAAATTTTTATGTTTTCCTTGGCAGGAAGCTTTTGAGACTAGTTGGTAGAAAAAAGCAAACCATACAAACATACAGAAGCTGAATACTATGGGCATGAGTCATAGTCAGAGCCCGAGGAAATCATGGGAATTGAAAAGCTCAAAATGTCATAGATTTAATGCAAGACTTTGGAGTTTGGAAGAAAAAAGAATTGCAATATGTCCCCCCATCAAGGCAGAGTGAGAGCTAGCCCACTGTAAACCTGACCCACCATTTAATGGAACTCCTAAATAAGAAATTAACTGCACCTTTACTTTAAGATTCCTTTCTTGAATAAGGTGTTAAGAATAAAATAATGGCTGATCAATGTTAAACACTCATTTCCCTGAAAAAGCATGCTGATAAGATTGGCATGGCAATTCGCAATTGGCAGGTTATAACTTATAATCCACCATCACTAATAGAAAGTTTATCTTGTACGTTTTGAAAATGTTCTAATAGAAATCTTGAACGTTTTGACTCTTAAATAACATCGATCATATGTATACAGTATATTAGTCATAAATAACATTGGATTTTATTAACAATGGTTAAGGAGCATTAAATGCCTATACTTTATCAGAAATAACGAACTTTTAATATTATAATAATAAATAGAAAGACTAAAATACCCTTAAAAGTTGTTTTTGTATTATTTTAATATTAAATTTTTACTACTTCCCATAAAGTGGAAGCATTAAATGCTTTCTTAAACATTACCCTAAGGGCACTTGTTAACAGGACCCAATAACATTATATGGACCATTTCCTCTTTTTAAATCTTAAGAGTCATATATAATAAGTCATACTACAAAAGGATTCTCCCTTTATACTTGATCTATAAAATTTTATAGCTCAAATAAAATATTATAGATCTAATAATATATAGATTGTCATATTATTAAAAATTTTAAATGATCAATTTGACAGTCTAGCTATTATTAAATCTAAAATATAAAATCATAATCATAAAATGGTCTATCCATTTCATTTGAAATAGAGAGGATCCCGTTTCCACTTTCCACCTTGTACAAAACACCTCCTTTTCACACCTTATGACTTTCACATCCTTTAAAGACTAAAGTTTCCAGTTCATTGTGTTTTTACTACTTTATTGTGAATGTTTAGCTGGCTTTTAAGCTTAAAAGACACTTAAAAGATCAAGACTTTCAATGAAACATATTGTTCAACATTATGAGCTTTAGACATTGTTTTTACCTTCTATACAATACAGGAACAATGCCTTCATTGCCTTGTCGTGCAATACGAAAGAAAGCAGGCATGGACATGTCAAAGTGATTATATCGTTGACTAGTTCTGTATCAACAATATTGTATCAATTGCATTAGTACCAAAATTCTTAACGAGCCTCCAATACTGTATTTGTTATTTCATTGATTGAAGGCGATTCTTGCTTACTTGAAAAACCCTGCGCTTCATTTGACTTTTTTTCCAAAAAGAAACCAGGTTTTTTGGGCTGAGGCAATGCACTCTCACTGCCTAACACCACAACCACAGATGACATGCTTGGTCTATCCTCTGGACGTTGTTGTACGCATAAGAGGCTAAGATAGATACGACAGAGCACTTCTGACAATGGGCATGATTTTCCTAAACATTCATCAATCAACTCTAGAGGCCTGCCCTCGTTCCAAAGTATCCATGCCTGAAAATATCAAAACATAATTTGTCATTCATCTGTCCAATATATCTAGATAAAGAAATCTAACTATTTGAAACTTACACTTCCAATAAGGTTATTGGTGTGGTCTGGATGATAAAACCCTCTACTTCTTTTCCCGCTAATGATCTCCAACAATAAAATCCCAAAGCTAAAGACATCGGATTTTGTTGAAAATCGTCCATCAAAAGCATATTCCGGTGCCATATAACCACTGTAGAAAATCACTAGTTTTAAGCGAAAAAAGATTAACTAGAGAATTCAGTAGATTGACATGAAGACCATGTGAATAATACTTACTAAGTTCCAACCACTCTATTTGTGTTTCCTTCTAATTGATCTCCTCCAAAAATTTTAGCCAAGCCAAAATCTGAAATTTTAGGGTTCATCTCATTATCAAGTAAAACATTACCTGCTTTGGGATCCCTATGTATAATTCTCAATCTGGAATCTTGATGAAGATATTGAAGTCCCCGAGCAATTCCGCATATGATGTGGAAGCGCTTGGACCAATCTAACAATCTACTTTTTGTGTGATCTGGTAAGTTTCTAGTTCAAATTAATTATATATCCCTATATTTAAACCAAGAAATGGATTTTTTTTTTTTTATATATTCTATGAAATATTGATAATAGAGTTACACTAGCTCAACAAAATGTATTTGGTTTTAGTATACAAACCGAAAATAAAGAAGTCCAGGCTTTTGTTGGGCATGTATTCATAAACCAGCATATTTTCTTCTCCCTGAAGGCAACAAGCAAGAAGTTTTACAAGATTTCGGTGTTGAAGCTTGGCAATCAATCTTACTTCATTTTTGAACTCATTCAATCCTTGTTTGGAACTCCTTGAAAGCCTCTTGACAGCAATTTCTTGTCCATCTTCTAGAATACCCTAAAATTTGCATTTGTAGAAAGATTGCTAAAATTTGAAACATAAACAAAATAAAACAATGCTCTATCATTTGTCATTGTTTTGGTACAAGCACATCACAAATTTACCTTGTAAACAGGTCCAAAACCACCTTCACCAAGCTTCTTGTTGATTGCAAAGTTGTTGGTGGCATTAGCTATTGTGGATAGGTCTAAGAAAGGGAGCTCAAGGTCTTCTTCCTTTTGTCCTTCAATATTCTGATGACCTATAATTTTATTCCACTTTAATTTTACTGAAATAGTAAAGAAATTTAGGAAAAAAAAAGGTTTAAGAATCATTATAAGAGCTAAAACATTCAAAAGAGATAAACAAAAGTATCAGAGCTGAGACATGAAGGAAACCAAAAATATGTTTAAGATTGTATACATTTCAGTTGAGCTGAAATAATAACCAAAATCTCAGATTACTAATTTTGTATCATAAAGCATTAATCTTATTCATGTGTTATAAGATTAAAGCTTTATGATACAAAATTCTTTCTCCCAGAAAGATACTATCCAACTTGGACAATGAGATTTCCGTGAAAATGAATACAATATATAGCAATGTGAGAAGCGTTGTGCTTGTAATAGTGTATATAACAATGTGATCGCAAAGAAAACGAGGTATTATAACAAAAACAAGGGAAAATTACATTTTAAACCCTATAGTTTCAAAAGTAACAAATTAAACCCTGAAGTTTCAAAAAGTAACAAATTAAACCCCGGAGTTTCAAAAAGTAACAAATTAAACCTCACACTTTTAAAAGTAACAAATTAAACTCTTGTTTTACTTATATGGGTTGAGGTTTAAGTTGTTAGGCTTACACATCCCATAGACCAATCATATACGTTCCATGTATCAGACTTAGGCTTGAATCCTTCTAAACATTGACAGCCAGGAGACTCACCAATCATACAATTTCCATAAGCACCACATAAACCATAAGAGCTACATGCGTCTTTTGGATAAGATGTAAACGTGCTCCATTTTTTTCTACTTCGTCCCATATGTACCGTTCAAGCGAGTAGCTGGTTACGTTCAAAATTAGTATTGAGGTTTGAAAATTTTCTGTCGTTTGGAATATGTAGTATACCTTATCCTTATTGGAGAAAAAATTGTACCTTATGTCTGGTACACCATTGTGACCATACCTTATCCTTAAAATTTAAGTTTTGCTTCTGCTTTAATGGGAATTGGGCTGGTAGGAACTTTGTTTGACTCGTGGGTGAGTTTGGCAAAGCTGTTTGAAAAATCATGGTTTTAATAATTCCTGAATGAAAATGGGCTGTTAGAAAAAGCTGAGAGCATTTGGTAAAATCAATAAAAAAGTGCGGTTTCAATAATCTGAATGTTTGGTAAACACCAATCAAAATTGCTGTATAAAGTGTAAATTACCAAAAAGGATAGTACCAATTTCTTTAAAATTTTACCCATTCTCAACTCAGTCCAACGCCCAACAAAGTTTTCTTTGAAAATCCTTCTTTTATTTTCCTTCTCCTCCATTCATTATCTTCTTATTTTATCTTTATCTTTTGTTTCTTTTTTCTCCTCCACATGTTCTCTTCTCTTTCATCTTCATTATTGCTCAATCTTCTTCTTTTTTGTTTTTGTTTTTCAGTCCGAGGGAGTTGGACTCTTCACTCTTTCTTCCTTATGTCATTTTTCTTCTTTCTTTCTCAGTCCAAAGACTCCGACGCACAAAACCACTTTACTCACCATCACAGACGGTAGATCACCTCCTAGTTCAATACTTTGTCTCTTAAATTTTTGTTCCATTTTTGGTTTCTAGTTTTCATAAATGAATCATGTGAATCAATCTTTGTATGTTAGATTAAAAATATTTGGAAAGGAATTCTAGAAATCGATCGGCGACTCCAACAGCTTTTCACGGTGTGCGATGATGCTTAGCCTAATTGCTGAAGAACAAATGGAGCTCCAAATAGAGGATTGTCAAGAAGAAGAGAGAGAGCAAAGATTCTTGGGAGAAACATGTGGGCACGGGTAAAATTGGATTTTTAGAAAAAGTTCGGTAGATTAGGGAAAACATGTGCACTTTCAACGGTAACATCTTAAAATGCGCTTTCCATGGATTCAGCGTTTTCAGAATGGAGCTCAGAGGTCCATTGTGGGAATTATTAACTTGTATTTTGCATTGCACCTATTATTAACTTGTGCGTGTATAGGCTACAGGGTGTCCCCCATTTCATTCCAGTTACTTTTTTAAAGAGAGAAACAAGGTTATGTTAATGGGCACACACATTGTTGTGCTTCTTTTGTGTGGACTAGATTATTGCATCTTATGAGGTAGAAATTCAAAAGTCTCAAAGCATCACTGTCAAGAATGAAATTTATCTTTAGGACATAGTGTTAAACATTAGCATTGATCAAATTTGAGTTTTTCATTCTGTCTTCTATTGCTTTATGAGTTTTGTTTATTCACATCAAAACTTTTTTATTCTGTTTGTTGCTTTGTTTACAGAATCACTGACACTTTTTTTTTTCTTTTTTGTGAAGAATCCATTAAGCGTATAAGTTTCAAAATTCAAATAAGACTGATATCACATACTTGGGGAATACAACTGTCTCTAACTTACAAAATGTAAAAATGAAAATATCAATAATAGGATATGGAATATAATGCAATTGATATGACGTTTGGCTATCGAGCCTCTAGTAGTGAAACCGTAATTTCATTGGTTGAGGAAGATTGATTCTTCACCCAATAAAGATGATTTTTTCCCTACAAAGAAACCAGGCTCTTTGGGTTCCGGTAATGAATTCTCACTGTGCAACATCATAACCACATATGACATGTTAGGCCGATCCTCAGGATGTTGTTGCAAACATAAGAAACTAATGTGGAGGCAACGTACAACCTCCGATAGGATGCAAGAGTCTTCTAAGCAAGTATCAATCAGTTCTAAAGGCCTGCCTTCTTTCCATAATTTCCATGCCTAAAACATTTCAAAATTTCCTATCATCATTTGTATCATTATATCTATAATAACATAGAAAGTAAATTAACTCTTTTGAGAACTTACATGTCCAACAAGGTTTAGACTATGGTCTGGATGGAAAGACCTTCTATTTTTCTTTCCACCTAATATCTCCAACAACAATATTCCAAAGCTAAATACATCAGATTTGATTGAAAATAGGCCATCAATGGCGTATTCGGGTGCCATATAACCACTGCAGAACATCATTAAGAATGAAACTCTTTGATTAGAAAAAAAAATGTTGATAATTGAACATGTTAAGAATACTTACTAAGTTCCAACCACTCTGTTTGTATTTCCTTCAGTCTGATCTCCACCGCAGATTCTAGCCATGCCGAAGTCAGATATTTTTGGGCTCATCTTACTATCAAGTAAAACATTACTTGCTTTGAGATCTCTATGTATAATCCTCAATCTAGAATCTTCATGAAGATAGAGAAGCCCTCGAGCAATCCCATAGATAATGTTGAAGCGCATAGACCAACCTAAAGCTTTAGCTCTCATTTGATCTGGAAAGTTTCTCATTATGTTACTTATCTAAAATTATTTTTTCTCAATTATGTTAATACTAAGTCCAACTTGAACAGTGAAACAAGAAATTTGAATTTTCTTTTAATAGCAATGTAAATAATAATAAGTTTGGGAAAAATTATTAGTTTTAGAGAAGTTCAAACCAAAAATGAAGGAGTCCAAGCTTCCGTTGGGCATGTATTCATAGATTAGCATGTTCTCCTCTCCTTCAATGCAACAACCCAAAAGCCTAACAAGATTTCGGTGCTGCAATTTGGCAATCAGCATAACTTCATTTTTAAACTCACTTAATCCTTGTCCAGAACCCTGTGAAAGCCTTTTCACAGCGATTTCTTGTCCATCTGTTAGTGTACCCTGGAAGTTCACATTTTTAAATAGATTATTTTGACGTTGAATATGATGAGATTTTTTTTCTATGATCTTTATAAAAGTGTGTTAGAGTTACCTTGTATACGGGTCCAAAGCCACCTTCACCGAGCTTGTTGTTGCTCGAAAAGTTGTTAGTGGCAGCAACTATGGTAGCTAGGTTGAATAATGGGAGCTCCTGGTCTTCTCTTTGGCCTTCAATGTTCTGATCTATCATCACATTGTTCTCCAATTTCTCTAATAAGAGCAAGATGTGCTTCATATTATACATAAGAAACTAGAACATGGCAAAATAAAATCTTTAATTTTCATATAATTTGTTTATTGTAGCATCAAACTTATTTCCTTTGCAATTATGTTTTACTTCGAAATCGTATAAATGTATAGTGACTTAGCCTCAAATATGCTTGTTTTAAATTCTGCACTTAGTCATAGTTAATGTAGCAAAAGTAATTTAACCTCAAAAGACTTAATTTCACGTCCCACGTTTATCATGATCGTCAAATTTATGATATGTCTTCTTCATTGATTACGCCTGTGCTAATATGAAGAATAAATACACTTGCTGCAAGTGCTGCAATTGCTACAAGGTTGCACAAAACCCTGTTCTATTGACATTGTTTGACTTGCGTAATCCTTTCAAAAAGCTTATACAATTTTTCTTTCTTTCCATGATTTTTTATCAAGATCAAATGAGTAGCTTTCCTTGTTCATCAATTATCATCTTATTAGCTGCTATGTACAAGTTCAATTAAACAATCATGCAATATCTTTTCCAATGTTGGTCAGAGAAAGTAATATTACCTCTACTGTTTGTTCGTTTGCAAATGCAGTAAGCAATCAAGAGCACCCCAAAAACCACAGCAATGGCAAATGCAACTAATACTATCACTATTACGTTCCTCTTTTGGTTGTCTTTCACCTCTTCATGGTTGACGGGCAATAAAAAAGCAAAAATATTTTAGTTGCAGAAGACTTTAATGCAATAAAACAGATGGAAAGAAAGATTTAGCTTTCATGATAGATCAAAATATAAAGAATGATGTTAGGGATACTACAAATTTTACTACATAAACTTTACAAATCGATGTATAACCAATCACAAAAAAATAATTCATACATTCATTTATGTTGTTGAAATTTATCATGTAAATCTTATGTAGTAAATTTTGTAGTAGATTTAGTATTTTCTAAATACGAATTCAAGAGCAACAAAGACTATAGGCACATACCTAGGTCTGAAGCATGCATTCGAATATATATATCCTGTCCATTAGCATCGTACCCGTTTGAAATCTGTCTAATATCAATTAGATCCCCATACCAGATGGCGCAGCCACTTCCTTCACCTCTGATATCTGAGTTTGAATAAGCCGTACAGTTACAGTCGTTCAAACATTTGACTTTGCATTCCTCAAGATTCATACTCTTGTTCAGCAAAGAATTCGTGGTATCTGGCAATTTGAGACCAACTAATTTTTTAAACCCAATTTTATCTTTATCCTGGCAGCTCAATTGTGTTCTGCGTACACATCCCTTAGACCACTCATCTGGATTCCATGTTTCTGATGACTTAGGCTTGAATCCTTCTAAACATTGACAGAAAGAAGACTCACTAATGATACAATTTCCATAAACTCCACATAAATTATACTCGTCACATTTGTCTTTTGGATAAGATATATACACGTTCCGTTTGTTATCTACTTCAACCCACCGCTCAACCACATAGCGGCCGGTTTGGTTCAAAGCTAGCATTGAGATTACAAACTTATTTATCATGTAGAATATGTAGTATACCTCATCCTTATTGGAGACAAAACTGTAATTGAAAACCCGGTTGGCCTTTAATTCTGGTAAACCACTAAAACCAAGGCCATTCCATGAACTGGTTCTGAAGAACTTCTCCGAGCCTTTCATCATAACTATCTCGGGGTAATTATTGAGTTCGATTCCAAAAGTCAGTTCTCCAGGAGATGGATCTTCTGGACTCTTCCATGCAGATAGGCGCCGTTCTAGACCAGTCTTTAAGTCCCATCCAAGCTTCATCCCTGGTAGCAGTGTATCACAAGGATAGTCAAAGCTTTGCCACAAATAGTTTTCTGGGTTTTGCTCTTTCTCATCTCTTACTACTAGATTTCCAGAATCTAAAAGCTGTACTATTGGATTCGAGGCTTGTTTTGTTGAATTCACAGACCAAACTACAATAGTGCTATTCTGGCTGAGAAGAACAAGACTCCCTGAGCTGTTTACCATCAACACGCCGGACGAGTCATTGATTGGGTTGAGTCGATTTGCAACCCAAACAACAGTTTTAACTGGGATATTTTTAAACCATATTCCCAAGTAACGATTCTTGGAACTACCAGGATTGAAGAAACCCAGTTCAAAGCTTCCATCTTTAGAGACCAAGGTCATGTCGTCTCTCAGGGACTGGGATTGAGTAATGCTGTCAGCAGCATTTGAGAAATCAGAGAGGAAAACAAGAGAACAGGAACTGATCATTAACAGAAAAGCAAAAATGTCCATTGCTTTCTGTTCTTAGACCTCTTAGCCAACATGTTAAACTTAGACCCATTATATGGAGCACTAGTGCAAAGACTTGGACTTAGAGGAAAGTGTAGAATTTTCTAACAAGAGACTGGCTGGAGTCAATACATGGTGATAATTTCCATGTATTGACTCAACATTGACCCATGGGCTGATAATTTCCACATTTAAAGCAAGATCAAGGATTTTTCCTGAACCAACCCAAACGTGGTGAAAATGTTTCAGATTGTGTTTCCGACTCATATAAGCTACAAATTTGGACCATTACCAATGACATTTGGATCAGATAAAAATTATAAGAATGCTATATTTTGTGAGTTTGTGTACCCCATTACCATTGACATAGGAAAATTAAATGAAGACTAACAAGAAGCACATACATAATTCGACCAAGATTAAATAAAAAAAGAGACAGATACATTTCTTGAACTATTAATGCAACTGCTGAACTTCCCTGCCTACCAAAAAGGGAAAAAAATCAATTCATTCAAATAAAATTGGCATGGGTTACTTGAGAGTAGGAATACAATTTATAGATTATAATGAAGAGTATAATTTTACATCGACAGTGTTGGAGTTGCATTGGTACAAAATTGGTTAACGAGCCTCCAATAATGTAACTGTTATTTCATTGGTCGAAGATGATTCATGTTTACTTAAGAAACAACGCCCTTCATTTGAATCCTTTTCCACAAAGAAACCAGGTTGTTTGGGTTGAGGCAATGCACTCTCACTGCCTAACATCACAACAACAGATGATATGCTTGGTCTATCCTCAGGACGTTGCTGCAGGCATAAGAGGCTAAGATGGATGCAACGTAACACTTCTGACATTGTGCATGATTTTCTTAAAAGTCCATCAATCAATTCTAAAGGCCTGTCCTCATTCCACAATATCCATGCCTAAAAATATAAACACATTATTTGTCATTCATTTGTCTAACATATCTACCTAAGGAATCTAACTATTTGAAACTTACATGTCCAATAAGGTTATGGCTGTGGTTTGGATGACAAAACACTCTACTTTTCTTCCCACTTATGATCTCCAAAAATAAAATCCCAAAACTAAATACATCAGATTTTGTTGAGAATTGCCCATCAAAAGCATATTTCGGTGCCATGTAACCACTGCACGACATCACTACTTTTAACTGAAAAATGTTAATTTGGAAATGTAGATTTACATAAAGAGAATATCAATGATACTTACTAAGTTCCAACCACTCTATTTGTGCTTCCTTCTGATTGGTCTCCTCCAAAAGTTCTAGCCAACCCAAAGTCTGAAATTTTTGGGTGCATCTCACTATCAAGTAAAACATTACTTGCTTTGAGATCCCTATGTATAATTCTCAATCTAGAATCTTGATGAAGATATTGAAGCCCCCGAGCAATTCCGCATATGATGTAGAAGCGCTTGGACCAATCTAGCAGCTTACTTTTTGTTTGATCTAGTAAGTTTACAGTTCAAGTTAATTATATATTACCAAATTTCCAACTAAAAATTGGAAATTTCTATATTTTATAAAATATTGATAAATAGTTACACTAGCTCAGCAAAATATATTTAGTTTTGAGATTCAAACTGAAAACGAAGGAGTCCAAGCTTTTGTTGGGCATGTATGGCTACACCTTAGTTTGGGAAAATGACACTTCACTCCCAAATTTGAAAAATAATTAACACTCCGCTCCCTTTCTATTTTATTTTTTTATTTTTTATTAATTTTTTTAACTAATGCCTAACTAACCAAAGTTAAAAAAAAAATTATATTAATTTTTTTAAAATGCCTAACTAACCAAAGTTAAAAAAAAAAATTATATTCCAATTATTTTAAGTTTAAGTGGAGAATATTCCTTTAAAAATTGGGGAAAGGGGGGCTAAGTGTTAATTATTTTGTAAATTTTAGAGTGAAATGTCATTTCCCCAAATTAGGGTATACGAATCTAATGTTCCTAAAATAAGGAATATTAGTTTAATTTACCAAATTATTAAATAAAATAAGTGGGGCACCTCCTAGGCTGCCACCCATTTTTTCAAATATATCATATATATATATATATATATTTATATATATATATATATATTATATATATATATATATATATATATATATATAATACATATTTTTTTGTTTCTTCTAATCACTTGTTGAAAGTAATCTTGCAACTTACCCTAAAAGAATCACATGGGATACCACTATGCCCCACTTTTATTATTATATATATATATATATATATATATATATATACTAGTCGCAAACCTGTGCGATGCACAGAAAATGAATTAAAATTAAATCTAAAAAATTATTAGTCTAACTATGATTTTTATTGTCTTTTATATTTTATCTAAATATGAAAATTGATAATTATTAAAAGACATTTATTATTATTGTGTTTATATATAAAATATATTATAGTATTAGGCATTTATTATGATTGTGTTTATATATATGGAATAATATATTATTTCTATTAAAGAAAATATAATATGTCAAGATTCTAATGAGATGTTTAATTATAGAATAAAATTTAAATTCAAATATATATATATATATATAATATATATATATATAAAATAATATATATATATATATATATTAAAATAATGAGGTGTAAAATTGTGAGAACTCAAAAGCTTATGTGGCGCAATATTATGAGGTCAACCAAAAGTCAAAAAGTTTCGGTTTTACATTATAGTATAGATATATATTTTTTTTCTTTTTAGTTGTGGGACCGAGACAGTTCTGTTTGTCTCCCACTTTTCTTTCTTTCTTTCTTCATCATTGAAAACAAAGTAATCTCTCTCAAGCTCTTGGTTTCTCTTTTCTCCCTTTCTCTTTTCTCCCTTAAATCATTTTGTAAAGATGATAATTACAAATCATTATTTTTTGTACAATCCTTTGGGGATGCGTAATTACCATTCTAATAAACTTAAGATAAAGATACGTGTCACAAATAATTAATAGATATGTATACAAAATTAATAAACAAGTCTCATATACAATCATGGACGGAGCTACAGGAGGACCAAGGGGCCTTGGCCCCTACCAGCTCTAAAAAAACCACTAGTAGGTAGGTTGTTATTCTTCTCTACCTTTTTTTCTTTACTTTTTCTCCTTTGCTTGCTTCTTCTCTACGTTATTCTTTGTCGACAGTTTCTCCTTCTATTTCTTTTGATTTTTTACTTCGGTTTCTCCACCCTCCCACCCTCCCACGTGGCTTCTTTTTTTTTACCGATTACTATCATGCCTTTTGACTTTCCCATGTAAATGTGTTAGATGGTTTATGAGTTAAGGTTTTTTTTTTTTTATACTTTCAAAGATAGAACATCACACTTCTACTCTAGTTTCTAAGTGAATATAATTAACAGTACATACTTATTTATCTAATAGTATATATATATATATATCGTCAATTCCAAAATGGTATTAAGAACATTGAAAATTAGCTCAATAATAACAATAAAAATTAGCCCAAATATCAACAACAAGTAATCAATAAAATTACTTACTTTGTTGTCTTTTAATTTTAAATCTTTATATAAAAAGGACAAAGACAATTATAAAATCACAAAAAAAAATTAAGAACTAATAAATTATTTGGGTAGTTGTGTATAGTGACTAGTGCAGTTAATTAGTCATAAATTCATAACTTAATTTAATTTGATAGCTTAATAAATTCAAAATTAGAACTAATAAATTTATATTTAGTGATTGTTGGAGGGTTAGATCATTATTTTTAAACTTGATAAATTAAAACTTACTCGGTTGCCACAATCAACAATTTCTTACGTGACACGAGGTGAAATGAACACCTTAACACCGTCCGCCTTGTAAGAGCATCTTTTTGTCTATTTTTTCTCGCATTTTTTTTTTTCATTTTTTTTGGCTTTGGGTTTTTCATTTTCTTGTTTTCTTTTTACTTAATGATAGCAATAATAATTAGCCTTTTTTGTTAGAATATTATTGTACATATAATGAGATAATAGAAAATTCTTTTGCTGCAACATTTAATAAATAACCAATTATAGATGATTTAAATAATTTAAAAAAAGTCAATTTTCATTTGATTAGATAATTGCATTGCAATGTATTAAGAAATAGTTATTATGTGTCATTTCTTTTGTTGATATTTTGTTAATATATAATGGATGTTAATTTGGATTTTCATGAAGAAAAAAGAATTGGTTATACTTTGCCCCCACTTAATTGAAATCTTTGCTACGTCCCTGCATACAATTTTGATAGTCTTAAGATAAAAATATAAGTATAATGGAATTGCATAATTTATAACTGACCATATTTGATAATATCATTAAATATAATATTTTTAACATAAAACCCATAGGATTTTTAATCCATAAGCAAACATTAAAATTTGTAGGCAATAGATCAATATGATAAATTATAAGTAAGATAATAAAATTATCAATTCTTAGAAAAACTTACAATGGGTTGAAGACAAAGTGAGTACAATTCCCTTTTAGAATTTGACTAGAGCTTCATATTGATAACGTGTTATAAAATGAAAGAGAATAACAAGAGAATATATGAAGATGAAGATAAGAAAATATTCCAAAAAACTTTCACATTATATCAAGTGGTGATTCACACAAAACTTCTTCTTGAATTGATTCTAATCTCTCCAATCTCTACTATATCTCCATACTACCCCATTCATATCACAAATGAAATATTACACTCATATATAGAGGCACACAAAAAGAGTTTGGTGTACTCTTTTTGTGTTCCAAATTTCATATAGCACATGTATTGGTTTGGTGTATCGCATATTGCCAACAAACTTATTCATAACAACCTCCATCAAAACCAACCATTCATAACAGTTACCACATTAATAATTTTTCATACTAGAATGAATAATAAAGTACTAAATTGCAACAACTAAATAAATTATGAACTAAAAAACTTAAAAGCAAATGAACATGGTAATTTTTTTTTTTTAAATGAAGATAATAAGTTGAAAACAATAAAATAAGTAACAAATAGTGTCAGGAAACATGTTACTTTATTAATAGAATTACTGGAACAATATGGTTCATACTTCACACTACATGATAAAAAAAAGGTTCAAAACACAATTAAAAAACAACCTAAAAACTACACAATAATGAGATTTGCAATTTGCAAAATTACACACTTAGTATTGCAACATAGGTATATATATATATATATATATAGGCATGGGGACACCGCAATACTGAGTTCACTTTTTTTTTTTAGGTTTCTAATTGGTTGAAAATTACGAAATTGTCCAATTTTAATTAGCATAAAATAGAAAAGTTGACATATTAATGTAATTTTCTTAAGAATTACAAAACCTGACTGAGTCGAAAAGACCCAAATGGGTTGCACAAAACCCATTGGATTTTATTGGTTTTTTCGTTCAATAACATAAGTGGTCTAATCAAACTCCCAAACCATCTTATGTACCGGTTCACCAGGTTATCGATCCGTTTCGTGTTTAATAACTATGCTCATGAGCTAAAATTTCAATATTTCAAGCATTGAACAATTTTTTTTTTTAAATGCAAGAGTACCCTTTATCTTTTGAATGATAAGAGGAATATTACAAATTTTATTACATCTACTTAACAAATTGATGTGTTAATTTTTAAATATAATTGAGAAATATATTTATTTTATGGCTAAATTACACTACCCCTCTCTCGAGATATTGCCGAATGACAATAAATCCCAAACTTGAGCCGAAATGACAACCCGTCCTTTAGGTTTGACATAAAACTATCATGGGTCTTTTCGTTACTAATCTTAACGAAATATTCCGTTTTTAAAATATTCTACGTAAGAGGGAGTTTTTTAAACTGTCATGGGTCGGTGGTGTGATATTGGCTTTTCTAAATTACAAATTCTATAATATACCATTTCAATTATGCTACATTTAAAATAAAAACATCAAATTATCCGCGCAGCGCGTGGGTCTATGACTAGTTTCAATAATAAAAAAAAAAAAAAATCAACAAAAAGCCAAATAAGTTGCATCCAAATGGACACTAAGACAACCAATACCTGGTCGCCACATAATAAGTACATGTTTAATGTGCATCAGGTTGGTTTTTGATTAAAAAGACACGCATCATGCTTCCCCTTATACCACGTCTGTTACCATATATGGAGTATGATGAACGATGTCTCTTTATTTTATTTTATTTTTGTTTCTTTTCTTGTATGGGCCTTAAACTAGTATCATACCCACAAAAAGAGTATGGACAAATAAAATGTACACTAAGACACCTGACAAATAGACATTTTGTATGGCTTTTCTTTGTGTCACACAAATAGACACAAATACACACTAAGACACCTGACAAATAGACACAAATAGACATTTTGATTAAATAGACATGCTCTTTGTATGGCTTTTCTTTGTATGGACACTAAGACACCTGGTCGCCACATTATAAGTACATTTTAATGTGCATTAGGTTGGCTTTTGATTAAATTGAGTGAGTATCATACCCACAAAAAGAGTATGGGTATTGTAGAATAACCCGTTATTTAATCCGTTATTTTATACAAACAATATGGAGTTTCAGCATGTTTAAAAAAAAAAATACAGGTTTTTTTAATCAATAAAAAAAAAGTACACCTTTATTTAAGTTATATTAAACCAAATTCTAGGATATTCTTTTTGCTAAGTGAAGTTACTAGGAGTAAAACCCCAAACATTGAGCCCGCACAAGGAAATTGATTACAAGTCGATTTTCCAAGCATTGTAATGGATTTAGATATTTTAGAGGTGTGGGTGCTCCGAATCAACCGAATGTGACAACATATAAGATACCTGCTTCTCCTCCAAATGAAATATCTACATGATGCAACCACAACATATAGGGCGCAACTACCTTTATTTAAGTTATATATTAAACCAAATTCTAGGATATTTTTTTTGCTAAGTGAAGTTACTGGGAGTCAAACCCCAAACATTGAGCCACCAAAAGGATAGAGAATGAAAGGTCATCGTTACCGATACCACATTTTAATAATTGGTTTGGAATATTTGAAAGGAAATTGATTACAAGTGGATCTTCAAAGCATTGTAATGGATTTAGATATTTTAGAGGTGTGGGTGCTCCGAATAGACCGAATGTGACAACAAATGAGATACCTGCTTCTCCTCCAAATGAAATATCTATTATTTCATTTGGTGCAACCACAACATATAGGGCGCAGCTATTATTTTATAGTACATGATGTTTAGTGTAAAATGTAAGGTGTCATTGCTATAACCACTAACAGTCAATAATCCCAATGGGTAGTCTAGTGGTAAGACGAGTCATAATATGCACTTAAAGAAATATAAGTTGCGAGTTCAAAACCTCATGACATGCAGCGGATCCTTGTGGGGCCAACCCCCATAGCCATTGGGCTTGGTAATTACTCGGTGTGGGTGGGACGGAGGGATTGGGCCTCTCTAGGGGATTAGTTGAGGCGAAGCTTCAAAAACCCATGTTATAAAAAAATAAAAATATAACCCATTAACTGCTGAGATTTGTTAGTTTTTTGTGAACACTGAGCAATAATTCAAATCTCTTTAGTTTTTTGAATCTCAAATTATGGGGTTTTAATTAATTTTAGTTCCACATGACAGTAAAGATATTCTCGTTAAAGAAAAAAAAAAGAAAGTACACAGTAAGATAATTACATCAGTTTGACAGTTACAAATTGAATAATAATACTATACTAGCTCAGGAATGTTCATAAATTTTGAAGAAAAGAAGTATCCAATGATACAGGTTAGTCTGCTGTAAGAGTTACTTTCAACTTCTATGACTTTAATATCAAATCTCATTCATTTTCTAGCTACTCTAGAAGATACCAAAAGCTTGTTTGTTTCCTCTGAGGTGCCATGCCTGTAATAAGTATCGTGGTTGTCATTGTTTGTACTCATTTTTAACAAACAATGACCATAGATATGTTTTTTTCTTAATATGGTCAGACTATTTTGAATCAAGATTGACGAAAGTCATATGGGGTGATTTGCAAACTTTATTAGAGAAGGCATATGCTTGAACAATTGGGGTTTAGGAGCATGTACTAGTGGTTATTTACTTTATGGAAAAGCACGATTTTTTAAACTTTTGTTCAAATTTTTAAACAATTGGGGATGTTCGTACTCATGCGTGTCATAGAGAGAGAAAGAGATTGTTAAGGATGTGATGAAATTTACCATGTAGCATTGCAGTTGATAATGTACACTTCTATTTCCATTTCCAAATTTTACTGTAATATTCTTTTCTTGCATGATCAGGCAATTGAAAAATGAATTTCTGTCTATTCTCAAGTGCCAATAGAAAATGGTGAGCTCATACAAGTATTAAGGTAGGGATCTAATTTGCATACTAGTGAAGTATTCTTTCTGAATAGGAAGGCTGATATGTTTAGTATCAAGGCTAACATCTTCAGCAGTGCAGGTATGAGAAGAGTCAGTATTACAAACCCCATCATGACTACTTCTCTGATGCTGTAAGTGGTTTAGCCCTTTGCTTTAAAAAATTGGGATTATTTTCTGTACAGATATTGCTCATTTCACTTGTTTTAAAGTCCTTTACTCTTTTGTTGTGAAAAATGTTTCATTTCAGTTCAATGTGAAGAGAGGCGGTTAGCGAATAGCAACAATCCTTATGTATTTAAGTGATAACGTTGAAGGAGGAGAAACACATTTCCCTATGGTAATTACCTTATAAAATTTGATGCTTAACTTCTATGTTGTTTTTTTAGGGACAAGGATCCTTTCTATTTAAAGGTGTAGATTAAAGATTACAGATCTAACGGTAAAAAAAAAAAGATACTCTATATAATTGATTGTAATTTGCTATACTACTTTTTTGTTTTTTTTAAACATAATTTGCTATACTACAGAACATAATGGTGGCTATATTTGCATAATTTGCCTTTTAGATTGAATGAACCAATTCAATTAAGCTTTGTATTTAATTGTCTAGCCTAATCTTTTCAATTTTTTTATTATTTTAATTGTCTTGATTCTTTCAGGGACTAGATGGACAGTCGGATCCAAATAGCATACATGGAGGATGTGAGGTACTCTCAGGTGAAAAGCGATCGGCTACAAAATGGATGAGGCACAGAACTATATTTCCATAGCTTACCATCTCTCAAAAAAATATACCAAAGGGGTCCCTTTTCATGGGTTTTTCTTCTCCCCCTTGATATAACAACCTTTATTTAAATGACCAGTGAATGTGAATAATTTGTCAGATGTAAGTTATAAATTAGGCTGATGTTATAGTAAATGTGAATGTGAATAATTTTTTGAGTGTCTGTTTGGCATCTCTTTTTGGGTAAAATGCACTAAGAACTGATGTTATAGTAAGACTTAACTTTTTTTTAAGTGTCAATTTAGTACATAAACTTTGGTATTGTTGTAAATAGATTTTTTATGTCTATTTTGTTTATTTTAACATATTTTTTTCTTCACCAAATCGTTTAAAAACACTTAAAGACTGTCAAAACTTTTATGTTGTTACAATAAGATCCATGATTTCGTGCCAAAAAAAAAATAATTTAATTTGACAGAAAGTTGACAAAAGGGGTGAATTTTCAATAGCATCAAAGTGTATGTACTAAATTGGTTAAAAAAAGAGTTAAGGGATCTTTAAAATATATATATTTTAAATATAATTATATTTTAACAAATAATGTTCCATAAGTAACAATCATCAAACAGTTATATTCAAATACAGAGATGATTCTTGCTGTCTTTAATATTAAAACAACTTTATCATAGTGGAGTCAATGTACTGAGCAAAAAAAATAGTGGAGTCAATGTCGTCCACTATGTTTTAGCATGCCTTTTTCTATCTAGCGGACGGAAAAAATTGAGAAAGCTATAATTAAAGTAAGGAGGTATATCCACGTTGAACAAGAAAAATCTATCTATTCAATGATAACAACAATTCACATAGAAAAATGTCAAAGTTAATATAAATTTCATTATAAAAAACTTACAAATTGAGATTGAGGTGTCAATAAATATAATTGGTGTTATTTTAACATATAATAAATAAATATTTTAATTATTATTTCGTGATTGGTAACATATTAGTTTGTAAGGTTATACTTATAAAAAATTAGCCTGTAAGGCTTATGCAGTTAAATTTACAATATCTTTACTCATCCACAGAATCATAAAATATTATTTTATGTAAAAAATAGTAATCTTTTATTTTTTTAAGTTGGCAACTTGGCTCATGGTTACAGGTAGGAGGTAGTATTATATGTAACAGTTCTATATAAGATTCTCATACATGGAGTGAGTCATATGTAAAAGAGAGGTTGCATAACATATTACACAAAATACTTTTTTTATGGTGGGGGACAAGGCATGGAATAAATGAGTGGCTTATATTTTACATTTGGTCAATCAAAAGAGTAGATCGTCTCAGATTCAATTACATAATCACTGGACACATAAAAATCTGGTTTCAATAAGTTTCTTTTTCAGTCTTCCTCATATATACTCATTCATTTTGGCCTTCCATTCCATCTCTGCAAGTTATAATTACTAGTCGCAAACTCGCACGATGCGCGGAAAACTTCCAATGACATGTAATGTTTTCAGACTGAACTACAAACACAACACAAAGCAACAACACAGAGCAAGATCTTGGAGACCATCTTGTAAATAGCGAGAACCACAACATCAGGAGATGTCCAGCCCGAGCAAACAGTAAGAATAATGGAACGGATTGACCATAGCAATGGAAGCCATGCGATTCCGAAGGGGCTCCTCAAAAGGAGTTTCTTTGATAGATCTACCCCCAAATCGCTAGGGGGATAGTTAAGAACAGCTCGAGATGGGAAGAACTCTCAAGGCTACTGTCTACCAAACATCCTCAGCTGCTGAAGATCTCGCCGTGTACAAGAACGAACCCATATAGATCCGGAGACAAACCACCTGGAACACCAATACAAACACAAACAAAAAAATAGAGAAGGGAAAGGAGACGATTCACATAGTCGATAAACCAACCACGAGAATCGCCGGAAAATAGCCCATAAAGGGCAGCAAAAGGACCCACGCTGGGCAGCAAAAGGCCCACAAAAGGGGCGGAAAGAACCCACAGAGGGGTATGGGCGCACGATAGCGAACAGCGCTAATCATGCGCCCCGGCAAAGAGAGATTTTTTTCACTCTTTTTTCTTTTGGAGAGAGAAACTCTCGGTTTCTCTAGAAGGCTCTTATTTCATTGCTCGTTGGTATGAGTTTTGTGAGTTTCTGACATTATCTTTTAGTTATTGAATTACAACCTTTTAGAATTATTTTATTGACTTATATTCAATTAAGATAGAGTTATTGTTGTGGTAGCCTTTTATCATTCAGTGATAAAGTATAGTAGCTAGTTATTGCTAAACATCATTAGAATTCCATTGCATGTTAGACTTAGAGTTAAACCTTCCATGTATTGGTTACAAAAAAACAACTCTTAATTTGTCCAAATATTTCCCAATTGGTGTGTAAGGATATAAAGATCAATGCTTTGATCAGACTCTATATTTTCAAAAATCACAATCCAAAGATCTCAAAGGGATAAAAGGAAAATGTTACTAGTGCAGAATAAATTTATTTTAAGACAATTTTAATATTATAATGTATATATCTGTCTTTTAATATATATTTTTTTCCAAGTTTAATTTGTATTTTATTGTTCAATCTCAATTCAGTTTGACATGCACGTTATATACTATATGGTTGAAGACTTCTTTGTATAGTCTGATTCAGCATAAAAAAAAAATTTTAAAAAATTTAAAAAAAAAAGGTCTATAAATGTAATCAAATGTCATTCTAATTTTGCATTAGTGAGTAAAGAAACATGGCTAAGGCTCTTAAGTCCCTAAACTTGATTCCAGTTTTCATAATTTTCATCCTCCTCATTAATATGGGTAAATTGTTATATACTTTTGTTATGGTTCAATAGCTCAAATATTCTCTACCTTCAAACCAATATTATATTATGTTATTGTTAGCTCAAATATTCTCTGCTTTTTATTTTTATTTTTTAATACTAAAATTTGTTCATATTACAGCACCAACAAAAGGCTCTAAATTATTATGTGGGCGTAACAGTCGAGAGTGGCATGGGCCTTGCTTAGTTTCATCACATTGCGATGCCCAATGTTGGAAAGTTGAGGATGCTGTGTATGGAAAATGTGAGGTCCATTATTGGGTTTCCAGCAAATGTGTTTGCTACTTCTTGTGTTGAAGCCTTGAAGGCCGAAAACCCAGACATACATGGTTTTTACGTACTTGAAACTGCCGGTTAACCATCTTATATGAAAACGCATGATGAAATTTGGAGTTTCCTATATGCATTTACCCCCTTTTTTTTTTTTTTTTTTTTCATAATCTTTATGTTATGCAATTATCCGGTGTTGCGGGATAATGATTACACACATTAGGAGAAATAATCAGAAAAAATATTGAAAGTAGTGTAAGCTCCTTCATTTATGGGTTTTCTTTTAATACTTTTCATGTGGGAAGAACTTCTACTTCTGGGTAATTATATTATACTCCGAGAGTACATTAAATGCGTACTCCTTCCTCTCACAGAAGTGGCGGGTTTCGCTAATTAAATTCATGGTGGAACCCACCACTTCTGTGAGAGGAGGGAGTACGCATTTAATGTACTCCCGGAGTATTATATAATTTTCTTCTACTTCTAATTGAGAAAAACCAATAACATATTGGGACTCTAAAAAATCCCATTTTGATAGGATCAGATTGTATCGATTTCAGCCAATTAAGTTTCATTTTATGCAAATCTATGGCTGATAATAATGCATCACATCATTTATAGCCTTATATGGCATTAATATATATTCGTTCCATGTTATGAAAGTTTATAAATGGCCCGTCATTTAATGAAGCTAAATAAACATATATAATTGGAGGGGAGAAAAATAATTAAGAGTATAGTACTTTTCTTCCGGACACGTGTTCGGACTAGACTGAACAAGATATATTTTGGTCGGGTCGGCCTTGGACAATTTCTGTTCGGCTTGTTAGGGATTTTGAGACTTAGCAAAGAATTAGACCTAGATATTGCATTTAATGCTGCTAAAATATCTGGCGATGCCAAACTCATTAATCTATATCTATACTATAATGTAAAACCGAAGCCTTTTTGACTTTTGGTTGACCTTATAATATTGTGCCATATAAGCTTTTGAGATCTCACAATTTTACGCCTTATTATTTTAATACATATATATATTTTAATTGAATTTAAATTTTATTCTATAATTAAACGTCTCATTAGAATCTTGACACATTATATTTTCTTTAATAGAAAAAAAAGGTAATTATAGAATACTCTAGGAGTACATTAAATGCGTACTCCCTCCTCTCACATAAGTGGTGGGTCCCACATATATTAAATACATAGTGGGACCCACCACTTATGTGAGAGGAGAGAGTACGCATTTAATATACTCCGGAGTATTCTATAATTTTCCTAGAAATAATATATTATTCCATATATATAAACATAATCATAATAAA
Organism: Fagus sylvatica; assembly: GCA_907173295.1. NCBI lineage: Eukaryota > Viridiplantae > Streptophyta > Magnoliopsida > Fagales > Fagaceae > Fagus > Fagus sylvatica. Next base: position 33,179,880 of record OU015765.1, read on the forward strand.
TGTCTAATTCTATAATATATTTTATAGATAAACACAATAATAATAAATGTCTTTTAATAATTATCAATTTTCATATTATTACAACATTAAATGATAGGAGTATTCTATAATTTTCCTAGAAATAATATATTATTCCATATATATAAACATAATCATAATAAATGTCTAATTCTATAATATATTTTATAGATAAACACAATAATAATAAATGTCTTTTAATAATTATCAATTTTCATATTATTACAAAATATAAAAGACAGAAAAAATCATATTTAGACTAATAATTCTTTAGATTCCATTTTAAGTAATTTTTCTATGTATCGCACGGGTTTACGACTAGCATAGACGTAAAGTAAAAGCAATGGGGTGTGGGCTGTAATAAGAGAGCATTTATGACTGACAGCATGGGGAAGATAAATAATATCTATGTTATGACCAAGGGGAGTATATATAGGAAAACTGGAGAAGGCAAGAGGTAAGCAATTAATTGTGTCTCTCTAAACTTATTTCTCTTTAAAAAGTTCTTGAGTTTGGATCTGGAGCATTCCACTAACAAAAGCATTGACGAATTTAAGGCCAACCCCCATTGGGTTGATCAAGGTTTTTCTGAGAAGCTTTATTTCATTGATTGTAGGTTTGGAGTTAGTTTATTTGTTCGGACAGAAGACTCCATCTTCAACTTTTTGCTTATTCAGCTCTTCCAAATAGTTGAGAAATCCCCCCCCAATAATATTCTTTATAAAATGCTTTATGCTTAAGAGTTAAGATCAAGACGTAAATACAATAATCCAAAAACAGATTGTAGCCTTTTTTCCGATTTTTTTTTTTTGGTAAAATACCAAAAATCATTCACGGTAAGCAAGATCAATGGCTAATCTTGTTTATTTATTTATTTTTTTTAGAAGAAGACCATTGGCTAATCTATGACTACACATAGGAAAAGCTGTCTAAAATTAAAAGGAAGACGAAACATTTCTAATCTCTGCAACTATTGGGGCCATTAACCAATCAGGCTTCAAATGGTTTTTATTTTTATTTTTTATATTTGAGATATCTTATTGCTAAGACAGACTCATGTGCTTAAACACTTTACACCTTTATATCATCTCCATTTCATGAGCCATTTCATACATTTAACGTTCAGATTATATATCACAAATCTAAAGTGAGATATTTTTTTTATATTAAAATATCAATTAAATAATATTGATTAACTTTTTCTATCATAATTTTTTTTATTATTTAAAAATCATTTGTCTTGTCTTTTGAGATACAAAATTAATTAATTAATTAATTTTTCAATTTATGATTTACTAACTTCTCTTTTTCAATTGATCATAATTAGTTCACTTGATCTTCTTGTGATTTAATCAATCTTAAGTAGGATTTTTTTTTTTATCAATTTTATTTTTGAAAATTTCCTTTCTAACATTTTGTCATTAACATTCTATAAGCGATTAGATTAAAAAAAAAAATGTAAGCAATATAAATCATTTGGAAAAAAAAAAAAAAAAAGTCTTCTATATAATAAAAATCAGTTATATTACATGTTTAAAAATCATAAGATAATGCACATGATAAATCATGATATTCAATCAAGAATTACTCTATCTTTTTAAATTACTTGTAATGCAAAATGAAATTACAAATATCACTAGCTCCTATTTTTGGAGCTATACATAAGTGAATTACAAACAACTTGACATTATTAAACAAATTATGCATGGTACAATGACGTCCATAAATTGTCATTGTCCTCAATATATTTCACTAAAAGAGTATAATAGATGTCCTTGAACCATCAAAAAGCAGTTTGTTCTTGGACTTGTTAGTGTCACCATGGTGCAGCTAATTAAGAAAACTGATTTTGGGAAGAAAATGTTTGTCCAAACTTCCATGTCGAAGGAACAACATTGAAAAATTGTAGAGTTTTCCCGTCAACCAAATTGAGCTTAAAAGATAGTTTTTGGCCTCGAAGATCAATGCTACTTTGCCAGTTTGCGCCCCAATTCCTATGCATGGGAACCCAACTTCTTATATTGGAGCCCCTTATCCATACACCCTTCACGTCACCACTACCACCAACATTAGAGATCATCACCATGTTGAAATTTGATTGTCCCTTCAAGGTGAAACGAACTCCGCCTCTCCTTTTGCATGAAACCCTTCAATTTATACACATCGATCATATGTACATTAGTCATAAATAACATTATATGGACCATTTCCTCTTTTTAAATCTTAAGAGTCATATATAGTAAGTCACACTACAAAAGGATTCTCCTTTATACTTGATCTATTTTATAGCTCAAATAAAATATTATAGAGCTAATAATATATAGATTTTTATATTATTAAAAATTTTAAATAATCGATTTGACAATCTAGTTATTATTAAATCTAAAAAATAAAATCATAATCGTAAAATGGTTTGTCCATTTCATTTGAAATAGAGAGGATCCCGTTTCCACCTGGTACAAAACATCTCCTTTTCACACCTTATGACTTTCGCATCCTTTAAAGACTAAAGTTTCCAGTTCATTGTGTTTTTACTACTTTATTGTGAATGTTTAGCTGGCTTTTAAGCTTAAAAGACACTTAAAAGATCAAGACTTTCAATGAAACATATTGTTCAACATTATGAGCTTTAGACATTATTTTTACCTTCTATACAATACAGGAACAATGCCTTCATTGCCTTGTCGTGCAATACGAAAGAAAGCAGGCATGGACATGTCAAAGTGATTGTGAGGGGGATCACACCACCCTCCATTGTTGTTAGGAGGACAGAAATTGGTGGCGGTTATGGTCATAGTCCGGCTCCAAAGGCACCACTTAGGATCAAGCCTGTAGTTGCACATTACTTGGTAGCAAGCACCACATGCCACACCACCTCTGAAAAGTGTACCACTAACAGCTGCTGTGTTCACTCCAAACCCAGCGTGGAAGGTGTTATCATAGCCACAAGCTCCACCTATATATTGAAATCCATGTTTCAAATTTAATTATTAGAAATGATATTCAATAGAAGACTATAGTTGGACAAATAACATAAATTCACAACCGAAAAAAGAAGAATAATTTGGTTTGCCATTGGTGGTTGGTTTATTGGAAAAAAGAAAGAAATATAAGAACAAAAGTCGTAAGGATTCACAAAAATTATGTGAATAAAAACTACAACAAGAAAGATCAAAATCGTTCTAATTAATTAAATAATAATATTTTTACTTCAATTCCAAATTCTTTCTCTTCGAACCGTATAGATCTTAACGATGAAATGATTTTAAATGAAATATGCACGTTGGACTTACAAAGGAGTGAAAGACTAAGTTTATATTAAGTTGTAACCAATTAATAAAAGAAACAACAATGGTGATCTCATACCAATTATACCACATATATATTTCACATCATTCAAAAAATGTAGATATATATCTATAATTTGTAATTTACAAATGATAGACATTATGCCTACACTTAAGTGGTATAGACTTATAATAACATATGTGGTGTGAAATAATATTTTTGCCCAAAGAAATATAAAGAAGTGCAGTAAAGAACAAAAGAGAAGCTACTTGTATCCAAACATCAATCTAACATGGGCAGGCATGGCCAACTTTTTTGTTACCTAGTATTTATATTTATATACTCAAAATATATGTGAGTACTTACCGAGAGAAGTGGGGTTTTGATTGGCTCCATAGAAAGTTGCATGGCCATTAAGCCAATTGTTTACTTGACCGTTGACACCCTTCAAACCCACACAAACAATGAAAACAAAATGCAAAAGAAAAATAGAAGGAATTTTGATAGACCCCATTTTGCTCTTCAAATTAACAAACAAACAAACACACTTAAAATTCTTGAAGAAAGAGCCTTCTTTTATAGATTAAAAACGCGGTTGTCGGTGATTCAATAGGATCTATTCTTTATCTAAAATGGAATATATATAATCAGATTTTTCTAAAGGACGCGTTTCTTCACGTCCTATAAAGTACGGAAAGATATTGTATGGGTACGTGGGTTGACAGTTTGAGACATTATGAGAGCAAGTGCATGTGATGGTTTTGTTCTATGTTGGAATTTCTTCAGTCGGTGATTTGTAGGTCAATGCCACATTGAAAGGAAACTGCTACTTGTATAGTGTGAAGGTGATCACAGTGCATGGGTGGCAATCACAGGTCACAAAATATATAACCTATCAAATGTTACGTATGGTGCAAGAAGGTAAACAATATATTCGAAGCTTGGTATAGAATCACATAAGGTAAATGAAAATTTTAGATTTAGATCCCAAACTATTATGCATAGTAGAATTATATAGATTAATTCAATAAGGTATGTGTATTCCAAACAGATAGTCTAACAATTAATTCAACCATAATAATTAATTACCAAATCAAAAGTAATAATAGTAAAAGTAGTCAAAGCGACACAAATTATGGTGATAAAGTGAAAACTAATGAAGAACATTTTAAATGGAAAATCCACTCCGGGAGATCCAATCCCGTAGAAAATTCACTAGAGGAAACAATTACAACAATCTCCCTACAAATTAAACATTTGAAGTTAGACTATTTGTTATAACCTTTGCAAATGTCTTTCTTGCCTTTCCATCAAAATAACCTGTGGAATTTATCAAGATGAATCTCCTCCATGAACAAACATTGTCTACAATCCGAAATTTCGAATAGTATCAATAATATTAATAACCCACTATCGAGGAATTAACTATGTGGTCTCAAGAATGGTTCATGCTCAAGGTGAATAGATCACACAATAACTTTTTCTAGTCAAAGCACAAGGAGTGATTTTTCTATTTTGGCTCAAGGAGAAAGGTTTTTAGATTTTCTTTGTGTGGATGCTCTCTCCCTCTCTCATTGAAAATTGTGCTTAAACTTTCTAGCATAATTCAGATTCATCATTTTACAATTTCAAGTTGTGATTAATGAGAATGTCTTCTTGTTTAACAAAAAAACCATTTTACAATTTCAATTGAGCCGAGTGTTGCAGCACATTTTGCTTGCTTTAATGTTTCACTCAATTGAAATTCTTAAGTTTTCAGTTTCTTCAACAACTTTTTAACCAACTTTAACATTGTACATAACCGAACTCAAATTCAACCCTCTTCCCAATGATTGGGTGGGTGGTTTTTCTCGGGTCATTGGTATCACAACTAGTGTTCAGGCCGAATTGAAGGCTCTCAAAGATGGTTTAAATCTAGCCATTGATCTTGAGATTCTTAACCTTGAGATTGAAATGGATTCTTTAGTTGCAGTTGAGCTTGTTAACTCCATTACTTCCCCTAATACTTTTTTGAGTACCATTGTGACTGATTGCAGGTCCTTAATGGAGAGATTTGAGAGTTGTTCGCTCAAGCACATCTTCAAGGAAGCTAATGGTTGTGCTGATTTACTTGCAAAAACTGGCTGCGCTCAGAGACCGGATTTTATTTCTTTTTCTAATGCCCTAGTGTATGTGCTGGAGGCTTTGGCTTTTGATGTATCGAGTGCTACTCGTTTCCGTTTGATTAGTTCGTAATTTATATATTCCCTTTTAACCAAAAAAAAAAAAATTCAACCCTCTTTGACACAAGTTTTGTCACATCGACTTTTACCAACGTCTAAAACCTAACAATCTTTTCCTTGGACAATACCGTGACAAAACATCACTACATGACTCAATAACAATTATAAGACTTAATGTAATACAAGTAAATTTTAGAAACAAAGGACCAAATTAAACCTACTTGAAACTATATGAGCAAATTTCTTGAAATAACATAACTTTCCTGAAACATGTTAAAACACATTAAACATATAGAGAATAGGTGTATCTATATGTGTGAATAATTATTAGTCTATAAAATAGGTAGCTTACATATAAGCTTTGAGTACACAAAAATGTACAAGCTGTTATATATAAATCAAAAGGTTCACAAAGAATAAAGTACATCATAAAAACTCAATGGTTCATAAATAAACATGACTCAACTCCTCCTGAAACCAATACAAAGAACACACTCCCTACTCAAAACATACTCCTTATTTTTGTCAATGACAAAGGAAAAGACCTGAATTGAATGAGCAGCTTGACTCTTGAGGAACATGAAGAGTTCGAATATCATACTCATCAATATGGTCCATTCTCTCACCCATACGAGGCAGGTGCTCATCTATATACACGCGCTGAATTGAATGAGCATTTAACGAGCCAAGTGCTCACTCATGATATCTTGTCAGTGTAGAATTTGTTGTAGATCCATCATCGTCTAAGTGTGCAATCAACCAACTAGTCCAACTGTAGGTGATATATATATATTGTGTCACTTGTGTATTTTATCGTGCCCAAATTTGAGGCCCATCACAATTTGTGGGATTGACTTTTTGGAGTGCTACATTGTTCCCTATTGGTCCTTAACATTTATACAAATTATATGTTTGGTCTCTAATATTTAAAACGCATACAATTGGTTTCTAATGTTTCCAAAACATGTACTATTAGCCCTATGATGATTTTTAATCCTTCAAATTTTAAAAAAGTGAGTGCTAATTTTTTTTTTAACATATGTTTTCAATAATTCTAAATTTGTTCAAGAAAATTTTACTTATGATATTGATAATTTTCGACCCCAACATGCGTCATTCACTGAAGGATTTGAGATTTTGAGTTCAAATTTTTATGTTTTCCTTGGCAGGAAGCTTTTGAGACTAGTTGGTAAAAAAAACAAACCATACAAACATACAGAAGCTGAATACTATGGGCATGAGTCATAGTCAGAGCCCGAGGAAATCATGGGAATTGAAAAGCTCAAAATGTCATAGATTTAATGCAAGACTTTGGAGTTTGGAAGAAAAAAGAATTGCAATATGTCCCCCCATCAAGGCAGAGTGAGAGCTAGCCCACTGTAAACCTGACCCACCATTTAATGGAACTCCTAAATAAGAAATTAACTGCACCTTTACTTTAAGATTCCTTTCTTGAATAAGGTGTTAAGAATAAAATAATGGCTGATCAATGTCATACACTCATTTCCCTGAAAAAGCATGCTGATAAGATTGGCATGGCAATTCGCAATTGGCAGGTTATAACTTATAATCCACCATCACTAATAGAAAGTTTATCTTGTACGTTTTGAAAATGTTCTAATAGAAATCTTGAACGTTTTGACTCTTAACCTAAAAGTTTTTTTTTTTTTGAGAAAGAAGATAGTAGATATATTAGAAATGAGGCAACTCTGCCTGGATTACATGATCAAGAAAGTCTGGAACATCTTCCAGCCAAACTAAAAACTCAGAATGCAAATTTAAAACCTTGCGAGCCAACACATGGGCTGCATTATTTCCAGTCCTACGCACATGACAATAATGAACACATTGGAAAGAAGCTGCCAGATGCTTTATATCCAGAATAATATTACCATAAGATGCCAAACACCTCTCCTTATCCTTGAGAGCCCGAATCACTACCAGAGAATCCCCCTCCACTTCGACATTCCTCAGACCAGAATCCCAAGCTAACTGGAGAGCTACTCTTGCCGCCATTGCTTCAGCATCAGCAATAACATCGATCATATGTATATTAGTCATAAATAACATTATATGGACCATTTCCTCTTTTTAAATCTTAAGAGTCATATATAATAAGTCATACTACAAAAGGATTCTCCCTTTATACTTGATCTATAAAATTTTATAGCTCAAATAAAATATTATAGATCTAATAATATATAGATTGTCATATTATTAAAAATTTTAAATGATCAATTTGACAGTCTAGCTATTATTAAATCTAAAATATAAAATCATAATCATAAAATGGTCTATCCATTTCATTTGAAATAGAGAGGATCCCGTTTCCACTTTCCACCTTGTACAAAACACCTCCTTTTCACACCTTATGACTTTCACATCCTTTAAAGACTAAAGTTTCCAGTTCATTGTGTTTTTACTACTTTATTGTGAATGTTTAGCTGGCTTTTAAGCTTAAAAGACACTTAAAAGATCAAGACTTTCAATGAAACATATTGTTCAACATTATGAGCTTTAGACATTGTTTTTACCTTCTATACAATACAGGAACAATGCCTTCATTGCCTTGTCGTGCAATACGAAAGAAAGCAGGCATGGACATGTCAAAGTGATTATATCGTTGACTAGTTCTGTATCAACAATATTGTATCAATTGCATTAGTACCAAAATTCTTAACGAGCCTCCAATACTGTATTTGTTATTTCATTGATTGAAGGCGATTCTTGCTTACTTGAAAAACCCTGCGCTTCATTTGACTTTTTTTCCAAAAAGAAACCAGGTTTTTTGGGCTGAGGCAATGCACTCTCACTGCCTAACACCACAACCACAGATGACATGCTTGGTCTATCCTCTGGACGTTGTTGTACGCATAAGAGGCTAAGATAGATACGACAGAGCACTTCTGACAATGGGCATGATTTTCCTAAACATTCATCAATCAACTCTAGAGGCCTGCCCTCGTTCCAAAGTATCCATGCCTGAAAATATCAAAACATAATTTGTCATTCATCTGTCCAATATATCTAGATAAAGAAATCTAACTATTTGAAACTTACACTTCCAATAAGGTTATTGGTGTGGTCTGGATGATAAAACCCTCTACTTCTTTTCCCGCTAATGATCTCCAACAATAAAATCCCAAAGCTAAAGACATCGGATTTTGTTGAAAATCGTCCATCAAAGCATATTCTGGTGCCATATAACCACTGTAGAAAATCACTAGTTTTAAGCGAAAAAAGATTAACTAGAGAATTCAGTAGATTGACATGAAGACCATGTGAATAATACTTACTAAGTTCCAACCACTCTATTTGTGTTTCCTTCTAATTGATCTCCTCCAAAAATTTTAGCCAAGCCAAAATCTGAAATTTTAGGGTTCATCTCATTATCAAGTAAAACATTACCTGCTTTGGGATCCCTATGTATAATTCTCAATCTGGAATCTTGATGAAGATATTGAAGTCCCCGAGCAATTCCGCATATGATGTGGAAGCGCTTGGACCAATCTAACAATCTACTTTTTGTGTGATCTGGTAAGTTTCTAGTTCAAATTAATTATATATCCCTATATTTAAACTAAGAAATGGATTTTTTTTTTTATATATATTCTATGAAATATTGATAATAGAGTTACACTAGCTCTACAAAATGTATTTGGTTTTAGTATACAAACTGAAAATAAAGAAGTCCAGGCTTTTGTTGGGCATGTATTCATAAACCAGCATATTTTCTTCTCCCTGAAGGCAACAAGCAAGAAGTTTTACAAGATTTCGGTGTTGAAGCTTGGCAATCAATCTTACTTCATTTTTGAACTCATTCAATCCTTGTTTGGAACTCCTTGAAAGCCTCTTGACAGCAATTTCTTGTCCATCTTCTAGAATACCCTAAAATTTGCATTTGTAGAAAGATTGCTAAAATTTGAAACATAAACAAAATAAAACAATGCTCTATCATTTGTCATTGTTTTGGTACAAGCACATCACAAATTTACCTTGTAAACAGGTCCAAAACCACCTTCACCAAGCTTCTTGTTGATTGCAAAGTTGTTGGTGGCATTAGCTATTGTGGATAGGTCTAAGAAAGGGAGCTCAAGGTCTTCTTCCTTTTGTCCTTCAATATTCTGATGACCTATAATTTTATTCCACTTTAATTTTACTGAAATAGTAAAGAAATTTTGGAAAGAAAAAAAAAAAGGGTTTAAGAATCATTATAAGAGCTGAAACATTCAAAAGAGAGAAACAAAAGTATCAAGAGCTGAGACATGAAGGAAACCAAAAATATGTTTAGATTGTATACATTTCAGTTGATTGGAAATAATAACCAAAATCTCAGATTACTAATTTTGTATCATAAAGCATTAATCTTATTCATGTGTTATAAGATTAAAGCTTTATGATACAAAATTCTTTCTCCCAGAAAGATACTATCCAACTTGGACAATGAGATTTCCGTGAAAATGAATACAATATATAGCAATGTGAGAAGCGTTGTGCTTGTAATAGTGTATATAACAATGTGATCGCAAAGAAAATGAGGTATTATAACAAAAACAAGGGAAAATTACATTTTAAACCCTACAGTTTCAAAAGTAACAAATTAAACCCCGAAGTTTCAAAAAATAACAAATCAAACCCTGGAATTTCAAAAAGTAACAAATTAAACCCTTGTTTTACTTATATAGATTGAGGTTTAAGTTATTAGGCTTACACATCCCATAGACCAATCATATACATTCCATGTATTGGACTTAGGCTTGAATCCTTCTAAACATTGACAGCCAGGAGACTCACCAATCATACAATTTCCATAAGCACCACATAAACCATAAGAGCTACATGCTTCTTTTGGATAAGATGTAAACGTGCTCCATTTTTTTTTTCTACTTCGTCCCATATTTACCGTTCAAGCGAGTAGCTGGTTACGTTCAAAATTAGTATTGAGGTTTGAAAATTTTCTGTCGTTTAGAATATGTAGTATACCTTATCCTTATTGGAGAAAAAATTGTACCTTATGTCTGGTACACCATTGTGACCATACCTTATCCTTAAAATTTAAGTTTTGCTTCTGCTTTAATGGGAATTGGGCTGGTAGGAACTTTGTTTGACTCGTGGGTGAGTTTGGCAAAGCTGTTTGAAAATGGGCTTTTTGAAAAATCATGGTTTTAATAATTGCTGAATGAAAATGGGCTATTAGAAAATGCTAAGAGCATTTGGTAAAATCAATAAAAAAATGCAGTTTCAATAATCTGAATGTTTGGTAAACACCAATCAAAATTGCTGTATAAAGTGTAAAAAACCAAAAAGGATAGTACCAATTTCTTTAAAATTTTACCCATTCTCAACTCAGTCCAACGCCCAACAAAGTTTTCTTTGAAAATCCTTCTTTTATTTTCCTTCTCCTCCATTCATTATCTTCTTATTTTATCTTTATCTTTTGTTTCTTTTTTCTCCTCCACATGTTCTCTTCTCTTTCATCTTCATTATTGCTCAATCTTCTTCTTTTTTGTTTTTGTTTTTCAGTTCGAGGGAGTTGGACTCTTCACTCTTTCTTCCTTATGTCATTTTTCTTCTTTCTTTCTCAGTCCAAAGACTCCAATGCACAAAACCACTTTACTCACCATCACAGATGGTAGATCACCTCCTAGTTCAATACTTTGTCTCTTAAATTTTTATTCCATTTTTGGTTTCTAGTTTTCATAAGTGAATCATATGTTAGATTAAAAATATTTGGAAAGGAATTCTAGAAATCGATCGGCGACTCCAACAGCTTTTCACGGTGTGCAATGATGCTTGGCCTAATTGCTGAAGAACAAATGGAGCTCCAAATAGAGGATTGTCAAGAAGAAGAGAGAGAGCAAAGATTCTTGGGAGAACATGTGGGCACGGGTAAAGCATGTGCACTTTCAACGGTAATGTGTTGCGTAATTTTTTTGTAATAAATAAGATTGAGAGTTTCACCAGTAGAAATCTTCTATATTGGCAATCAATTACTGTTCAGATCCTTCCTGCAAAACAAATAAAGATTCCTTAGAGGTGGTGGCGATTTACGCCTGATCACCCTCCGAAGATTAAGTTAGTTCTCTTGTTTTTTCAGTGAAAGTGTATAAGCTCGCTGATAGTTCAAGCACGTACCTCATCCTCCTTATTTTGCTGCTCTATTTATAGTCTGGTTCTCGACCCACTTGAGCTCCACCAACTGGGAGGCTCTCACTTTGAGGGTGACATGACATATGACAGTCCTTTTTGGGACGATTTGACGTTGGTACAATAACGTATGAAACACTATTGCCAAACTCATTCAATGAATTCGGCTAATCAGTCACGTGACGACCGTCTCGGGATATGCACTGAGCAGAGACTGCCAAAATCCCACTGTCTTCATTTAATGCACCTGGGAGGTCGGTGCTATTTATCCCGGTCAACTTGTCCGGTATCCGTTCAAAGTAAACTACATGGGTTGGGATCCTTCCTTTTTCTCCGATGAAGCTTTGATGAATTGGTTCCCTGGGCGGATCTTCCAATGCCACAAAGGGAATCGAGTTGAATGCCCGGCATCCGGTGTAGTTATGCCCGGTTCACCGCTCATCATATGACGTGTCAATGCGAACTGAACATTCGATATTATACGGGCCTCAACCCAATTACATGCTTGTCTTAACTTCCTTGAATGGGCCTTAGCTTCTGTTGTGGGCCTTAGCCTATCCCATATTCTTTATGGGCCAATTGTATATATGAAAAATATTTCCTCACACAATAGCCCCTCAGAACGGATTATTCCCGTTCAGAAATCCGTCTATCAATTAGGGTTTCTTGACGCGAATGATTCGTTTCTGACACGTGTTAAGATGCCGATTCATTCCTCTGAGGATCTCTTCAGATCATTTTTGTCGTTTTGGTTTTCGCATTTGTCTTGAGCAACGGGTCGCGTACCGTATTTATGTATCATCATTGCATATCTCCTCCGTCTCTTCGCACGCTGGGATTTGATTGGTGGATGTGACCTTTCGGCAGGTAGCTCATAAATGCTGGCTTACGGTTTCGAGACCACCCTCCTTATATAAGTTGGCTTCCGGTTCCTTGTTCTGGTTTCTACCTCTTTCTGACTCTCTTGTCTTCTTCTCTGCTTCCTGTGCTCCTGCTGCCCTCGCCTGAACATTACTCCTGAACCTGTTCCTCAGTCCCCTCTGCGACCTTAACCTGTAAGTTCCCTCACTTTTCTCTTTATTTTCCTCAAAGAAAACCCTTAGAATGGCCAAAACAAAGAAAACCCAGGGCAAATTAGCCCGATACGTAAATACCCCAGAAGCCATGGAAAAATTCCGCCGTCATTACGGGGTTCCCGATGACGTGTATCTAGAGTATAGGTTCTGGGAAGATGCCATACCGGGAACCCGGGGATCTTATTATCCCAAAGCCAAAGGCGGGGTCCGATTTCCAAACCCAGGACTTCCTAGACTACTTCCGAATAAGTCCCACCCAAATAGCCCCAACATTTTTAGGATGAATGGGGTAGCAAATACCGCCGGTTAGGTTTTAACCTAACCGTGCAGATATTATAGCCACTTACTTCCTCCGTACCACCCAAACGAAGCCTTTTCCTAAGGCCAGGGATGTAAGTAACACCCTGGTAAATAGCCTTCTTGACACGAATAAGGAGATGACGGATGATTTCCTCTTGTCAGAGGGAACTGGATTTCCCCGGTCACGGTGTCCCACCAAAGACGGGAAACCAGGTAGGTTCTGTTGGACGGTGGAATTTCACATGGATTTCTTGTTTCTTTTTGAAAACATTCTTTTCTACGTAGATTCTTACGTTTTTCTTTTTCTTTTCATTTTTTGTAGAGGAGAAAAAGAAACACATCCAGGCCCACCTCACTGATCCTGTTGCCCTCCAAGCCGTCTACGACAGTGAAGTTTGCGTAGACGAATACGCAAATCCCCGTGCCTACAAGCTTCTCCGGTACATTCGGCCCGGAGTTTCTTAGTGTAGGCAAGTCAGAAATAGCAGAAGCCCTTGCAAATCCTGCTAACAAATCCCCGCCCGCCCACGACATCCGTGCAATGGCCATTACTTGAAGAAGCTCCTACCCCCCCGTCCTTAGGCCGAGACATCCGAGCCTGTCCTCCCGCCAAGAGGAAGAGAAAGGGTGTTCCCAAGGGGGAGGCTTCCCAGGCAGCAGCTCCAATGAGCCGGACACTACTTCCCCCAAAGGTGCCTGAGGCCAGGCCTAGCTGGTGTGACTTCCTCCACCGAGATGCGGACGTGGAGATGGTGGGGCCCTTCTGAACGGGACCCAATACGCCGCGGTGCTGGCCCCATTTTGGACACCTCCCTTGGAACTCAGGGAATGAGGGTGAGGGCGGACGGCACCGTTCTCCGGACAAGCCCGGGTCAACCGCCTCTGCTCTCTGTGAGGTGGCTCGCCTGCCTTTTTACGTGTGGGGTAAATCCATGACCAGGAGTCATCAACAACCTACGCCGGGGTCTCATGTGGGTCACACGTGATCTCTTCTTTCATTCTCTTGTTCATCCAACTGATAAAATAAAATTGAGAGGCGGTCCAGGGCTCTTGAGATAGGTGACCGGTTTCGGCGTCAAGCGCTGATCGGAACTCTTTAAGGGTAGCCACTCGCTCCGTCCATTCAAGACCGAGGCTGAGCGGATGAGGAGGGAGGTGGACCTACAAGGACAGGTCAGGATTGCCACCCTAAAGAAGGATGAGGCTGACCTGAAGCTGGAGGATCGCAGGATCTTCTTCGCAAGGCATTGGAGGAGAACTTACGGCCGGGGAGAAGATCTTGGCTTTGGAGGCGGAGATCGCAGCTAGGGAGAGGGCAGCTTTTGACCGGGGGTCCGTGGAGGCTCAAACGAACATGACTAAACAACTCCCGGGCATTTACAATGAAGCTTTCAAGTAGGTTGGAAGGCCCTTACTCTGGGAGTCTGACGAATGCCCCCACTGCCACCCCAAGACGTCCTCCCCTATCCGAATGCCCCCATAGGTGTCCCTGAAGAAGAACTCCCTGAAGCTCAACCAACAGATGATGATATGGCCGGGCCGTCCAACTTATGAACGTTTCTTGCTTATTTTTTTTTTTTTTAATTGCCAGATCCTGAGTGATCTTTATATTCTTCTCTTTTTTGAATCCGGACAAATTTGATAATCGTTTTTTTTTGTATATTTATGATGGGTTTCCATTTTATGGCCATCATTCTTGAATTTCGCTACATTTATTCATCTTATTTATCTAGTTTGAGATTGATATGATTGTTCATTCAAGAATATTTTAACAATACGTTATCTTTGTTTAAACGGAGCAAATATTCAGATGCAATCATACAATGTATAACAACTCAAAAGACTTGGAAAATTCAACTTGAGAAAAATTAAGGGACGATCTTACCCGGTTATACGGTGAAAGATCCTTTGTCTATACCCCAAGAATTATAATTATTGGGTGAAGACTTGATACGCTTGTTTTGAGCGGGTATGGAAGTTTTAACCGCTCCTGAACTTTCAATGAGTATTCCTGCCCGGATGAGCGGTATGATCCTTCTTATTCATACCTTCACGATCCTGAGGTAATTGAACCTTTACCGTGCCTAGTCAAGTCAGGGTTCTCGCCCTTCAAAGAGGATTTCAGCATGGGCATTCTTACCCGGGTGACCTAGGCAGACATTCTTATCTGCCATCTAGTCGCGGCTTTAAACTATTTAAAGTTTTATGCACCGCACCTGTTCTTGTCAGGTTTTTTTTGTATGCCCTTTTATAGGAGGACTTTGGGCATTCTTACCCGGGTGATGGGCATTCTTACCCGGGCGGCTTTAAACTGTTTAAAGTTTTATGCACCGACCTGTTCTTGTCAGGTTTTTTGCCCCTCAAGGAGGACTTATCCGGGTGATAGGCAGACCTTATTGCCGTCTAGGGCTTTAAACTGTTTAAAGTTTTATGCACCGACCTGTTCTTGTCAGGTTTTTTTCAAGGAGGATAGCATGGGATTCTTACCCGGGTGACCTGCAGACATCTTATCTGCCGTCAGTCGCGGCTTTAAACTGTTTTATGCACGCACCTGTTCTTGTCAGGTTTTTTGCCCCTCATTCTTAGGAGGACTTTAACATGGGCGTTCTTACCCGGGTGACCTAGGCAGACATTCTTAGTCGCGGCTTTCTGTTTAAAGTTTTATGCCACCTGTTCTAGGTTTTTTGTCAAGGAGGACGCGGCTACCCGGGTTAGGCAGACATTCTTATCTGCCGTCTAGTCGCGGCTACTGTTTAAAGTTTTATGCACCGCACCTGTTCTTGTCAGGTTTTTTTTTATACATGCCTTATACAAAGGACTTTCATAACACAGAGAAGTTGTAAACTGAGACTTCATTGATAATACTTCTTTAGATTACAGATATTCCACGGTCGTTTTACAGGGGTATCATCAGGTCCTAATAACATAAAAGCCCCTGTGCCGGCCACAGATGCGATCTTGTACGGTCCTTCCCAGTTTGGCCCAAGTTTCCCGTGGGTTGGATCTTGTTTCGCCCCCATAACTTTCCTGAGTACTAAATCACCAACTGCAAGCTCTCGAGGGTTAATCCGTTTTTCGTATATTCTTCGCAGCCCATTCTGATAAGCGGCTAAATGAATAAGAGCTGAATCTCTTCTTTCTTCAGCTAAATCCAAGTCCGTGGCTAGACTTGTCTCGTTGGTGACCTGATCATAATACTCCGTGCGGATCGTAGGCAAGCCTATTTCAAGAGGAATAACTGCTTCAACTCCATATGTAAGTGAAAAAGGGGTTTCTCCCGTTGAACACCTGGGGGTTGTCCGGTAAGTCCACAAGATGCTTGGAAATTCTTCAACCCACCTCCCTTTGGCGTTTTCCAGACGTTTTTTGATTCCGTCCAGCAGCGTCTTGTTGGAGGACTCTGCCTGTCCGTTCGCCTGGGGGTAGGCGGGAGTAGAGAAATGATTCCTGATGCCATATTGCTCACAGAATTCTCTAAACGGCCCACTAGTAAACTGAGATCCGTTATCAGACACCAGCACTCGTGGAATTCCAAAGCGGGTGATGATATTCTTCCAAACGAATCTTTTGGAATCAGCATCTGTAATATGCACCAGCGGCTCCGCTTCTACCCACTTGGTAAAATAGTCCGTTGCCACAATAAGCCATTGGCGGTTTCCCGGAGCCCGGGGGAGGGGTCCAACTATATCCAGTCCCCACTGGGAGAACGACCAATGGACTGGCAATAGGGTTTAAACTGGCAGTCGGCTGATGTATGGACGGAGAAAACCGCTGACACTTATCACACTGTTTGACATACTGGGCGGCATCTTTCTGCATATACGGCCACCAATAGCCTTGCCCTATGGCACGATGCGCCAAGGACCGTCCACCAGTGTGTCCTCCACATACGCCTTCATGGATCTCCCATAACAGATTCTGAACGGTGTCTGGGTGAACGCACCGTAGATAAGGACCGGTGAAGGATCTTCTGTAAGAGATTTCCTTCTTTGGAAACCCAATACAGGGGAGCTATTCTTCTTATACGGTCAGCTTCCTTACGGTCAGCCGGCAATATATCGTCTTTCAGATAGGCGAGTATAGGGCTCATCCAGCTAGGAGACTGATCAACTGAGCATACTTCATTAATTATATCGCCCCCGACACTCGGGAGGCTCTGCACTCCAACAGAGATTATCCGCCGCAGTTCCGGGGCAACAGCTGACGCCTAGACCGGCAAGGGCATCTGCATGACCGTTCAGGTCCCTGCCTATGTGCTCCATTTGAACATGTTTGAACTTTGCCAGCAACTTCTTCGCTTCCTACAAGATATATCTTCATTTTGTCATCCTTAGCTGCATAATCTCCTGAAATCTGATTCACTACAAGCTGGGAATCGCAGTACACGGTCAATGGATCTGCTTGGAGAGCAATTGCGCACCGCAGGCCGTGTAGCAACGCTTCATATTCAGCCACATTATTAGAAGCGGGGAAGCCTAAACGGATTGCCAACTCCATCATCTGACCTTGGGGAGCGGTGAGCACCACACCCTAGACCTGAGCCTCTAGAATTGGAGGCTCCGTCTGTGTATAACTTCCACCCCTCCATCTGTTGTATCGAAGATACGTGGTTCACCCACATAGGTCCCATCTCTGCGGGGGTGAATTCAGCGATGAAATCTGCCAACACTTGCCCTTTGATTGAAGTTCTTGGGCGGTAGTTGATATCATAAGCCCCTAGTTGGGCTCCCCACTTGGATATCCGCCCTGAGAAGTCTGCGCTTCTTAAAACAGCCTTCAGCGGCTGCTCGGTCAAGACAATCATGGTATGAGCCTGAAAATAGTGCGGAAGCTTCTTGGATGAGCATACTAAGGCGAAAGCCAGTTTCTCCAGTGGCAAATACCTTGATTCTGCCCCGTCCAGAGTCTTGCTTGTGTAATAAACCGGCTTCTGAACGTTGCAGTCCTCTCGCACTATGGCTGCGCTGACGGCATGCTCAGAGACAGCCAAATATACATATAGAGATTCCCCATTCACCGGAGTGGATAAAAGGGGAGCAGCTGAAAGATACTCTTTTAACCGCTCAAAGGCCTGATCAGATTGTTCTCCCCAATGAAAGTTCTTCCCTTTCTTTATTAGATCAAAGAAGGGGCGGCACTTTTCGGCTGCCCGGGAAATAAAGCGGTTCAAAGCTGCCGCCATACCGGTCAGCTTCTGTACTTCTCTTACAGTTCTCGGGGGCCTTAACTCAAGGATAGCAGAAATTTGATCTGGGTTGGCCTCGATACCTCGTTGGGTAACCATAAACCCCAAGAATTTCCCGGAGCCTACCCCAAAAGCACATTTGGATGCATTTAACTTGAGGCGGTGCCTTCTCAACGTGTTGAACACGGCCCTTAAGTCTTCCAGATGATCTTCTGCACGGACACTTTTGACTACCATATCGTCGATGTATACTTCGACTGTTTTGCCCAGCTGAGATGAGAACATTTTAGTAATCATTCTCTGATAGGTAGCCCCAGCGTTCTTCAATCCAAAGGGCATGACCTTGTAACAAAAGATCCCCCTTGGGGTAATAAATGCTGTATTTTCCTCATCAGCGGGATTCATGGCAATCTGATGGTATCCTTGAAAAGCATCCAGAAAGCTCATTCTTTGGTGGCCGGATGTAGCGTCCACAAGCTGGTCTATCTTGGGTAATGGAAATGGATCTTTCGGACAAGCTTTATTCAGATCCGTAAAATCTATACATACCCTCCATTTACCATTCTTCTTTTTAACCACGACCGTGTTAGAAAGCCAGGTGGGATAAAGAATCTCCCTTATTGCCTCTGCTTCAACTAACCGGTTAACTTCTTCACACACTGCTTCCTGGTGAAGTGGGGAAATCCGCCGTCCCTTCTGTACAACGGGACGGATAAGCGGATCCACATTGAGACTATGACATGTGAAGGCTGGATCTACCCCGGGGGCTTCGTATGGATTCCATGCAAACACATCAAAGTATTCCATCAACAATGCAGTGAGACCATCCCTCAGCTCCTGTGAAAGGGATGCGCTTAATAAAAAATATCTCTCTTGATCGGAGGCGGACATATAGTGCTTTACCAACTCCTCCGCACATTTCTTTTGCGGGGCAAGACCTTCATTCTCCGCCCGCTCCTGTAACTGCTATTTGGCTGGTCTTGCTTCGGGCTCAGGCCCATAAGATATAGCCCCTTTCTGATGGGCGGCCGCTATGAGACATTGTTTGGCCGTCACTTGATCTCCTCTAACCTCCATTATTCCTTCGGGGGTTGGGAATCTAAGTCTCTGGTGCAATGTTGACGGGACAGCCATCATCTTGTGCAGCCAAGGTCTTCCCAAAATTGCATTGTAAGGAGAATATGAATTCAGCACCCAGAAATCCGTCGGAGAAGAAACGGTCCCTGCATGGACTTTCACAGTAACGCGACCAACCGGCATCACTGACTCCCCTGAGAATCCGTATAAAGGATCGACTTTCCGGTCAAGATCCTTATGCTCAAGGCCCAAGCCTTTGAAAAGAGAATCATACATGATCTCAGCGGAGCTTCCGGGGTCGATCAATATTCTTTTTACTTCGAAATCGCCTATCTGCATGGTGACCACCAAGGCGTCAGAATGTGGGAGTTGCACCCCCTCCAGATCCCGATCAGTAAAGATAATTTCTTCAGTCATTTCCTTTCTCAGCCTTTTCGGAGCCGGAGTCACCCCCTCGGAGACTTGAAATATTTCCCTAAGATGGGCGGCTGCCCGGGTCTCCGTTCTCAAACTATCAGCCCGTGCATGGCTGTGTATTACGTCAATGGTCCCAATAGGTGCCTTGGGCTTTGGGTTGTGCACTCGCTGTTGTTGATGCTTGGCATTGTCCACAAATTGGTGAAGGTGCCCATCCCGGACCAACTCCTCCAACAAAGCTTTGTAATTCTTGCAAGTTTCAGTCAAGTGCCCTTTCTCTCTATGGTAGGCACAGTATGGCATTGACTGTCTGGAGGCTGGGTCCCCATGTAATCTAGCCGGCCAGGCAAAATAAGGCTTATTTTTGATCTGGGGCAATATTTTGAAAATCGGCTCCTTGAAGGTGGTGTTGATAGCCTGGAATGATTCCCTTGTGACCGGACCCAACTGTCTGGAATTGCGCTGAGCTCTGCTTGTTTCCGGTTGGGCCGATTTCTTCTGAACGACCACATTGTCACCGGATTGCTTCTGGGGTTGCAAACCGTCCTCTTCAACACGGACATGCTGCTCTATCCGGGACATGAGATTCGACATATCAGGAGGTGGCTTCTTGGCTAAGGACTGCCTCAATTTACTCCCAACAGGGAGACCAAACCTGAATTGAGAAATAGCAACGTCTTCCCCGCACCGGTCAATTTCATTATAAGTTTCCCAGTATCTAGCCGAATAAGATTTTAAACTTTCTCCGGACCTCATAGCTAAGGCCATCAAAGAATCCACCTCCTTTGGTTTTCTCGTGTTGGTGATAAAGCGGGTGGTAAAGGCCTCAGAGAGCTCCGTCCAAGAATGGATGGATCCGTGCTCAAGCCTATCAAACCACCTGAGGGCCACGTCCCCCAGACTGGAGGGGAAGATTCGGCACATGAGGATATCATCTCCGTTATAAAGAGCCATTGAGCGCCGGTAATGACTCAAATGTGATACGGGGTCTGTCTTCCCATTGTAAGTGACCAGGTTGAGAGGAGCAATCCTAGCCGGGAGTTTCGCCCGCTCAATTCTCGAAGAGAATGGGGAATGGGAGATCTGTCGCAACTGGTTCCAGACCGGATTCTGATCTTTTTTCTCCGGTATACGCACAAGGGACTTTCTTTCCGTCCTCCTCCCTGTTTTGCTCCGCCTGGAATCTTTCGGGGCCCTGTGGTGCTCTTCTGATCGTTT
Organism: Fagus sylvatica; assembly: GCA_907173295.1. Taxonomy (NCBI): domain Eukaryota; kingdom Viridiplantae; phylum Streptophyta; class Magnoliopsida; order Fagales; family Fagaceae; genus Fagus; species Fagus sylvatica. Next base: position 33,200,828 of record OU015765.1, read on the forward strand.
GGGACAACGATGAGAGCTTTCACATGAATCAGAGTGGCTTCTCGACCTCTGTCTTCTTGACCTCTGTTGGTCACAGCTAGCCTGCACCTCTTTCAACTCTCGTAACTCCCTCTCTAGTCTCTCTATCTTTCGACTTCTTCTGAGGGCCTCGGCATCAATCACATCACGAGTAGCATGAGATCTTCCTCTTTGATCCTCAACCCTTTCCCTATTTGCTTCGACACGAACTTCTGACATGACTCTCCTTGTTCCTGAGGGATTTGGTGGAGGGTTGTTGACCAAAACGAAAGCGTTTTCTCCCTCCATGTAACTAGCTTCAACTGACAAACTCGACTGGCTTGGCTCTCGACTTCGATTCCCACAGACGGCGCCAATTGTGTTGCGTAATTTTTTTGTAATAAATAAGATTAAGAGTTTCACCAGTAGAAATCTTCTATATTGGCAATCAATTACTGTTCAGATCCTTCCTGCAAAACAAATAAAGATTCCTTAGAGGTGGTGGCGATTTACGCCTGATCACCCTCCGAAGATTAAGTTAGTTCTCTTGTTTTTTTAGTGAAAGTGTATAAGCTCTCTGATAATTCAAGCACGTACCTCATTCACCTTGTTTGCTGCTCTATTTATAGTCTGGCTTTTGACCCACTTGAGCTCCACCAGCTGGGAGGCTCTCACTTTGAGGGTGACATGACATGTGACAGTCCTTTTTGGGACGATTTGACGTTGGTACATAACGTATAAAACACTATTGCCAAACTCATTCAATGAATTCGGCTAATCAGTCTCGTGACGACCGTCTCGGGATATGCACTGAGCAGAGACTGCCAAAATCCCACTGTCTTCATTTAATGCACCTGGGAGGTCGGTGCTATTTATCCCGGTCAACTTGCCCCGTATCCGTTCAAAGTAAACTACATGGGCTGGGATCTTTCCTTTTTCTCCGATGAAGCTTTGATGAATTGGTTCCCTGGGCGGATCTTCCAATGCCACAAAGGGAATCGAGTTGAATGCCCGGCAACCGGTGTAGTTATGCCCGGTGTGCGGCTCATCATATGACGTGTCAATGCATATTTGAACGGCCAATATTATATGGGCCGTAATCCAATTACCTGCTTGTCTTAACTTCCTTGAATGGGCCTTAGCTTCTGTTGTGGGCCCAATCCACCTCGTATTCTTTATGGGCCTTTATATATGAAAAATATTTCCTCACACAGGTAACATCTTAAAATGCGTTTTCCATGGGTTCAGCATTTTCAGAATGGAGCTCAGAGGTCCATTGTGGGAATTATTAACTTGTATTTTGCATTGCACCTATTATTAACTTGTGCGTGTATAGGCTATAGGGTGTCCCCCATTTCATTCCAGTTACTTTTTTAAAGAGAGAAACAAGGTTATGTTAATGGGCACACACATTGTTGTGCTTCTTTTGTGTGGACTAGATTATTGCATCTTATGAGGTAGAAATTCAAAAGTCTCAAAGCATCACTGTCAAGAATGAAATTTATCTTTAGGACATAGTGTTAAACATTAGCATTGATCAAATTTGAGTTTTTCATTCTGTCTTCTATTGCTTTATGAGTTTTGTTTATTCACATCAAAACTTTTTTATTCTGTTTGTTGCTTTGTTTACAGAATCACTGACACTTTTTTTTTTGTTTTTTTTGTGAAGAATTCATTAAGCGTATAAGTTTCAAAATTCAAATAAGACTGATATCACATACTTTGGGAATACATCTGTGTCTAACTTACAAAATGTAAAAATGAAAATATCAATAATAGGATATGGAATATAATGCAATTGATATGACGTTTGGCTATCGAGCCTCTAGTAGTGAAATCGTAATTTCATTGGTTGAGGAAGGTTGATTCTCACCCAATAAATATGATTTTTTCCCTACAAAGAAACCAGGCTCTTTGGGTTCCGGTAATGAATTCTCACTGTGCAACATCATAACCACATATGACATGTTAGGCCGATCCTCAGGATGTTGTTGCAAACATAAGAAACTAATGTGTAGGCAACGTACAACCTCCGATAGGATGCAAGAGTCTTGTAAGCAAGTATCAATCATTTCTAAAGGCCTGCCTTCTTTCCATAATTTCCATGCCTAAAACATTTCAAAATTTCCTATCATCATTTGTATCATTATATCTTTAATAACATAGAAAGTAAATTAACTCTTTTGAGAACTTACATGTCCAACAAGGTTTAGACTATGGTCTGGATGGAAAGACCTTCTATTTTTCTTTCCACCTAATATCTCCAACAACAATATTCCAAAGCTAAATACATCAGATTTGATTGAAAATAGGCCATCAATGGCGTATTCGGGTGCCATATAACCACTGCAGAACATCATTAAGAATGAAACTCTTTGATTAGAAAAAAAAATGTTGATAATTGAACATGTTAAGAATACTTACTAAGTTCCAACCACTCTATTTGTGTTTCCTTCAATCTGATCTCCGCCGCAGATTCTAGCCATGCCGAAGTCAGATATTTTTGGGCTCATCTTACTATCAAGTAAAACATTACTTGCTTTGAGATCTCTATGTATAATCCTCAATCTAGAATCTTCATGAAGATAGAGAAGCCCTCGAGCAATCCCATAGATAATGTTGAAGCGCATAGACCAACCTAAAGCTTTAGCTCTCATTTGATCTGGAAAGTTTCTCATTATGTTACTTATCTAAAATTATTTTTTCTCAATTATGTTAATACTAAGTCCAACTTGGACAGTGAAACAAGAAATTTGAATTTTCTTTTAATAGCAATGTAAATAATAATAATTTTGGGAAAAATTATTAGTTTTAGAGAAGTTCAAACCAAAAATGAAGGAGTCCAAGCTTCCGTTGGGCATGTATTCATAGATTAGCATGTTCTCCTCTCCTTCAATGCAACAACCCAAAAGCCTAACAAGATTTCGGTGCTGCAATTTGGTGATCAGCATAACTTCATTTTTAAACTCACTTAATCCTTGTCCAGAACCTTGTGAAAGCCTTTTCACAGCGATTTCTTGTCCATCTGTTAGTGTACCCTGGAAGTTCACATTTTTAAATAGATTATTTTGATGTTGAATATGATGAGATTTTTTTTCTATGATCTTTATAAAAGTGTGTTAGAGTTACCTTGTATACGGGTCCAAAGCCACCTTCACCGAGCTTGTTGTTGCTCGAAAAGTTGTTAGTGGCAGCAACTATGGTAGCTAGGTTGAATAATGGGAGCTCCTGGTCTTCTCTTTGGCCTTCAATGTTCTGATCTATCATCACATTGTTCTCCAATTTCTCTAATAAGAGCAAGATGTGCTTCATATTATACATAAGAAACTAGAACATGGCAAAATAAAATCTTTAATTTTCATATAATTTGTTTATTGTAGCATCAAACTTATTTCCTTTGCAATTATGTTTTACTTCGAAATCGTATAAATGTATAGTGACTTAGCCTCAAATATGCTTGTTTTAAATTCTGCACTTAGTCATAGTTAATGTAGCAAAAGTAATTTAACCTCAAAAGACTTAATTTCACGTCCCACGTTTATCATGATCGTCAAATTTATGATATGTGATTACGCCTGTGCTAATATGAAGAAATACACTTGCTGCAAGTGCTGCAATTGCTACAAGGTTGCACAAAACCCTGTTCTATTGACATTGTTTGACTTGCGTAATCCTTTCAAAAAGCTTATACAATTTTTCTTTCTTTCCATGATTTTTTATCAAGATCAAATGAGTAGCTTTCCTTGTTCATCAATTATCATCTTATTAGCTGCTATGTACAAGTTCAATTAAACAATCATGCAATATCTTTTCCAATGTTGGTCAGAGAAAGTAATATTACCTCTACTGTTTGTTCGTTTGCAAATGCAGTAAGGAATCAAGAGCACCCCAAAAACCACAGCAATGACAAGGGCAACTAATACTATCACTATTACGTTCCTCTTTTGCTTGTCTTTCACCTCTTCATGGTTGACGGGCAATAAAAAAGCAAAAATATTTTAGTTGCAGAAGACTTTAATGCAATAAAACAGATGGAAAGAAAGATTTAGCTTTCATGATAGATCAAAATATAAAGAATGATGTTAGGGATACTACAAATTTTACTACATAAACTTTACAAATCGATGTATAACCAATCACAAAAAAATAATTCATACATTCATTTATGTTGTTGAAATTTATCATGTAAATCTTATGTAGTAAATTTTGTAGTAGATTTAGTATTTTCTAAATACAAATTCAAGAGCAACAAAGACTATAGGCACATACCTAGGTCTGAAGCATGCATTCGAATATATATATCCTGTCCATTAGCATCGTACCCGTTTGAAATCTGTCTAATATCAATTAGATCCCCATACCAGATGGCGCAGCCACTTCCTTCACCTCTGATATCTGAGTTTGAATAAGCTGTACAGTTACAGTCGTTCAAACATTTGACTTTGCATTCCTCAAGATTCATAGTTCCATTCACCCAAGAATTCGTGGCATCTGGCAATTTGAGACCAACAAATTTTTTAAACCCAATTTTATCTTGGCAGCTCAATTGTGTTCTGCGTACACATCCCTTAGACCATTCATCTGGATTCCATGTTTCTGATGACTTAGGCTTGAATCCTTCTAAACATTGACAGAAAGGAGACTCACTAATGATACAATTTCCATAAACTCCACATAAATTATACTCGTCACATTTGTCTTTTGGATAAGATATATACACGTTCCGTTTGTTATCTACTTCAACCCACCGCTCAAGCATAGTTGACGGTTTGGTTCAAAACTAGATATGAGATTACAGACTTATTTATCATGTAGAATATGTAGTATACCTCATCCTTATTGGAGACAAAACTGTAATTGAAAACCTGGTTGGCCTTTAATTCTGGTAAACCACTGAAACCAAGGCCATTCCATGAACTGGTTCTGAAGTACTTCTCCGAGCCTTTCATCATAACTATCTCGGGGTAATTATTGAGTTCGATTCCAAAAGTCAGTTCTCCAGGAGATGGATCTTCTGGACTCTTCCATGCAGATAGGCGCCATTCTAGACCAGTCCTTAAGTCCCATCCAAGCTTCATCCCTGGTAGCATTGTATCACAAGGATAGTCAAAGCTTTGCCACAAATAGTTTTCTGGGTTTTGCTCTTTCTCATCTCTTACTACTAGATTTCCAGAATCTAAAAGCTGTACTATTGGATTCGAGGCCTGTTTTGTTGAATTCGCAGACCAAACTACAGTAGTGCTATTCTGGCTGAGAAGAACAAGACTCCCTGAGTTGTTTACCATCAACATGCCGGATGAGTCATTGATTGGGTTGAGTCGATTTGCAACCCAAACAACAGTTTTAACTGGGATATTTTTGAACCATATTCCCAAGTAACGATTCTTGGAACTACCAGGATTGAAGAAACCCAGTTCAAAGCTTCCATCTTTAGAGACCAAGGTCATGTCATCTCTCAGGGACTGGGATTGAGTAATGCTGTCAGCAGCATTTGAGAAATCAGAGAGGAAAACAAGAGAACAGGAACTGATCATTAACAGAAAAGCAAAAATGTCCATGGCTTTCTGTTCTTAGACCTCTTAGCCAACATGTTAAACTTAGACCCATTATATGGAGCACTAGTGTAAAGACTTGGACTTAGAGGAAAGTGTAGAATTTTCTAACAAGAGACTGGCTGGAGTCAATACATGGTGATAATTTCCATGTATTGACTCAACATTGACCCATGGGCTGATAATTTCCACATTTAAAGCAAGATCAAGGATTTTTCCTGAACCAACCCAAACGTGGTGAAAATGTTTCAGATTGTGTTTCCGACTCATATAAGCTACAAATTTGGACCATTACCAATGACATTTGGATCAGATAAAAATTATAAGAATGCTATATTTTGTGAGTTTGTGTACCCCATTACCATTGACATAGGAAAATTAAATGAAGACTAACAAGAAGCACATACATAATTCGACCAAGATTAAATAAAAAAAGAGACAGATACATTTCTTGAACTATTAGCCAACATGTTAAACTTAGACCCATTATATGGAGCACTAGTGCAAAGACTTGGACTTAGAGGAAAGTGTAGAATTTTCTAACAAGAGACTGGCTGGAGTCAATACATGGTGATAATTTCCATGTATTGACTCAACATTGACCCATGGGCTGATAATTTCCACATTTAAAGCAAGATCAAGGATTTTTCCTAAACCAACCCAAACGTGGTGAAAATGTTTCAGATTGTGTTTCCGACTCATATAAGCTACAAATTTGGACCATTACCAATGACATTTGGATCAGATAAAAATTATAAGAATGCTATATTTTGTGAGTTTGTGTACCCCATTACCATTGACATAGGAAAATTAAATGAAGACTAACAAGAAGCACATACATAATTCGACCAAGATTAAATAAAAAAAGAGACAGATACATTTCTTGAACTATTAATGCAACTGCTGAACTTCCCTGCCTACCAAAAAGGGAAAAAAATCAATTCATTCAAATAAAATTGACATGGGTTACTTGAGAGTAGGAATACAATTTATAGATTATAATGAAGAGTATAATTTTACATCGACAGTGTTGGAGTTGCATTGGTACAAAATGGTTAACGAGCCTCCAATAATGTAACTGTTATTTCATTGGTCGAAGATGATTCATGTTTACTTAAGAAACAACGCCCTTCATTTGAATCCTTTTCCACAAAGAAACCAGGTTGTTTGGGTTGAGGCAATGCACTCTCACTGCCTAATATCACAACAACAGATGATACGCTTGGTCTATCCTCAGGACGTTGCTGTAGGCATAAGAGGCTAAGATGGATGCAACGTAACACTTCTGACATTGTGCATGATTTTCTTAAAAGTCCATCAATCAATTCTAAAGGCCTGTCCTCATTCCACAATATCCATGCCTAAAAATATAAACACATTATTTGTCATTCATTTGTCTAACATATCTACCTAAGGAATCTAACTATTTGAAACTTACATGTCCAATAAGGTTATGGCTGTGGTTTGGATGACAAAACACTCTACTTTTCTTCCCACTTATGATCTCCAAAAATAAAATCCCAAAACTAAATACATCAGATTTTGTTGAGAATTGCCCATCAAAAGCATATTTGGTGCCATATAACCACTGCAGGGACATCACTACTTTTAACTGAAAAATGTTAATTTGGAAATGTAGATTTACATAAAGAGAATATCAATCATACTTACTAAGTTCCAACCACTCTATTGTGCTTCCTTCTGATTGGTCTCCTCCAAAAGTTCTAGCCAACCCAAAGTCTGAAATTTTTGGGTGCATCTCACTATCAAGTAAAACATTACTTGCTTTGAGATCCCTATGTATAATTCTCAATCTAGAATCTTGATGAAGATATTGAAGCCCCCAAGCAACTCCGCATATGATGTAGAAGCGCTTGGACCAATCTAGCAGCTTACTTTTTGTTTGATCTAGTAAGTTTATAGTTCAAGTCAATTATATATTACCAAATTTCCAACTAAAAATTGGAAATTTCTATATTTTATAAAATATTGATAAATAGTTACACTAGCTCAGCAAAATATATTTAGTTTTGAGATTCAAACTGAAAACGAAGGAGTCCAAGCTTTTGTTGGGCATGTATGGCTACACCTTAGTTTGGGAAAATGACACTTCACTCCCAAATTTGCAAAATAATTAACACTCCGTCCCCTTTTTTTTTTTTTTATTTTTTATTAATTTTTAACCAATGCCTAACTAAAAAAAATTATTTTGTTTATTTTTTATTAATTTTTTTAACTAATGCCTAACTAACCAAAGTTAAAAAAAAAAATTAAAAAAAAAAAAAAAAAAAAAATAAAAAAAAAAAATAAAAAAAAAAAAATTATATTCCAATTATTTTAAGTTTAAATGGAGAATATTCCTTTAAAAATTGGGGAAAGGGGGCTGAGTGTTAATTATTTTGCAAA
>OU015765.1:33208882-33289427 GCA_907173295.1 Fagus sylvatica
TATTATAATATTAAAAGTTCGTTATTTCCGATAAAGTATAGGCATTTAATGCTCCTTAACCATTGTTAATAAAATCCAATGTTATTTATGACTAATAACAGTAATCTAACTTTTAGGTTAAGAGTCAAAACGTTCAAGATTTCTATTAGAACATTTTCAAAACGTACAAGATAAACTTTCTATTAGTGATGGTGGATTATAAGTTATAACCTGCCAATTGCGAATTGCCATGCCAATCTTATCAGCATGCTTTTTCAGGGAAATGAGTGTTTAACATTGATCAGCCATTATTTTATTCTTAACACCTTATTCAAGAAAGGAATCTTAAAGTAAAGGTGCAGTTAATTTCTTATTTAGGAGTTCCATTAAATGGTGGGTCAGGTTTACAGTGGGCTAGCTCTCACTCTGCCTTGATGGGGGACATATTGCAATTCTTTTTTCTTCCAAACTCCAAAGTCTTGCATTAAATCTATGACATTTTGAGCTTTTCAATTCCCATGATTTCCTCGGGCTCTGACTATGACTCATGCCCATAGTATTCAGCTTCTGTATGTTTGTATGGTTTGCTTTTTTCTACCAACTAGTCTCAAAAGCTTCCTGCCAAGGAAAACATAAAAATTTGAACTCAAAATCTCAAATCCTTCAGTGAATGAATGACGCATGTTGGGGTCGAAAATTATCAATATCATAAGTAAAATTTTCTTGAACAAATTTAGAATTATTGAAAACATATGTTAAAAAAAAAATTAGCACTCACTTTTTTAAAATTTGAAGGATTAAAAATCATCATAGGGCTAATAGTACATGTTTTGGAAACATTAGAAACCAATTGTATACGTTTTTAAATATTAGAGATTAAACATGTAATTTGTGTAAATGTTAAGGACCAATAGGGAACAATGTAGCACTCCAAAAAGTCAATCCCACAAATTGTGATGGGCCTCAAATTTGGGCACGATAAAATACACAAGTGACACAATATATATATATCACCTACAGTTGGACTAGTTGGTTGATTGCACACTTAGACGATGATGGATCTCCTACAACAAATTCTACACTGACAAGATATCATGAGTGAGCACTTGGCTCGTTAAATGCTCATTCAATTCAGCGCGTGTATATAGATGAGCACCTGCCTCGTATGGGTGAGAGAATGGACCATATTGATGAGTATGATATTCGAACTCTTCATGTTCCTCAAGAGTCAAGATGCTCATTCAATTCAGGTCTTTTCCTTTGTCATTGACAAAAATAAGGAGTATGTTTTGAGTAGGGAGTGTGTTCTTTGTATTGGTTTCAGGAGGAGTTGAGTCATGTTTATTTGTGAACCATTGAGTTTTTATGATGTACTTTATTCTTTGTGAACTTTTTGATTTATATATAACAGCTTGTACATGTTTGTGTACTCAAAGCTTATATGTAAGCTACCTATTTTATAGACTAATAATTATTCACACATATAGATACACCTATTCTCTATATGTTTAATGTGTTTTAACATGTTTCAGGAAAGTTATGTTATTTCAAGAAATTTGCTCATATGGTTTCAAGTAGGTTTAATTTGGTCCTTTGTTTCTAAAATTTACTTGTATTACATTAAGTCTTGTAATTGTTATTGAGTCATGTAATGTGATGTTTTGTCACGGAATTGTCAAAGGAAAAGATTGTTAGGTTTTAGACGTTGGTAAAATTCCATGTGACAAAACTTGTGTCAAAGAGAGTTGAATTTGAGTTCGGTTATGTACAATGTTAAAGTTGGTTAAAAAGTTTTTGAAGAAACTGAAAACTTAAGAATTTCAATTGAGTGAAACATTAAAGCAAGCAAAACGTGCTGCGACACTCGCTTAATTGAAATTGTAAAATGATTTTTTTGTTAAACAAGAAGACATTCTCATTAATCACAACTTAAAATTGTAAAATGGTGATCAATTTGAATTATGCTAGAAAGTTTAAGCACGATTTTCATTGAGAGAGAGAGAGCATCAACACAAAGAAAATCTAAAAACCTTTCTCCTTGAGCCAAAATAGAAAAATCACTCCTTGTGCTTTGACTACTAGATAGAAAAAGTTATTGTGTGATCTATTCACCTTGAGCATGAACCATTCTTGAGACCACATAGTTAATTCCTCGATAGTGGGTTATTAATATTATTGATACTATTCGAAATTTCGGATTGTAGACAATGTTCCTTCATGGAGGAGATTCGTCTTGATAAATTCCACAGGTTATTTTGATGGAAAGGCAAGCAAGACATTTGCAAAGGTTATAATAAATATTAGTCTAATTTCAAAGGTTGAATTTGTAGGGAGATTGTTGTAATTGTCTCCTCTAGTGAATTTTCTACGGGATTAGATCTTCGGAGTGGTTTTTTCATTGAAAATGTTCTTTAATGATTTTCGCTTCATCACCATAATTTGTGTCGTTTTGACTATTTTGACTATTATTACTTTTGATTTGGTAATTAATTATTATGGTTGAATTAATTGTTACACTATCTGTTTGGAATTCACATACCTTATTGAATTAATCTATATAATTCTACTATGCATAATAGTTTGGGATCTAAATCTAAAATTTTCATTTACCTTATGTGATTCTATACCAAGCTTCGAATATATTTTATACCTTCTTGCACCATACGTAACATTTGATAGGTTATATATATTTGTGACCTGTGATTGCCAACCATGCACTGTGATCACCTTCACACTATACAAGTAGCAGTTTCCTTTCAATGTGGCATTGACCTACAAATCACCGACTGAAGAAATTCCAACATAGAACAAAACCATCACATGCACTTGCTCTCATAATGTCTCAAACTGTCAACCCACGTACCCATACAATATCTTTCCGTACTTTACAGGACGTGAAGAAACGCGTCCTTTAGAAAAATCTGATTATATATTCCCTTTAAGATAAAGAATAGATCCTATTGAATCACCGACAACCGCGTTTTTAATCTATAAAAGAAGGCTCTTTCTTCAAGAATTTTAAGTGTGTTTGTTTGTTTGTTAATTTGAAGAGCAAAATGGGGTCTATCAAAATTCCTTCTATTTTTCTTTTGCATTTTGTTTTCATTGTTTGTGTGGGTTTGAAGGGTGTCAACGGTCAAGTAAACAATTGGCTTAATGGCCATGCAACTTTCTATGGAGCCAATCAAAACCCCACTTCTCTTGGTAAGTACTCACATATATTTTGAGTATATAAATATAAATACTAGGTAACACAAAAGTTGGCCATGCCTGCCCATGTTAGATTGATATTTGGATACAACTAGCTTTTCTTTTGTTCTTTACTGCACTTCTTTATATTTCTTTGGCAAAAATATTATCTCACATCACATTTATTATTACAAGTCTATACCACTTAAGTGTAGACATAATGTTTACATTCTATAAATTACGATATTTATCCACATTTTTTGGATGATGTGAAATATATATGGTGGTATAATTGGTGTGAGATCACCATTGTCTTTTCTTTTATTGGTTACAACTTAATATAAATTTAGTCTTTGTAAGTCCAACGTGCATATTTCATTTAAAATCATTTCATCGCTAAGATCTATACGGTTCGAAGAGACAAAGAACTTGGAATTGAAGTAAAAATATTATTATTTAATTAATTAGAACGATTTTGATCTTTCTTGTTGTAGTTTTTATTCACATAATTTTTGTGAATCCTTACGACTTTTGTTCTTATATTTCTTTCTTTTTTCCAATAAACTAACCACCCATGGCAAACCAAATTATTCTTCTTTTTCGGTTGTGAATTTATGTTATTTGTCCAACTATAGTCTTCTACTGAATATCATTTCTAATAATTAAATTTGAAACATGGATTTTAATATATAGGTGGAGCTTGTGGCTATGATAACACCTTCCACGCTGGGTTTGGAGTGAACACAGCAGCTGTTAGTGGTACACTTTTCAGAGGTGGTGTGGCATGTGGTGCTTGCTACCAAGTAATGTGCAACTACAGGCTTGATCCTAAGTGGTGCCTTTGGAGCCGGACTATGACCATAACCGCCACCAATTTCTGTCCTCCTAATAACAATGGAGGGTGGTGTGATCCCCCTCACAATCACTTTGACATGTCCATGCCTGCTTTCTTTCGTATTGCACGACAAGGCAATGAAGGCATTGTTCCTGTATTGTATAGAAGGTAAAAACAATGTCTAAAGCTCATAATGTTGAACAATATGTTTCATTGAAAGTCTTGATCTTTTAAGTGTCTTTTAAGCTTAAAAGCCAGCTAAACATTCACAATAAAGTAGTAAAAACACAATGAACTGGAAACTTTAGTCTTTAAAGGATGCGAAAGTCATAAGGTGTGAAAAGGAGGTGATTTGTACAAGGTGGAAACGGGATCCTCTCTATTTCAAATGAAATGGACAGAACCATTTTACGATTATGATTTTATTTTTTAGATTTAATAATAGCTAGACTATCAAATCGATCATTTAAATTTTTTAATGAATATGACAGTTTATATACTATTAAATCTATAATATTTTATTTGAGCTATATAAAATAGATAAAGTATAAAGGAGAATCATTTTGTAGTGTGACTTACTATATATGACTCTTTAGGGGTGGGCAAAAAACCGTGAAACCCGACCCGCCCGACCAATCCGGCCGACCCGTTCGTCCGTCCGTGAGCATATATACGGACGGATACGGATACGGATATTTTAAATATTCGGATAACGGACGGATAACGGATTTTGAAATTTTGGTCGGGTGGATACCCGCCCGCCCGACAATATTTATTTAAATAATAAATAAATAAATATATATATATATATATATACATATTTATTTGTATTGTAATTTGTATTTGTATTTGTTGTTTTGTATGCTTGCTAAATTAGGGTAGAAATTATTTATTTAGCATGCTTGGTAGTTGCCTAGTTGGTTGGTAATTTAGGTTAATATGAAATTGATTTTTTGTATTTGTATTTGTATGTGCTTAGGAATTGTTGCATACTTGCATTTATGTTTGGTTTTTTATATATAACAATGGTTTAAAAAGTTAGCAAATAAGGAGGTTTAAATCAATAGTAAAAAAATGGCTAAAAAAACTAAATTATTAGGCCCAATTATATATAGTTGTTGATTTGGCTTTAAAATGGTTCAAAAAAGCCCAAAAAAGTCCAAAACAATGATATGGACTGAATTTTTAAAGTGTACTTGCAGGCCCAAAAAAGTCCAAAAAAACCCACTTGCATATTCTTTAAACCCGACCACCCGCCCGCCAAACCCGCTCAACCGACCCGACCGCCCGAACCTATCAACGGACGGTTAACGGACGGATTATCCGTGAATTTATTTTCTACGGACGGACAACGGTTTTGCTCAATACCCGACCCGCCCGACCCGAACCCACCCCTATGACTCTTAAGATTTAAAAAGAGGAAATGGTCCATATAATGTTATTTATGACTAATGTACATATGATCGATGTGTATAAATTGAAGGGTTTCATGCAAAAGGAGAGGCGGAGTTCGTTTCACCTTGAAGGGACAATCAAATTTCAACATGGTGATGATCTCTAATGTTGGTGGTAGTGGTGACGTGAAGGGTGTATGGATAAGGGGCTCCAATATAAGAAGTTGGGTTCCCATGCATAGGAATTGGGGCGCAAACTGGCAAAGTAGCATTGATCTTCGAGGCCAAAAACTATCTTTTAAGCTCAATTTGGTTGACGGGAAAACTCTACAATTTTTCAATGTTGTTCCTTCGACATGGAAGTTTGGACAAACATTTTCTTCCCAAAATCAGTTTTCTTAATTAGCTGCACCATGGTGACACTAACAAGTCCAAGAACAAACTGCTTTTTGATGGTTCAAGGACATCTATTATACTCTTTTAGTGAAATATATTGAGGACAATGACAATTTATGGACGTCATTGTACCATGCATAATTTGTTTAATAATGTCAAGTTGTTTGTAATTCACTTATGTATAGCTCCAAAAATAGGAGCTAGTGATATTTGTAATTTCATTTTGCATTACAAGTAATTTAAAAAGATAGAGTAATTCTGGATTGAATATCATGATTTATCATGTGCATTATCTTATGATTTTTAAACATGTAATATAACTAATTTTTATTATATAGAACTTCTTCTTCTTTTTTTTTCCAAATGATTTATATTGCTTACATTTTTTTTTTTAATCTAATCGCTTATAGAATGTTAATGACAAAATGTTAGAAAGGAAATTTTCAAAAATAAAATTGATAAAAAAAAAAATCCTACTTAAGATTGATTAAATCACAAGAAGATCAAGTGAACTAATTATGATCAATTGAAAAAGAGAAGTTAGTAAATCATAAATTGAAAAATAATTAATTAATTAATTTTGTATCTCAAAAGACAAGACAAATGATTTTTAAATAATAAAAAAAATTATGATAGAAAAAGTTAATCAATATTATTTAATTGATATTTTAATATAAAAAAAATATCTCACTTTAGATTTGTGATATATAATCTGAACGTTAAATGTATGAAATGGCTCATGAAATGGAGATGATATAAAGGTGTAAAGTGTTTAAGCACATGAGTCTGTCTTAGCAATAAGATATCTCAAATATAAAAAATAAAAATAAAAAACCATTTGAAGCCTGATTGGTTAATAGCCCCAATAGTTGCAGAGATTAGAAATGTTTCGTCTTCCTTTTAATTTTAGACAGCTTTTCCTATGTGTAGTCATAGATTAGCCAATGGTCTTCTTCTAAAAAAAATAAATAAATAAACAAGATTAGCCATTGATCTTGCTTACCGTGTATGATTTTTGGTATTTTACCAAAAAAATAAAATCGGAAAAAAGGCTACAATCTGTTTTTTTTTTTTTGGTTTCCCAACCGGTATCCGAACCCACTGGGCCGACTAATCCGGTTTCGGAGCGGGTCCCGGGGTTAAGGTTTTAAACTCCTCCCAACGGGCTTGCGGGGGATCGAACCGTAGTTCTCCCTACCAAGTCTAGCCCCTGGCACCACTAGACCAAGACACCGTTGGTACAATCTGTTTTTGGATTATTGTATTTACGTCTTGATCTTAACTCTTAAGCATAAAGCATTTTATAAAGAATATTATTGGGGGGGGATTTCTCAACTATTTGGAAGAGCTGAATAAGCAAAAAGTTGAAGATGGAGTCTTCTGTCCGAACAAATAAACTAACTCCAAACCTACAATCAATGAAACAGAGCTTCTCAGAAAAACCTTGTTCGACTCAATGGGGGTTGGCCTTAAATTCTCCGATGCTTTTGTTAGTAGAATGCTCCAAACCCAAACTCAAGAACTTTTTAAAGAGAAATAAGTTTAGAGAGACACAATTAATTGCTTACCTCCTGCCTTCTCCAGTTTTCCTATATATACTCCCCTGGGTCATAATGTAGATATTATTTATCTTCCCTATACTATCAATCATAAATGCTCCCTCCTTGTTTTTACTTTACTTCTATATTAATGACTTTGGCATTGTCGGATATTTTAATAGCATTAAATGCAATATCTAGGTCTAATTCTTTGCTGAGTATCAAAATCCCGAACAAGCCAAATAGAAATTGTCCGAGGCCGACCCGACCAAAATATATCCTGTTCGGTCTAGTCCGAACATGTGTCCAAAAGAAAAGTACTATACTCTTAATTATTTTTCTCCCCTCCAATTATATATGTTTATTTTATTTTTTTGTTGTTTTTAGTTTGTTCAAAAGCCACATTGATCATCTTTTGTAACATATAAAACGTAAACAAGAATCCCTTTGGTATATATGTAAAAAATTCAACTCAAAACAAATTGGATTGGGACCTTGGGAAAATAAAAAATCCATCTTCGCTTGAGGCTTTAGATTTCATTAAATATAATAATTAGATGTTTTGTTACTTTATTCAACCAACCACACATCATCTCTTACAATATACAACATTTAGGGAAAAAGAAAACCTTAGTCTAAAACTGAACATTTCAAGTCAGAACAAATTAGATTGGTGCTTTATTTTTTAATTTTTCTGATAGAGGAAACACCAACGAAAAAAATCTTTATGTGATTTTAATTGTTTCTTATAAAATGTTTATTGTACCATTCATGAGTTATCATAAGAACATAAAATATAAAGAAATTTTTTCTTTAAACTGAGAAGTCAATATAGTCTTAAAAAATTGCGAGGTCAATAATATCCTAAAGCTATGTAAAATAATTAGTCATACTGAAAATATGTGTCAGAAGTTTTATAATATACTTCTATTTTTTCATTGGAAATGCCCCTTGACAATATAATATAGTCACTTTTTTAAAGCTGTTTATATTAGAAAAATTAAAGAGAAATGCCTGGTGCAGTTTTATTTTACACAAATTTTGTATAACTATTGCTCTTTGTCCAAAGATCTTAATGCTTTTAGGGTTGGGCTCATGACCTATAAAACTTAATCACTTCACTGGACAAGCTCTCACAGTCCACATTTTCTCTGCATCATGTAATGGACTCATAACCCACATTATTTCTTGACTTACATGAATTATGCTTAAGGTCCCTATTTTCTTTACATCATAAATTTGACTCATAACCAATTATTTTTCTTCATTTCATGAAGTGGGTTTGAAGCCTGAATCTTGCTGGAATGAGTTCAAAGTTCGAATCTTGCTATTTCACGAATTGGGCTCACGGCCCACAACATTACCAACATCACACTATGGGTGTAAGACACGTATCTCTCTCACCATACAGATTGGGCTGACAACCCATGTCTTTTCTCCTCAAGAAATCAAGGCTCAAGGGCCCACTTCATCAATATCATGGCTCTAGACTCCCCAATAAAGGCTCATATATATACAACACAGGTTATGGAAGAAAAGATCAACTTCGAGTCAATTGGTTTATTTGGGTTACAAAATCATGAATTCCATTAAAATTTTTTTGAAGACCCAAGTCTTAATAAGTAAAATATTGCATTTGGCCCAAAAGCAACCCAACCCATCAAGCCCCATCTCTTTCTCTTCTTGGCAAACAAAGGCCAAAAGCTTTGATATTTGGCCAAAACTTGGACAATCATGACCAAACTCAAGGAAGAAGAAGACTTCTCATCACCCATGACTTATCAAGATGGAAAAATACTCCAAAAAGAGCTGGACATCTCATCATATTCTTTTTTTTTTGTGTGTAAAAGATAGCAAAGTTATAACAAAAGGAAGAATAATTTTCAGTCAAAGACAAAAACATCTCCATGGCAGCACCCACAGCAAACAAACGTGATCTGTCACCTCAAGCTTTGATTCATGGTCCAAGCCCATGAGTTTTATGGGATAAGTTTGGGTTTTATGGTTTGGAGGACAAAAAGTATGTTCCAAGGGTTCTCCACCACTGTCCATGTAAAAAGCTACATGCATAAGCTTGGCACGTCACAAGTGGCAAGTGAATTTTTGGATGAGTAGATATATGTCCACATTTTTTGTCTACATAATGTTTATGTTTAATTTGTAAATCACAAATGGTAGATATATATGGACAGAGTTTGGCTGCAACCCGGGTTGCAGCCCTAGCTCTAAACTCCCCATTTAATATATGACAAGTGTCCTGGTCATGTGCAATGCACATGACCAACTTAACACCCCTTAACCCCGTTACTTTATTTTCTCTCTCCCCCATCATACACTCTCTCTCCTCCGTTCTTCATCTCTCCACCACGGACTCTCTCTCTCCTCCATCTGTTTTTCTCTCTCCTCCTCGCCGGTTCCCAGCCCCGACTGAACCAACAACCCCACATCACACGACCCTTCAAACCTCCCTAGCCGAAACCTCCTTTCTCAACAAAACCCAACCCCTTTCTCAAAAGAAAAAACGAGGAGATCCCTGAGTAGAACCGCTGGCAGCGCGAGATCCCTGGAAGTTCTGGTGGAGATCCGAGAAGGCCGAGACCACCGTGACGCGAGGAGATCGAGAAGAAAGGAGGTGCGATCGGCCGAGATCGAGTACAACCAGGAGCCACCGGCGCTGCTTGGTGGTGCGAGATGACCTCGATCTCACGAGCTCAGCACCGATACCGCCGCTATCTTCGCGAGCCACCAGCAACACCGGCATCGAGCGCCGTCGCTGACCTTGCACCGCCTCAGCAAACCTTTTGCGCTGCCACCTGTGTGCAGTGGACCGGTGGTCGCGATTGGCCAAGGCTGGGGGTTGGGTTTTGTTGAGAAAGGGGGTTTCGGCTAAGGAGGTTTGAAGGGTCGTGTGATGTGGGGTTGTTGGTTCAGTCGGGGCTGGGAACTGGCGAGGAGGAGAGAGAGAGTCCGTGGTGGAGAGATGAAGAACGGAGGAGAGAGAGAGTGTCTGATGGAGGAGAGAGAGAATAAAGTGACGGGGTTAAGGGGTGTTAAGTTGGTCATGTGCAATGCACATGACCAGACACTTGTCATATATTAAATGGGGAGTTTAGAGCCAGGGCTGCAATTGCACATGACCAGACACTTGTCATATATTAAATGGGGAGTTTAGAGCCAGGTTGCAGCCAAACTCTGTCCGATATATATATATATGTCCATATATATTTTTTTGGATAGTTTGAAATATGGTGTGTAATTGGTGTGAAATCATCATTGTCCTTTCTTTTATTGGTTACAATTACAACTTAATATAAACTTATTAGTCTTTTGTAAGTCCAACATGCAAATTTCACTTAAAATCATTTCTTCACTAGCTAAGATCTATACGATCAAAGAAACTAAGAACTTGGAATTGAAGTAAAAATATTATTACTGAATTATTTGAACAATTTTGATATTTCTTGTTTTAGTTTTTCACATAATTTTTGTGAATCCATAGACTTTTGTTCTTATATATTTATTATATTATATATATAATATATATTTTCCAACACCATTTTGCATTTAAAAACAAACCACCCATGGCAAACCCAATTATTCTTCTTTTTTCGTTTGTGAATTTATATTATTTGTCGCAACTATAGTCTTCTATTGAATATCATTTTCTAGCAATTAAATTTGAAACTTGGATGTCTACCATTTGTAAATTACAAATCATAGATTGCAATCTTAATATTTACAAACTCATTATAGAGATTGATTGGACATTCTTAATTCTAAGAATAAACTCATTATCAATTCTCATCTCTATAGTGCTTTAATTTCTGAATGCAGGTGTCTAAAAAAAAAAAAAAAAAAAAAAATGATGCTTAAGAAATTTTAGCGCAGATATTTTGACAAAGACGGAAAACAATTATTTGGATTCTTTTTCCGAATTTGTATCTTCTCCTTTTATTTTAAGCTAATTATTGACAAATATTTGGAGTATTTCACACCCTTGCTAATGTAATATTTGACATTTTTAATGCATATTTCCATTTTCACCCCCCCACCCCCCCCCTCCCCCCAAAACCCTTGCTAATGTAATATTTGACATTTTTAATGCATATTTCTTTTCACCCCCCCCCCCCCCCCCCCCCCCCCCCCAAAAAAAAAGGGGAGAAACAGAGAAACATATTCTTAAACCTTGCCCAAAAACCCTACCCTAAAATCCTCTTCAACCCCACAGATTCTGGAACAATTTCTCTGAATGGCATCAAGGATCATCTTCACAATCCTGAAGAGGTCCCGAGACCTCACAACCAATGCAATCCTAACAGTAAGGTCTTACAGCACAGGAAGCCATGCTAATAGTAGTAGTAGTAGTAGAAACCTCTTCTTAAGAATTAGTCCTCTAGGGGACCCTTCTCTCAGTGTAGTCCCAGTTCTTGATCAGTGGGTGCTAGAAGGCAAAACGGTTAAGACCCTCGAGCTACAACGCATTGTCCGCGACCTCCGAGCCCGCAGGCGGTACAAGCAAGCTCTCGAGGTAAGTTCATTTTCTGGGCAATGCTCTGTTTGGTTGCTGAGTAATTGTAGGAAACAGATTCTGGGTCTGGCTTCATAGGTCACGGTTTCTTTTTGTTTTAGCTGCTGAGAATATGTTGAAAAAGGAAATGGAATCTGGGTTTTCTTTGAAATGCTGTTTTGGTTTCATTGAATAATGGACAACTTGCTTCAATTTGAATTGCTCACAGTTGAGAAGGTTCTCTGTTTGGTTGTTGAGAAAACGTGGGAAAAGAGAGGTATTAAAGGAAGAGATGAGTGAACCTTATATTTTCCTTGGTTGCAAGAGATGAAAATTATCAAAGGCTTGAAGTTTTATTTATAGTCTCTTTTGCTAAGATCTTTATAGCAATCTGTGGGTGATGAGTTTTTGAATTGCAAGGAAAAAAATTTATATAAAAAAGAGGGGAATTTGAGTTGTAGTTCTGCTATAATATGATAATTTGTACTTGAGATTTAGAGAAGCATGTGTTCATGAGCCTGTAAAAAGGCAGAAATAAATCCTATATAGGTGTCAAATTTTTGGTTCTGAAGTTATTTTGATGATTCAGAGAAATGTGGTAAAAGTAATGCTTTTTAATTGGAATATTAGAATATTGGTGCGTTTTGAAATGAAATTCATCTTTTCTAAGGTTCATTATGGCAAAGTCAGTTTCTTTTGTTCGAGTTTGTAGCCTTCTGATCGCCATTCAAGTCTAGCTAAACTATGAAACTCCAAACAAGTTTCACAAGCAAGAATGTGTGACAGAAGGAATGGTGTTTAACATTGGCATCAAGCTCTATTTTTATGACCTCTTGCTAGGCACCAACAGGCCATATTAAAATAGTGAAAGTTTTACAATTAGGATCCTTTTGTGTGTGTGTTCATATTGTTTTTTACATTTTTTAGATGGCTTGATTATTATGTCTACCTGCCACTTTGTCTTGGAATAAGATACTAGCAATGCCTGTAGGCAGCATTTGTGGGATGACCTCCATAAAAATTAATAACAATCAGTATATTATTCTTCTATCTTTAGTGATTGCATTATTTTAATTTGCAAATTTGTTAGAAAGACTTAATGAGAAATAAATTATTATTGCGTAGAAAAGGAGCAAATAAAATGTACTTTTATGCTAATTTTCCAGATTTGAGTGAAACTGGCTGTAAAATTAATCTTCGAGCATTGATATTTTTGACATGTATGAAGCTAGTAACCTTTGCAATGAGCTTTTGAAAGCTTTGTTTGCTTCTGGTTTAAGGTAAAAAAGGACACACACACAAAGCATATAAATATAGAGTGTCTTTTCCTGTATTTCTAGCTAAAGTCTTTATTAGATCTATATTATGCTTCTGTCCTAACTCTTCCTTTTCTTTTTCTTCATTATCAAACTTTGAAATGTCTAGTTTCTAGGTGATCCAGGGTTTCTTATTAGTAACTACAGTTTGAAGTCACCATGTAAATCCTTTGCTGCAGGTTTCTGAGTGGATGACTTGCAAGGGACTCTGCTCATTCTCACCAGGCGATCGTGCCGTGCAGTTAGATCTGATTGGTAGAGTTCACGGGCTGGATTCTGCAGAGAGCTACTTTAATAACTTGAGTGATCAAGACAAAATTGACAAAATTTACGGTGCTCTTTTAAATTGTATGTCAGGGAGGGCCATGTTGACAAGTCCCTCTCCCACGTACAGAAGATGAAAGATATGGGTTTTGCTTTCACTCCTCTCTTCTACAATGACATCATGTGCCTATATACAAACACTGGCCAGATTGAGAAAGTCCCTGATGTCCTATCAGAAATGAAGGAGAATGGTGTCTCCCCTGACCAGTTTAGCTATAGAATTTGTATAAATTCATATGGTGCAAGATCTGATCTTAAAAGCATGGAGAAAGTTTTAGAAGAAATGGAGAGGATACCCAACATCTCTATGGGCTGGGCTACTTATGCAATGGTGGCCAACTATTACATCAAAGCAAGTATGCATGAGAAAGCATTGGTTTACCTGAAGAAATGTGAAGAGAAGGTAAATAAAGATGCACTTGGCTACAATAATCTGATTTCATTCTATGCAAGTCTTGGAAATAAAGACGAGATGATGAGATTGTGGGGCCTTGAAAAATCCAAGTGTAAGAGGCAAATCAACAGGGATTATATAACCATGCTGGGTTCTCTAGTGAAGCTTGGGGAGCTTGAAGAATCTGAAAAGTTGCTCGAGGAGTGGGAGTCATCCTGCTACTGTTATGATTTCCGTGTGCCAAACACCCTCCTTATTGGGTATTCTCAAAAGGGACTAATTGAAAAAGCTGAAGCTATACTTCGGGGTATAGTCAATAAAGGGAAGATTCCAACCCCAAATAGTTGGGCAATTCTTGCAGCGGGCTATGTGGATAAGCAGGATATGGAGAAGGCTTTTGAATGCATGAAGGAAGCTCTGGCCGTTTGGGCAGAAAATAAAGGGTGGAGGCCTAAAGCTAAGGTGATTTTAAGCATATTAAATTGGCTCAGTGATTATGGAGATGTTGAAGAAGTAGAAGCTTTTCTGAGCTCTTTTAAAACTATTGTTCCTTTAGATAGGGAAATGTACCATGTTTTGATCAAGGCATATATCAAGGGTGGGAAAGAAGTGGATGGGCTTTTAGAGAGCATGAAAGCTGACAAAATAGATGAAAATGAGGAAACAAAGACTATTCTAAGCTCAAGACAGGGAAAATCCTAAAATGATGCATGGCTTTTGATGGATGCCTTTGCTTGACTATGGCATATTGATCTGCAATTCATAGTGCACACTTCAAGATACTTTAACTGCTGCTGATCAGTTCTAAGATTCAGCCAGTAGCTGGAACTACTAGCATTTCTGATCTTTGAAGACCACTTGTAAATTAAGTTTTTGAAATGCCAAACTCAAAATATGAAACAATATGCCACTCATTCCATAAACTTTATTCTTGTTATTGATATTCTCTTTCCCTTTGTCCCCCCACCCATTTTATACAACAGATGCTTACAAGATGACACCAAATATTTGATCTAAAATTTGCTTAGTTTATAGTGATTCTAAATATACAATGGGAACAATGTTTATTAACAAAATTCCTGTGCATTCAGGTGGTTCAGTTGCAGTCTATTAATGTCATTTATCATTAGAGACAAACTCTAGGATTTTGTCTAGTGTTTAAAATGCCATTTGGGTGTAATATGCATCAATAAAAAAATTTCTCCCTCCACATAAGGTGTTTCATTAGTGGTTTTTAATATACATGGACAAAGTGTTTACATTGTCATGCTTTATAAAGTCTAATGCTTAAAAAACCACAAATTAAAAAAATCATGCTTTAATTTGTCATTAGAGACAAACTCTAGGATTATTATTATTAATTTTTTTCTTTTTTGGAATTTTCCAAAAAAAAAAAAAAAAATTCTTTAATTTTTTGGAAAAAAAAAAAAAAAACCATATTATGACCAAGAAGTGGGCTGGCCCAAGAGATTCAGGTTTCAATTTTGGGCCAAGGTCCTGCTAAAAAAGCCCAAATCCATAAAATCCGGAACTACTATAAATAGCTCCACTACTGCCCCTTTCAGCTTCGTGTTCCCTCTCTCTCTCTCGCTCTCACTGTCAAAATAAAAAATCTTCAAAACCAAAAACGAAAATGGGCAAAGATCGAAACGGTGCGCTCCCAGAGAAACGAGCTAAGGATGAAGAAGAAGAAGAAGAAGAAACCAAAGCTCCATTGAAGAGAAAATTGGGGAAAGCGCGAGAGCATTCCATTTCCGGTTCCGATTCTGATTCCGTACAAGACAGAAAAGGCAGTAAGTCTCGAAGGAAAGCGCGGGAAAGTTCCGATTCGGAAGAGGAAGACGATAAGAGAAAAAGACGCGGCGGGAAAAGCGAGAGGAGAAAGAAGAGGAAATCGCGTAGGAGGTACAGTAGCGAAGAGGATTCGGATTCTGATTCGGAATCCGAGTCGGAGTATTCTGATTCGGAATCGGATCAGGAAAGCGGCTTGGATTCGGAGGCGGAGAGTGAGAGCGAGGGAGAGAGGAGGAGGAGGAGGAAGAAGAGGAGAGGGAGTAAGGATGAGGATGAGGAGGAGAGAGAAAGGAAAAGGAGAAGGAAAGAGAAAGAGAGAAAGAGGAGGAGAAGGAGAGAGAAAGAAGAAGAGAGAAAAAGGAAAGAGAAACGAAAGAAAAAGAAGAAGAAAGATAAGAAGGAGAGAGGAAAGAAAGGAGCTGTCACCAATTCCTGGGGAAAGTATGGGATTATCAGAGACACCGATTTGTGGTAAGTCCTTAGGGTTTCCGTTTCTGTTTGGTTGCTCAGAAAATCTAAAAAAGAAAGGAAAAAAAAAAAGAAAAAAGAAAGAAAGTATTTCATCTTTTTATTAATTAATTTAAATTATTGTTACTTTTGTGTGAAAATAATTGACTCTTTTATGATACTTTGTACTTTGTAGGAATAAACGACCAGAGTTCACTGCATGGTTGTTAGAAGTAAAACAGGTATTCCATCTCTCACTATTTGTATATGTATTCTTCACATATAGAACTTAAATTCCCTCTGCTTTTTAAATTTCAATGTGATAATCCTGTGTGTGCAATAACACAATTAGTTATTTAGTTATTAATTACATCATATACTATATAATAAAAGTTGGGTTTTAGAAGCCACAGTTGCGCCGAGTGGCTATCTTTGAGGTAAGTGATTACACTTTATTAAAGACTTGGGCATTTAGGATTCCATTACATATTATATAAGCTTATGTTCAAAACCGTGCAAGTCTTCAACTAGTTTTATATTTTTTATGGCATGTTATCTGTTTATATTATGTTTTAAAGATAAGTAACAACCTTGAAAATATTTGAAAACATATATGAAATTAATTTTAAAGCGAAAATAGATAGATCCCCTTAAAATAATATCTTTGGTGGGCAACAGTGTTTTAATAATAAAGTTGAAAAAAAGAAGACTAAATAGAAATGTCTGCAGATTAACTCATGAAATGGAGAAGAGAGCCAATGACGGCAATTTGATGGTTGAGAGAGAGAGCATATATGCATGTAGGCACGTACACACCATTGGATTTTTTTGTCCTGTCCATGCTTCCTAGGATGCAAGAGATTAGATTTGCATTACTTTTGTAGTTTTGTGTAGAATATGCATTATTATTTCATATTAATGTAACTGCATGGCAGAACTGTCCTTTACCTTGATTGGTTTTCAAAATGGAACTTATGATTAAGATGTGATAATTGGTTGTGATATTTTCTTATTTGTAGGTGAACATGGAAAGTTTGCCTAATTGGGAAGAGAAGCAGATGTTTAAACAGTAAGTACACAAAATTGGTGATTGGATTTAGTTAACTGCACAAAGAAACCTTTTTTAAGAATTTGTAAAATTCATTATTTTTCCCTCTTATCTTCTGAAATGAGTCAACAAGTTTTTCCAATAAGCTCTAGCTCAAATGCCACCTGTTATCCTTGCAAGTGCAAGGCAGAGGATGATGTCATAGGTTAAAGCTCAAAGATGTGTGTGTTCCCGACCAATAAATAAATAAAAATAAATGAAAATAAAACTTGAGTGTTGTATAAATGTCTAATCCTCTTTTTTTTTTTTTTTTGGCAGATTCATGGAGGATCACAATACAGCTACCTTTCCTTCCAAAAAGTAAGCTTCTTTGCTGTTAGTTAAATAGTATTCTTGGCTTTCTTCTTTTGTAAGAGGTTGTGGGGTGCTTTATTGTTAAGGAGTAAATTGTGAATATATAACAGAAGGTGGGGATTGGGTAAATCTTATCTTTTTGTGGTTCTTTATCTACATAGGTACTTAAAATCCTGAGTCTGACAAATAACATGAAAGCGTCTTTTTTTTAATCTAAAAAAAAAAAGCATACATGGTTGATGAAATAAGGGGTACACAGTTTTTGATTTATTGGCAGAATGAATTGAAGAGAGATTTTAGGATATAATTATATATATGTAGTTAATGTTATGAGATCTATTTAGAGAGTATTGCTACTTGCTTATATTCATCGTTTGACACTCATCTTACGCTGCATACACGGTTTTGCATTATAAAGCAATGCATCCAGTTTACTGACGAGGAATAAGTCAATAAATCACTTCAATGTTTGTGGTTTCAGGTATTACAACCTTGATGCTTATTACAGACGTCAAATGGAAAAAGAACAGCAAAAAGGTTTTAAAAAGATCCCGCAAACAGAACGTACTATCTTCAATGATGAAGAACAGCGTCGGTATGTTTCTGTGCATGCTACATTATTTGAATTTATCAAGAAGTTGCAAAGAACTTGGCAGTAGTGCTGTGATTTACACTGACAATTGTTTTCTCATTTGATCTGATGAAGAAAGGAGCAGTTTTGTCCATTGCTCCTTACAACTTGTTGATTGATACATTACTTTTATGGAAAAACCTCTGTTTTATATATATATTTCAATATGACTACTATTTAATCATCCTCTTCATGCGTTCATATTCATCTATCTCAAATGAAATAGCTGAAGCATGACTAAAACAGCATCGAAGCTATTAGGTTTTGAGAAGTTTTAACCAGTGCTAATTTTGAGTGCTATTGTTACTCTGTTAGTCTGTTATCAAGGTAGCAGAGTTACGAGGTAGACTTAAAATTATTTCCAAATTATTAGTTGTAGTCTGGATCATTCAGTTGGCATAATTTAATTTATGGGATTTGGACATGTAGCTATTTTGCTTATTTTCAAATTACATGTGTTTGGCCTCCAGTGCTTGGACTTGTATTTTAAATGTCAAGCAAAAATCAGCTCATAACCTGGACTATTACAAATAACCTTATTATTTGTTTTACTTAATAATCCTTTCTGCTATTCAGGCAAGAACTTCTGCGGGAACGTGAAAAGCAAAAGGAAGAAGAATTGGGAGCTTTAGTGCAGTCAATGCAGGGTGGAATGGTTAGTTTCCAATTAATCACTTAAATTTCAATTTATTTAACTCATCAATTTATGGCAAATTATGCTTTCTCACCTATGTTTCCATTTGGATTCCAGGCACAAGCAATGAAAGAGCAAGCTCAGATGAGGGAGGAAATGGCTTACCAGTACAAAATTGGTAATTTTGAGGTGAGTATAATGAACTTGATCTGCCCCTACTTTGTATTTTCCAATCATTTTGATTCAATATATTGAGGCGTCTCCACCACTGTTATAGGCTGCCGCTGCCATTCAGAGAAAATTGGACCCAGATGTTGCTATGTAAAGATGGGTGGCTATGTTACGGGAAATTAGCATATCCATGTTATTCGCATTGCATATGTAACGTGCAAAGGGTACCACTTATATCGACCTGAGAAATATTTCCCAAGTTTCTTGTATTGAAAAGCTACCCTTTTCATGTGATGTTCTAGGCTGTAAAAGTTTTTGTTTATTGGTATCATTATTATTATTATTATTTTGGGGTATTGAATATTGTGTTTGGTTCTCCTTTCAACCAAGTTTCAGGTATATGAAACATTTGTCGCTATCGCTTGTTTGTTTGTTTGTTTTTAATTGAAAAAAAAAAAATCTCATTTTCCCAATTTCTTCTGGAATCGTCTGCAATATAACAGAAAATCAAAGCAAACCAACTTGACAAGCAATCTTTGACATTAAAAGCATGACCAATACTTCTAGAATCGTCTGCAACAGATCAGAAAATCAAAGCAAACCACTTAACAAGCAGTCAATCGTAAGCAATATATATCATATTCAGGGCCGGCTGTAGGCCTAAGGCTCCAATTAAAAAAGAAAAAGAAAAAAGATAAGAGGCTCTCAATAAAAATATGATGAATAATTAATTTTAAAGGAAAAAGAAATAAAAAAATTGTTATATATTAATAGAAATTCATTCTAATTATTTTAATAAATTTATCATCATTTTATTAAGTCATGTCGTATATTAATTGTCATCATCCCTTAATTACAAACCTTAATTACCGTATGTCATCAACCCTCTTTCTAATGTTATTATATAATTGAAATTGATTCCCCTCTTTCTAATGACTTGTTGTATAATTGAATTGATTCCTTAAATATTAGTAAAATTATTCAATAGTCTCAGACTACAAATAAATGCGTAGTACCCTTCTTACAAAGTGATGGATCCCACCATGAATTTAATTAGTGGGATCCATCATTCATGTGAGAGGGGACTACTCATTTATTTGTAGATCGGGACTAATGAATAATCACTCCAAATATTATAGCACGTGATAAATATTATAAATGTGTTATAAGATAATTTCTTACAAAATATTTCAAAATGCATTTCGAATTACACATGATATGTAATCACGTTACTAATTTTGAAAAAGTTCACGACTTTAACTCCAAAAATTGTGTTTGAAAAAATACAAACTACATGATCTTTAATCATGAAATCTGGTGCATTTATGTCATTCTTTATTTACATTTTGTAAGAAAACTTTTAACATTTATATGCCAAAGGATGAATGATTTTTAATCCATTAATTTCTCATCCATATAAAATCCAATTATTATATATTCTTCATATATTCATAATCTGATAATTTGAGATATTAGAGTAAATTAAATACAAGGCTGAGTACTAAATTATCGCCTTAGTTCACAAATTGAATTGAGCCAGCTCTAATCATATTGTTTCAAATTAGAGATTCAATACATGGACAAAGATTGCTGCATGGTTCACCTTCAAACTGATATCACATGGACAAATTGACCTTTCCATAATGAATATGTTAGATAAGATGAATTTCAAATTGATAAGTTCACCTTGTCATTTACTTTAAAGTCTTAGGAACCAACAATCTCGTATTTTTTGATCTTCTTGTAGACCTTCAGAATAATTTTGTGGTTGTGCAAACTAAAGAGAATGATGACCTTGGGTTGCACCAAGTCTGAAACCAAGTGGATTTATTTTTTGTCCCATAATCCCCCAAGACTATATATATCATGACACGTCATATACGTGTACTTATTTTGATTTCTCCATACGTTGCTTTTTAAGTATAATATGGCGTATTTGGCTCTTTTATAATATTCTTCCTTTTCCTTTACTTTACAGATATATCTTTTAATACAATAGTTATATGACAACTGGGTCTTTTTATCGGATAACTATGCCCTCGAGCTTGAGGTTTTAATTTTTTCACAACAGTACCCTCCCGTTGACTTCTGTTTTACTAATGATTAAACTTGCTTCGTTTAAACCCATATTGTGAATAGCATTTGTTGTTGAAGAATAAACCCATTTTCAAATTGGATAACCCGCTCGATAAGGCATAAGTTCGAGTATCATACGTCTTTCTTCGTAGAAACGTCCAAGAATCTGATCAATTACTCCTTCTGCTTTATTAGCTATTAGCAGACATACATATTTGTATATGGATTCTTCTTTATCAAAAGATTCGCCTCTTACTATTACTATTACTAATAAACAACAAGCACTTATATTCACTTTTTTTATTAACGACGCGATTTATTATCATTGTTGGCGTGTCCTTGGAAATTTAGAGTAGTTACGAATTCTTCCAATTTATGGCCCACCATGCGATCTGTTATATAAATAGGAAAATGCTCCTTTCCGTTATGTATAGCAATAGTATGGCCAATCATTATCGGTATAATGGTAGATGCTCGGGACCAAGTTATTATTATTTCTTTTTCCGCCTTTGTGTTAAGCTTATTTATTTTTCTTAATTATAAAAGTGAGTAACAAAAGCAATAAAAAAGGTAAAGAAGAAAATGTAAGAATTAGATGAATAGAAACCTTGGTTTTTTGCACGAAAACAAATGTTGACGGGATTTGAATCCCCTATTTCAGTTGTAATACATGAAATAACAGGTTCTCCATCAACTTTCTAAGCGTATCATTCTAGCAGAAACATTCACATCAGAAGAACTACAATCTTTTGAGTCTAGAAACTTCCTAGTTGAAATACAAACACATTTAAGATACGGGTGTTTAAACAACCTAAAATTGGTCCTTACAACTAATAAATACTATTTTTTTTTTTTTTTTGATAATGAGTTTTGGCCCCAAGTAATTTGGAAGGAGAAATTTTTTCCCCAAGAATCAAGAAGGTCATTAGTAAACAAAGGGCTTCCACGTATTTAATAAATACAACCAGTAAGACAAAAGCTCCCAAAAAGATTTAACTTTGAGCTCTTCCATTTAATAACGCAGCAACATTATCTGCAACCACAAGCAAATTATCTGCAGTATTATGCAGATAATACTGCTGCAAATTATGCAGATAATGTTGCTGCATTCTGTTATAACAACCGGATGTATTTGATCTTAAACATCCAGAGTTGTTCCTTATCCAAAGTTGTTCCTATCTTATCTCCTTCTCTAAGTTATCTTCTATTTCAAATGTATTCTTGAAGTCTATCTTGTAAATTCTCTACTGTAACAGACCTCTATATAAGGCTGTATAGTTAAATGAAATACTTGATCTGGCTTATCAAATTCATACGTTCCTTATTTTCTTTATGGTATCAGAGCTTTATTAAACTCTAACGAGTTAAGCTTAAAAGAAAAAAAAAAAATGGCAGCCTCATCAACCCCAACCTATCCCTATCCCTCAGGTCTCAATGTAGCAAACTTTGTTTCATTGAAACTCACCAACTCAAATTATTTATTATGGGAAACACAAGTTTTATCCCTAATTGAGAGCCAAGACTTACTTGGCTTCATCACAGGCACCACACCACCTCCTCCAGGTGAGATTGATGGTTCGAATAACGAGGGTAAAATACCCAATCCTAATCTGGCGGCATGGACACGCACAGATCGTCTTGTCAAAGCATGGATTACTGCTACAATATCTGAAGAAGCCCTTGGAACAGTGGTTGGTCTTACCACCTCCTTTGATGTGTGGAAGGCTCTGTCCAAGGACTACTCTCAAGACTCACAAGCTCGAGAGTTTGAATTACTTCTTAAACTACAAGAGAAGAAACAAGACTTGGTCTCACTCAGTGACTTCACACGCAATTTCAAAGCCACATGTGACCAACTCAATGCAATTGGTACACCTGTTACTGATCAAAAGAAGGTATTTTGGTTGTTAAATGGTCTTGGTCCAAGGTATGAATCTTTTTCCACTGCTATGCTCAAGCCCCCAGTCCCATCTTATAATGATTTGATTCCTCTGCTGCATAGTCATGAGTTACGTAACAAGTCTCTGGTGTCTGGGCAAGCAAATCCCTCCCTTGCATTTGTTGGCCAACATTATTCTTCCCAGAAACGTAACTTCAACTCAAAAGGACGCGGCTTCAATCAAGCAAGCACACGCCCTCCATCTCAAACCCGACACTTCCAGCCACCCATGTCCTCTAAACCTCCTTCTACAGCAGGTCACTCACAACCTTTTCAGTGTCAGATTTGTAAGAAGAAAGGACATCATGCACTGAAATGTTGGCATTGGTTTGACAATAGCTATCAAGATGATTAGATTCCTCAAGCACTTGCTGCACTTCATCTCAATCAGCCCAGTGACGGTGATTGGCTCCTTGATACAGATGCTACGGCTCATATAACTGATGACCCAGGTAATCTCTCTGACCCAAAACCATATATTGGGTCTGATTTTGTTATGGTCGGTAATGGTGCACAATTGCCTATAACCCATACTGGTAAAGCTCATTTGTTTCCCATGGCTTCTCAATTGGTTTTAAAAAATGTCCTTGTTGTTCCTTCTATAAAAAAGAATCTGATCTCTATCTCTCAGCTTACACGTGACTATCCTTGTTATGTCATTTTTGATGACCATGGTTTTTTTATTAAGGACCTCAAGACACATCAGGTGCTGGCATTGGGGAGTAAAAGTAAGGAAGATGGTTTATATGTCCTACACCGTACCTCAGCCAAAGCTCTTTTCTCCAACCGATTTCGAGTGGTAGATGCAGATACTTGGCATGGACGTCTTGGACATCCTCAACCCAGAGTTTTAAATTATTTGCATCACAATAAATGTATTTCTGTTACTAGGAAAGTTTCTGGTTTATGTCAGAGTTGTGCTTTAAGCAAAAGCTCTAGACTCCCATTTTTCCCTTCCAATAATAGAGCAACTGTTCCCATTGCTAAGATTCACTGTGACTTATGGGGTCCTGCACCCATTTTATCTAATCAAGGTTTTCGATATTATGCTGTATTTGTTGACGATTTTTCACGGTATTCTTGGCTCTATCCTCTCAAAAAGAAATCAGATTTTTATAAGGTCTTTTTTATGTTTCAAGCAATGGTGGAAAAACAGTTTCAAAGGGAGATTCAGATTTTTCATTCTGATCATGGTGGCAAATTCACGAAGCAAGACTTTATTGATCATTTGCATACGAATGGCATTCTTCATCTTTTGTCTTGCCCTGGTACTCCAGAACAGAACAGTATTGCTGAACGGAAACACCGTCACGTGGTTGAATTGGGACTTGCCATGCTCCTCCATGCCTCTATGCCGAAAATGTTTTGGGTGGAAGCCTTTCTCACCTCCACTTTTCTTATCAATCGGCTGCCTTCCCCATCTCTCAACATGGCCACCCCATATTCTCTTCTCCATCAAAAATCACCATCTTATGATTTTCTTCAAACTTTTGGGTGCCTTTGCTATCCGTATCTTCGCTCTTATGCCAGAGATAAGCTTGAACCCCGCTCCCTGCCGTGTGTGTTTATGGGCTATAGTACTCAACACAAAGGTTATCTGCTTCCGTCCTCAACTATTGCACCTACAGTCCTTGATGATTGGCTTTCGACATCCACCACTACCATGACTTCTACTTCACCAGGTAACTCCTCTCTAACTCTTGATAAAGATCATGCTCGCCTCTTTACTCCTGAGCCTTTACCTCATTCTGCCACCCAAACCATTCCTCCATTAGACACTCCACCATCTTCTCCAAATATTCCTACTCCCTCACATACAATATCCTCTCCTTGTCCTTCTCAACCACCTATTTCCCATTCTATGATTACTCGTAGTCAAGTAGGCATTCATAAGCCTAATCCTAAATATGTCTTGACTGTTTCTGTGCCTACTACACCACCTGAACCAAAGACAATCAAAACAGCCCTTAATCATCCTGGTTGGCATGCTGCAATGGTGGAAGAGATGACAGCTCTCCATAATAATCACACTTGGGTCTTGGTCCCTCGCCAACCTCACATGAATGTGATTGGGTGCAAATGGGTTTTCAAGACCAAACTTCATTCTGATGGGTCCTTGGATCGGTTGAAAGCTCGCCTGGTTGCGAAGGGATACAATCAACAAGAGGGCGTGGATTATACTGAGACATTCAATCCAGTTATTCGCCCAGCCACTATTCGCACCATTCTTACAGTTGCTACAGTTAAAGGATGGAGTCTTCGGCAACTTGATGTTAAGAATGCGTTTCTTCACAGTCATCTTGACACCACTGTGTTTATGAACCAACCACCAGGTTTTGAAGATCCACAACTCCCAAATCATGTCTGTCATTTGCATCGTGCCTTGTATGGCTTGAAACAAGCCCCCCGGGCTTGGTTTGATCAATTCAGCTCTTTTCTTATTGACTATGGGTTCCATTGTAGTGCAGCTGATTCCTCTCTCTTTATTTTTCAATCTCATTCTGATATTATGATTTTGTTGGTTTATGAGGATGACATAATTCTCACAGGCAGCTCTCCCCCCCTCTTGGATGATTTTGTGAAGCGACTTGGCATCCAGTTCTCAATTAAAGACCTTGGTTTATTGCATTATTTTTTGGGTGTTCAAGTTCAACCCTTCCATGGTGGCATTTTTCTTTCTCAAGCTAAGTATATGGTAGACTTACTTCTCAGCACCAGGATGACTGATTGTAAGCCAAGTCCCACTCCTATGGCCTCCAAACAGCCCCATCTTACCAATCATGATGACTTGTTTCCTGATATCACTGAGTATCGGAGGATTGTAGGTACTCTTCAGTACCTAACACTCACAAGGCCTGATCTCTGCTACGCTGTTAACAGTGTCTGTCAACACATGCACGCCCCTACATATGGTCATTTTCAGATGGTCAAGCGTATTCTAAGGTATTTAAAAGGCACTATATCTCTTGGTCTTCGGATAGTCCAGCATAGTAGCCTTGATCTCTATGCTTTTTCTGATGAGGATTGGGCTGGGTGTCCCACTACACGTTGCTCCACAACTGGTTTCTACACTTTCTTAGGCTCAAATTGCATATCCTGGAGTGCAAAGAAGCAACCCACTGTTTCTCGGTCAAGTGCTGAAGCTGAGTACCGAGCAATGGCTTCCACTTCCGCTGAGCTCACTTGGATTTCCTTCATTCTTCGTGACATTGGTCTTTTCCAAAGCCGGCCACCAGTTCTGTTTTGTGACAATCTGTCAGCCCTCCACATGACAATTAATCCTGTGTTCCATAGTCGCACCAAGCACATTGCCATTGATTACCACTTTGTTCGCGAAAAGGTTGCTCTTGGTACTCTTACTACCCAATTTGTTCCTTCTTCAAGTCAAGTTGAAGACATTTTTACAAAGCCACTTTCTCGTGCTGTCTTTGATGGACTTAAGCACAAACTTGGTCTATGGGACAAACACACAACCAATTTGAAGGGGAGTAATAACGCAGCAACATTATCTGCAACCACAAGCAAATTATCTGCAGTATTATGCAGATAATACTGCTGCAAATTATGCAGATAATGTTGCTGCATTCTGTTATAACAACCGGATGTATTTGATCTTAAACATCCAGAGTTGTTCCTTATCCAAAGTTGTTCCTATCTTATCTCCTTCTCTAAGTTATCTTCTATTTCAAATGTATTCTTGAAGTCTATCTTGTAAATTCTCTACTGTAACAGACCTCTATATAAGGCTGTATAGTTAAATGAAATACTTGATCTGGCTTATCAAATTCATACGTTCCTTATTTTCTTTACCATTACCATTTCATCTACAACAAGAAGTATCTTACTATATCTAACACTTATGTGCTTGCAAGTATTCAAAACTGTAACACACATTTGATAGAAACATTCAACTGTTTTACCAATTCAATTGTCAAAGTTATGCAACAAATTGAGTGAGCCAGAATTTCAGGCATAGGCATATCAAGACGTAGCAAAAGCTTATCTATGAACCTTTCTTTATCAAATTTTTAGCCTGATTCAAAAAACTATACTTATCTTATGAAAGTCAAATGGATGTTCTGCATATTGATTGTAACAAATCAAGAAACAATTTCTATCAAACAAGGAGGTTAGAGTACTTTGGATAATCCATCCACTGTCTCTCCATCAAACAACTAAAATAAGGGCAAAACAAAACATGAAAAAATCATTAACAACCTGAAAATAGCAATGTCACTTTACCAACTAAAGAGAGTCAATTATAAACATAACATAAAACATTTATAACATACCTACCTTCAAAATGAGTTGCTAAGTACCAATTTAAGACATATGCCTCACTCAACAGTAAATAGACTCAACAGTAAATAGACATGTTGCTGAGTGCCTGGGGAACATTGATAGTTTCTGGAGAACACTTTCTTTCAACAGTTTACCAGTAACTTTGATTGTCAATGTCTTCAAGACTCTAGCCTCCTTTAGAATATATTTTACAAATTCAACTTCACGATCCGATCCTTCAAATTGATGAAAATTAAAAGTTGTAAGGTGCGATAACAGATAACCAGGCGTATAACTAGGAGTAGGACCATGCAGGGGCTCCATCCAGCCTAACTTGTTTTCACCATTGTAACTCTGACAACAAAAGATACAGTAGAGTAGACCATAAGTGTAATATGTTTAGGGAAGATTAATTAAAAATATCCACTGATGAACTCAACTAACCTTTTTAACAACAAGAACTTCTAAATTGGGAGCCACTTGGAGCAAGGCTTGTAGCACATGCCAGTTACATCTTTCAAGTCCAAAGTTCAATCGGACCAAATTTTTGAAGATGGAAGGATAAATAGAACGAAAGTCTAAGCACTGCATGGCAAGATTATAAACACAAAAACCTCAAATTGTTATCAATTTAATAGACAGAGAAAACATGAGAAAAGCTAAAGGGAGTCTTACCTCTTTGTCACCAGGAGATAACGAAAGGAATTTAGCGTTATGTAGTTCTTTAACAAGCCTGAATACCCTATCTCCATAACCTATCTCATATCCTCTCTCATTTCCAATTCTCCTATTATCATAACTATCAACTGCCTTAATATCTACATGTGCTTCAACTAATTTGGTTACTTCTTTAAGGAAATTGAAGTTGCGCAAATCACCCTGAAATTCAAAGTAGTCAAGAGCTGGAGCGTCTATCACAAGTTCGTAATCAACTTTTCTAAATTTCATTCGTAAACGTTTCAGCGTAGGTACACAGATTTTAAATTTGGATATTGGGATACCAGCTTTTTCAAATGACAAATCTTCGAGGACCGGGCAGCTACTGATGAGTCTACTGAAACAGTCATCGTCGGAATAACAAACTCGTATGAGACTCAGAATCTTTAGGCTTGGGAATTCAAAGGATGAAGGAAGATCAATCTCAATTCTTTCTCTTAATTCCAAAACCACTAATGTTTTGCAAGAAAAAAATCGATGGGGAAACCTGAAAGGTTCCTCCGTGTAATTATTAAGTACAATCTCGAGTTGGAGTTGTTGGAGATTACGCATCATGGCGGTATATATGCATGTCTCGACATGGAAATATTCACGAGCACCACATTTGATTCTAAGGCTAAATTTTTTGAGGAACGGTGCTATGTGTAGAGCCAGAATTCTGTACACAATATGAGTAAGGGGTTTGTACTTAATATTGACTTCATCGAGGTCGAGTTTTGGTACGAGAGTCCAGAGGGGCTTCCATCTGTTCGACAAAATGCTTGTGCCAACAGCCTCTTTGGTTGGAAGGAAAGAAAGGATGTAGCAGAGAAGAGAGTCCGGTAGATTGCTGATCCTGTCAACCACAATGTCCTTGTCATTAGACAGTTTCGCTTTCTTGCGTTTGGACTGCGATCGAGTAACTGAGCCGGCCATCAATGCGCCGCAACAAGGTTTGCTGGGTTGTGTGTATTTTTATTTTCCCGCGCGTTGCACATATATATAAGAACATAGTTTGGTGTATAAGGATTCTCTAGGGTTTCTAGGGTTTCTAAGGAACTTTACTGAATAAAATTCTCTAAATCCTAACCTTTTTTTTTTTTTTAATAATAAATGGTTTAGATTATACCATATAAGCATTTCACTAACAAAATCTCTAAAATATTAGTGTTAATGAATAACTGTTAACACGTTAAGCGAAAAAAAGTAAAAACCAATATTTTTAGGGATTTTGTTAATGGAATGCTGACATGGCATAATCTAAACCATTTATTATAAAAAGAAAGGCTAGGATTTAGAGAACTCTATTTGGTAGAGTTCCCTAGAAACCCTAGAGAATCCTAATCCTTGTTTGGTTCCAAGTGGTCAGTTTAGGTCATGTGACTAAATTACGTGAAAGTTTTTATTAGTTGGCACTAGGGGTGGCAAAAAAAGCCCAAACCCATTAGCCCACCCAAACTCACTCACTAACTATCCAACCAAACTCACTTATTTAATAAATGGGCAAATGGGTGTTAGCCCAATTAGACCCAATTAAGTTGAGTTTAATTGTGCTTTAATTGGGTTGCTTATTGGGCATCTAACAAATTTATCTAAACCCACTTATTGATCATTTGAGGGTATTTTTATCATTTTTATGGGTATTTTTATCATTTTAAAAGTTGTAAGATATTTTGACCATTTACATGCATAAAATAATTGGGTAAATGGGTGGGTTGGGTTTTAATGAGTTGAGTTGGGTATGAGCCATACATACTTTGTTAAATAGGCCTAAATGGGCAATTGGGTTTTTAAGGACCCAACCCATTTATTACCCGCCCAAACCCACTCAAACCCATTCATTTGACACCCTTAGTTGGCACGTATTGGGTTGTAATAAACTAGCTATAAACCAGTTTGTAACCAAACTTTATCCCATAAATAATATATTTGAAAAAGTTCAAAGTGATGAAAATGAAGTCAAAACAAATGATTTACATATTCTATCAAATAATATCTTTATTCTTTACTAATCAATAAAAATTAAATATATAAAATTACAAATAGCCATTAACTACTTGTATATTCCTACAAGGATTTTTAAGACTTGATAAAAACTAAAAAATAAAATAAAACCTATAAGGACAGAGTTTGGCTACAACAGTTTATAGTCAGCTTACTACAACCCACTATGTGTCAATTAATAAGATCATCTATGTGTACTTTAATCACATGACCTATTTAATGAGTCATGTGACTTCTTTAAATAATACATGTGAATAGTCTTATAAGCTGTCACATAGTGGGTTGTAGTAAACGGGCTACAAACTGGTTTGTAGCCAAACCTTGTCCAACCTATAATATAAAAGTAAAATAAAAATATTTAATATGTATATATCTATATCTATTGTTTTTCTTAAATAAACCTACTTAAGTAGGTATACAACTATTATAATTTATAAGCTAGTTGTCATAAAAGCCCAACTAGCATCCACGATGGTCTTGACTACCCTAGATAAGCCAATTCATGATCCTCCTTTCTTGCTCGGATGGAATCTTACCCACTTACCATTTGTCGATCTGAATAGGACGGATTGCGGAAGCTCTTAGTGTTTTTCTAGTGGTCCACAAGTCTCATGTTGTGGTTTTTTTGTTGTTTATTTTCTTTACACTGTATGTTTTTATTTGCCTTTTTTTTTATAGGATCCTGGGCCATGATATATGTCATTTTTTGCCGCCTTCGTTGTAAGGTCCAGGCTTTACTGTGTAATCAATTTTGGTTCCTTCCATCTCAGTGGAAGCGTTCCAATGTTTGATTTTCAATGAATTCCTTGTTTATTCATAAAAATAAATAAATATAAAACCAGCATCCACTCTGATTTTGGCCCTTTTTATATACTTTGTTTCAAGCAAATATGATGACATTTTCCTTCAGCGTTATGCTTAAAAAATGTTTCATATCGAACTGAACATACTATGATACTGAAACACATGTTTTTCTTTTACACACAGAAATTATAAACACAAAGTGAGTGGGAATCACTTCCTTGTTAAGTAGCTCAGCTCATTTGATTGCCCAAAAGTATTCCTTTGCTAATTAGTTTGAATGTAAATCACTTTTACATCTGCATCAAACATACAATTAAGCGTGAATTCGTCATGACAACATATGAGTGAAATTCTCAAAGGTGTAGTGTTATGTGTAGTTGCAAAAGTCTAGAAACAATAAGAGCAAAGCTGATGGGTTCGTTGGTTCCTCTCGCTCACCTTCATCAGCTCCCATGAATTCATTCCTTGTCAGCATTAAGAACACCAAGTTCATTTCTTGTCAGCCTGGTCCATCAAAAAAGAGGGTCAACAATCCAACCTTGGATTTTACCCTTCCAAAATGTAATTTGAAGTCAGATTTCAAATAAGGAATCAATTGTTTTTAGCATCTCAAATATGACTACCATGAAAATTACTAATTAATCCATCAACGAACACAACTTTTGTTACAACTTACTGAAAAATGGCAAGTTAACAATCAATATCACATGGATCCACCGTTGATACTACATTTGTTTTCTACAAATTATCACATGACATTTCACCAAGTTGTGACAAAGGTTATAGAATTGTTTGTTATCTGAGACTTACTCATTACTGATTCAGCTGAAATCTGAAAATTTTAAGTGCAAAAGGCTACCTAGATATTTAGTTAACGTTTCAATCTTGAATTTTCCTTTATAAAGGTATCCCTAACTCAAAAATTAAAAAAAGTAATATAAAGGTGGGACGGTATTATTTGTAACTTGGTTGTCATGAACCCGATCACAAGTAAGGGCATAGAATCGCTTTCTCATCTTTATATAAACCAAACCAAGAGTTTATCAAAAACAAAAACAAACCAAGAGCGAGATAGAGGCATAGAGCTCCCTGTTAATATGATGTGTGTAGGGACCCAAAAGTTTCCCTTTACATCTGCATCAAGTATAATACAATTAAACATGGAAAGATTTTATGCTCCTACGAAAATTTAGATGATATGTTCAGCAAATAGGTACTAGCGCAAGATTCAACTGGCTTACTTGAAACATAAAGTAAAACTTAGGTATAGTTTCTTAGATCAAATACATTAGGTTCCTTAATTGAATTCAAACACATAGTTAGAGAGTATATATTTTAAAAACATTATTAGTAAAGTTGTTCCACTAGAATAAATTCTAATTAATGCACTCATAAGATAATATAAGTCCACAACTTCCTTGCATTAAGTTCTCACAACCTTACATTTAGAGTGAACAAGAGCTGGTATTGGTCAAAATAACACCCACAAGTCCACAACCCCTTAATCCCAATATATATTATGCATGTATCATTCCTGGATTAAGTTAAAAAGAGTAGGTTGTGGGGTAGCTCATTCTTTACTTACAAGACCCATTGGGTGTAGCTTGTGCAGTTTAAATACAAGTATGATTGAACCGGATTTCATTAATCGAACAAATGAAAAAGGAAATTTCTAATACTCCTGATAGAATGAAGGTTGTATTTGAAGCATCATCAGAATGAATTATGTGGAAAAATGATGTTAAGGGTTTAAAAAAAAAAAAAAAATTGAATTTGAAGCGGAAATTTCTAATCTATGCCGGTTAGAGACAATAAGAGATATATTGATAATTAATACATTTCTCTCAAATTGGGGTGTTAATTGGACAAATCAATTGTTTTGCGAGACATTGAAAAAGTGGCAAAAGTTCATGATGAAAAAGTGTACTTTGCCCGAAAATAAACGTACTTCAATTTTTCATTGGATCATCAAGATCATACGATAAGTGATTATAATGAAAACCACAATTTTGTCTAATTTAACTCTCAATTTAGACACTCGGTTGATTGTAAGTGCATATGGTGATATAACACTTTGATAGATTGGTACCAAGATTGTGGGAATAGTAAATGAAACTAAACAATAAAAGGTAAGAGTGAGTGATTAGCACCAATGGGTGTTTGGTACACTACTAAAGAGAACATGTATTCTCAACTGTTTAGTGTACAACAACCACATCTGAAATTCTAATCTTGGTTATTGATCCTTAATTGATTAATTAGGATATTCTTTTCTATCATTATATTAATCCAAAATCATATTATTTATTTTTCCTTTAATTGATGTATAATTTTTTTTACACTATTATTTTAATTTGTCCTCTATTAATGTAGTATCAATCATTTATTATAAAATAAATTAGCTAGAAGTTTTTCTTGATTATTGACAAATTGCAAAGCAAAACAAGACAAAACCAGATCTACAAAAGTTTTGGTTAGCCACCAATAAATTCTTCTTATGGGCATTATCCCAACCAATTCACCCTGGCCAATTGGGCATGAAGAGTCACAAAGGGACTTCCAAGAAAGCCAAAGCAGGATAAAGTGGGCATATTTTGTTCTCTTTTGGGTTCCATATACCCTTCCTTCCGGGCACTTTATGGAGTAGATGAGCTCAAGTCCTAAATGCTTTTCTCACCGTTGGATTGTCCTTGATATGCGCACAACAAACACTTTTAAAGACTATGAACGGTTCTTAGAGAAAGGAAGATGTACAACGCACAAGGACAGTGGCATTTCATAACCAGTGTCTTTATCAGCTAAGCGGCGGAATTAGCGGATTAAAAATAATTAAGGTAGTTAGAAGATAGTATTATTAAATAGTCACTCCCATAATGGCTTGCTTTTATTAGTCGGCTAAAGGCTCATTGCAAAGTCCAAAAATACAGCTCACAACTACTTTCTGTTCTTTAACTTTTTCTCTTATCACTTATAATAAATAAAATAAAATAAAATTCTCTTTTTGCTCAACGATGCTTTTTAAATTGGAAAATTATATTTCTATACTAATAGTACGGAAATAATAAGGATTGGTATGAAGGGTAAAACTTAGGGGAAGAGGATCCTCTCTCATTGAGATCCTCCAATTCCCTCCAATTTTTAGTTAGAATTATGACATGTGGCATTTAAAAAAATCTAACGATCTTAAAACACTTATGAAAACCACACAAAATCAAACAAGTGCCACATGTTATAATTCTAGTTAAAAATTAGAAAAAATTGGAGGATGCGATTGGAGGGGATCCTTTCTCAAATTTAGGTATAGTTTCTTAGGTTAATTACATTAGGTTTCTAGTTGAATTCAAATACATTGAAATTTAAATATTTTTAGGAAAAAATAACATTATTTATGTTTTATTGGTTAATGCAATCATGTATTTAAATTCAATTAGGAGAATCTAATGTATCTAACTTACGAAACTGTACCTACGTTTTACCTTGTGTGAAATAACACCATCCGTTAAATTTTGTATTTATGTTCTTTTATTAAGGGGCTGTATTTGGTTGAATTTTTTTTTTTTTAAGGAGAATTATTTGATTTTAGTAAATCATTAATAGTAAATTTTAAATGTATTATTGACAAAACAAAATTTCATTAAAAATAGTCAATTAAAATGGTTTAAATAACTTAACTC
The DNA here is from genome assembly GCA_907173295.1 of Fagus sylvatica. Lineage (NCBI taxonomy): Eukaryota > Viridiplantae > Streptophyta > Magnoliopsida > Fagales > Fagaceae > Fagus > Fagus sylvatica. The sequence continues at coordinate 33,243,308 of OU015765.1, forward strand.
CCATCTTTCTATGACAAGACTGCTATTAATTGCTCTAAAGTCTAAATCCTTTTTAACATTTCAAAATAAAAGAGAATTATCTAAATTTTTTAATCACTTTGGTCAAAATAATTTTTTATAAAAAAATAAACACTATAATATTAAAATAATTATGAACTTCTATCACTATATTATTATTTTGAAATGATAAAATAGTGTTAAAAGTTCTAATCACAATTTCTTCAGTTGCAATCACACTAATAATATGTTTAAATTATTATTATTTTTAATTAATTTTTAATTTGTTTTTCAATTTTAAACCTTATTTTTCTAACTACAACAATGAGTCTTTTAGTTAAAAGTTAATCCGAGTGCAATTTTTCAATATACAATTTATTTATTTATTATTTTTTTAACCCAACATGTGAAATATGTTAATCTATCTTAATCTGAGACTCCAAAAAAACAAGCCGAGCCAACTCCTAAACTGAATCAATCTTAAGCCACCTGACAAAAATTCTGAAGACACCCACTTTATACACCATCCTTGTCTTAAAATCAAACAGGAAAGATTATTATAAAAAAATATTCCAAATCTAAAACCCTTTCTTCTATCACTCTTTCACACTTCACACTACCTAAGCTTCCTTCTACTCTACTACACACTCTCTCTCTCTCTCTCTGTCTAAATTTTGTTGCTTTTGAAGCTTTGATAGTTGGAGAGTCTGTGAGTGTGTGGAAAATGAGGGGTCCTTTGGGAGCAGTGATAGGGAGGTACCCATCAAGTGATGGGAGTACACAAATAGGTGGGATCATAAGGCATAATAGGAAATGCAGAGATATTGGCTTTCTTGTCATCTTTATAGCTTTCTGGGTTGCTATGATTGTTAACTCCAGCTTTGGTTTCAACCAAGGAAACCCATTAAGGTAATACAGAATCTACTACTGTATATACACTCTCCAATGGGGTTCCTTTTTTAGCTCTCATTTTGTATTATTTTTTATGGGTTTTTCATTATTTGCTCTATTTTTGTCTTTTCTTAGTCATTGGAAGGAAATCAGAGCAAACATTACATTACATCATTTAAAGTTGATACCTTTTTATTTTTTTTTCATATTTTATTGCTCTGTTGTAGTGATTTTTGAGGCACAGTTAGTGTTTCTCGCTATGTACTTTGGTATACCTTTATTCTGTTTTCTTGTCTTTGTTGGTTTGATTGGAGAAAATAGAGAAAAGACATTAAAGATGAAATTTTGATAGTTTAATTTTTGTTTTTGTTTTTGTCTGCCTGAAAATGAAAATCTCAACCAATTTTTGGCATAATTTAATCTTCTGACTGTAGTGATCATCAAGCTTTCCTTTATTTTCTTGTTTTTTTTGTTGCAACATTTCAAAAAATTGATGTGAAGGGAATGCGATAATTTTATGTTATTTTGATTTTCTCAAGATAATGAATTCAACTCAACTTAGTTAAGGAGTTGCGTTATGCAGAATCGAGTTGAGTTCCTTTCCTTCTTTCTGCATCACTAAGCTTTTTTTGGTTTCAAAAAATAGGGGAGATTAAAGGAAAATTAAAGCTCACTTAAATTGAGTCGAATAGTTGTATGAGCAACTGCTAAGGTGAGTTCAATAGCAACTTACTGTTGGGACATGTATTCCTATCTATGGGTTCAGGGAGATGGCTATCAATATGTCATTGCCCTCTCGACAATTGAAGGTCTTAACGGCCTCTTGAATTGATGTTTGTTCATATATACTATAAATATAAAATTATGTATGACCTTGTAACTTCCTACAAATTTTCTGCATATATTTTAACAGGTTTTGTTAAAATAAAATTTTCTGTTATTAAGGGCATAATCTTGTAGATGGTATTGCTTGCTTGTTCAAATTTGTGCAGTAGCTCTGCTTATATTATGGCTACATTATGTATTCATGTTTTTTTATTTTTTTATTCTTATGATTAACTTTTCTGTGGCATAGCAGGCTTACATATGGACTAGACTATAAAGGAAATGTGTGTGGCGACAAGCAAGCAAACCCTGGCCTTCGTGAATTGGAACTTAGATATTGGCTAAATCCTAATCAGGTTTATCAAAGTGGTTTGAAAAGCAACGAATTTAAGTTGGCCAATGCCCGGACTATTTGCTTGCTGGATTGCCCTATCCCTTCTGAAGATCAACTAAATTGGGTCTGTGATTATCCAGATGGGGATATCCGTATCTCAATGAATGATTGGATTGATAGGAATTATGATTATTTTGAGTTCCTTACACCAGAAATGAGGAATAGCTCTCTTCAACTTCAGGGTCCTTGTTACCCTGTAGTATTTCCAAGTGTAAATGGTATTCTAAGTTTCTAACTTAATTTTTTATGATGCAATTGTGTGGTCAATCTCCTGTTCAATGTGTGCATATCTTGTTTAATTATTTTATCATTTATAGTGTGTGTGTATACATAGATCCTATGTGCTTATGTGATGTTGGTTGCAAAAATTCTATCAATGGGATAAGACTTTAGAAGCTCATGGAAAAGAACATTTTTCTATTATATTCTTTTGATTTATATATGTATTTGTCTTCTACTTTTATGTCATAAAGTTCGTACTTCCTTTTTTTTTTTTTTGTACAGTTTATTGGAGCTGCCAGTTTATCGCTCGTGCATCAAACGTTTCTTTCAGGCATTGGCAGCAGATGGGTGGGGTGAACATCAACGAGGACATCATTATAGACAAATCCATTCACAGGTCCATCAATTCTCCGTCATCTGTCTTAAAGGTTAACCTTTTGTCTCAATAGTCCTTTATAATATAATGTTATGGAATTTCATGGAAATTATATTGATTAACTGGTACGATTTGTTTAATTTGATGATACTTTGTGTCAAATTGGCATGTTATTTTTGTGAAAATCTAAATTGGTACGATTTGTTTAATTTGATGACCTCAGAACTTTTTGGGGTGACCATTAATGCCTATTAGTGTGTAAATCGAATCATAAGCTCCCTCCTCTATGCCTATTTAAAAGATTTTTTTTCTATTCTCCTCTTATATTTCCTATGTACTTGGATTGCCTTTGTTCTCTTTTGAATACATTTTACTTATAAAACTTATGTTAAAAAAAAATTAATAAAGGTGTTTTTAATTCTCCCTGTATATTGCATTTTGTCATGTTCTGCTGTCTATTTTATGTTTTTAAGACTTTTTTTTTTTTCATACAAGTGTTTTTAAGAAAGATTGCACACACACACACATAAACATGCACATTCATTGATAGTCACAGCTCATGGCTATGGTACTATAGGCATCCCCATTCAGAGTAGTAGACAGCCAATCCTTGTCATTAAGGATTTCTGTAAAGACTTCCTTGTCCACGGAGACTGAGCAGCTAATGCTGGGTACTCCTATCAATTAAATGGTTATTTGAGAAAGAGCTCTTCAAAATAGCCTCTTCCTTGTCCTGTCTGAAATTAATTTATGTTTAATATGTTGAACACTATTCTCTCATAATTCCTTGCTGCAATTCCTTTACTTATCCAACAAAAAATATGTATCAAATGTCTTGCCACTTAACATATATGCTTTGTGCATTGTAGAATTCAAAACTTATATATTATGAAATTTTTGCAGAGATACATGGCTGATATTGGAAAGGCATGGCCAGTTTTGATTGTTTGTGGAGGAATGTTGCCATTGTTTTTATCAGTGATATGGCTGCTGATGATTCGGCATTTTGTTGCTGCGATGCCTTGGATAACAGTCGCCCTCTTTAATATTCTTATAGTATCGGTGACAATGTTTTACTACTTAAAAGGTCTGGAAATGATCTTTTACCATTCTTTCCCAGGCTGTTTGGAAAAAAAAAAAAACCATTTGCAGCTCATTTGGAATGAATCATTTGAATTTGGGCTTCATTTTTAGTTCAAAAAGCTTGAATGAATTATGAAAAGTAGAAGTATGTTCATTGGTGTAATTCGTTGATGGACTTAAGACTTAAATAGTATGTGAATTTGAAATGATTAACTGTGAGATTTTATTTCAAAATCATAACATAAGTGAGATGTTAAAGAAAACCCCTCTCTTTTTTCTTTAATAAATCAACTTTTTATCCTGCATTGTTGAAATTTATATCAAGCAATTTATACTATAAATTACTATGTGAATCCTTTGATTTAATCCTCACAACCAAATAAGTGATATGTTAAATCAAACCCCTCTCTTTTTTCTTGATTTAAATCCTCACAACCAAATTCAACCTTGGGTGACTGCACCATAACAACTTAGAGTTGGAATTTGCTAGAGACTTCTTTTCTGCAAAAGATAAATTTCAGATCTTTGATATTTGTTTGAGATTCAAGCATATAGGAATACAGGGTCAAGTTGTGTACTTAATTTTCTTGTATACTTGGATATGATGATTTCTTTATTGAATATAATGCTGAAGTTATTGTCTTCCTTGCCACTAGCTGGATGGATAGGGAACGATGCCATCTCCCCCATCATTGGTGAGCATGACCCATACATTCGTGTATTTGCAAGGGTTGGTATCATCATCAACTGAAGCCCTCATACTGAAAGCTCCCTGTATATATATATTTGTGACTTATTAATTTTCATCTTTCAGGAGATTCACCATCTTCGTGCTGTAGCTGTTCTTATGACCTTTATTATGTTTGTTGCTGTTCTTACATCAATTGCCATTGTCCGCCGCATCCTTATGGCAACATCTGTCCTCAAGGCAAGTATTATGTTTAAATAACCGTGTGAATTTTAACAGTAATTTTCTATCATGGTATCCTAAATGGTAAAAAGCCTTTTGTTGTTTTGATGATGATAAAAATTTGCTAGTGCACAAGGAATCCAATGAGGCTCAGCTAGTCCAAGGAAGTTTGCGCAAATGTACGAATATTTGAAAGGGATACTACTGATTCTAGTCATACTAGGGTCCTAACTTTGACTTAGGTCAAACATCTGTTCACCTTTGGATTTTCATTTACATTTGAGAAATACACTAAATGGAGGAAAAAGTGGAAGTATAATATATAATGAAAAAATTTTTTTTTGCACATTGATTAACATAATAGCATGTTATTATGGATCAAATCACTTTTGAAGCTTCATAAGAGTGCTAAAGCAGACATGGTTTGGCAAAGAAACATGGTCTCAGTATCAGCTTTGGATCATGATGACTGCTAGCTTTTTATGCCTTTAAGTGGTTCATATCCACATAATCTTTCATGCAAGCCTTAGGAATGTTACTTGAAATAACCTTAGGTAGGATGCCTATTGTGCCAAGACATGTACAAAAAAGATGTGTAATTCTTTAAAATGAATGAAAAGAAAAAACATCAGTTTGTCAGGAGCCTATGTGGAGCAGATCGAGCAGGGCCATCTGCATCAGAGGTTTCCATTAAATCATGCTTCATCCATTGTCCACATATGGAATTGAAGCACTTCTACACCACTGGTTGAATGTTGCTAAGGTTAAGCATTGTGGTATAAGGACACTCTAATGCTGGGAACAAATATATAAATAAAAATTTAGTGCTGAGATTGCCAATGTTACATTTGATTTTCAAGGGAAAACTCCTTTAAATGTGCATTTTCCTTTCTTGGGCTTAAATACTTGATCTTGTTTCATAATCAGCCACAGCTTTGGGTCAATCATCTATGTAATCATGGGTGCTGAATATTTTATTTCTTGCAAAAGTTAATTACTTCAATGGTTTAATATTTACACAGGTTGCTGCAAAGGTCATAGGAGAAGTTCAAGCGCTCATAATATTTCCAATCATACCATATACTATCCTTGCAATTTTTTACATGTTCTGGTTTTCAGCTGCTCTCCATCTGTTCAGTTCTGGTCAGGTTGTCCAGAATGACTGCAACGCCAACTGCTGTGCTTATGATCTTGCGTCAAAACGGGTGAATTGTGATCGTTGTTGTGGTTATAGCATTCATTACACTCCTCATATAGGAGTTGCCATTCTTTTCCACCTATTTGGGTGTTACTGGGCTACACAGTTTTTTATAGCATGCTCATCGACAGTGATTGCAGGTTCTGTTGCCTCATATTATTGGGCTCGTGGTGAAACATCAGTAAGTTACTTTGCCATATGCACAAGTTACACGAGAATGTGAGAATTTTTTTTTCTTTGTGGTTTTATCTGTATATGTTACTGTCTTGATTTTGACTACAAGAATGGAAAAACTTTATACAGGAGACAAATATTGAATTATAGTTTAGAATGTTAAACCTGATTAAACAGAGTAGATTCTATGGCTTTTACTAATTAAAAAAAATTAGGAAATAAAATATGAGATTATTTAAATTTAGCATGTGTTATGTTATTGCCCCCCCCCCCCCCCCGGCGCGGGGGGTGGGATTAAGCAAGATTTTGGACGCTTAGAGTGTAGAGAATGATTCAGGTTAGTTTTATTTATTCAGTTCTTTTTGGGTTACAAATCATCGTATACAAATAACTTTATGCACAATAGACTATTAATTTTTACTCATTTCTAGAAGTAGTAAGAAGATGAAGATGGGCTTGTCTTTGATGATCTGCAACTTGAGTTACTTGAGATTTCATTTAATTTTTTTACTTTGTAATTGCTTATTACTTTTGCCAATGCAGCCAGAAATTCCATTTCTTCCTGTTTTTTCATCCATGAAGCGGCTTATGCGATACGGCCTCGGCTCTGTTGCTCTTGGCTCCCTGATTGTGTTATTTGTGGAATCAATTCGCTTTATGCTTGAGTCAATTCGTCGCAAACTGAAAGTTTCTAGTACCACACCTAATAGCTGGATAGGCAAAGCAGCATTCCATTCGTCTCGGGGTTGCCTCAGGTCTATCGAGTGGACTATCAAATCAGTAAACCGAAATGCCTACATCATGGTAATTTAATAAAAAATTGGGTCTGCATGCATTTAATTCATCTACTAATTGATTATTTATCTACAATAAGAGGAATGCAGTGGTCAGTATGGAAGAAATGTTTTAAGTGCATTCTTGAGTACTTACTCTCTTCTAGGTGACTGGCCTGCTAGGGATTGGTTCTCATAATACCAGTCAGGAGATATATTCCTAAAAATGATATATTGTGAAAGAGAAAATATTGTGTCTTCAAATTTATTCTCACCAATCACCAGGTTGTGATATATCGTAGAGTCTGCAAGTGCTGGATAGTAAATGCAACATCGTTTCCTCTTTTCTGAAAGACTTCCACCATCTGTCATGTGGGTGGTTGAATATGACAATGGACCTGCATTCCCTTTGCCAAGTGCTTTAAGTGAAAAGGCAGAAAATGGAAGTAAAATAATAAAAAGTAAAAAATAATTAAGAAAAAGAAAAAATGGAATAGAGAAGGCAAAGCAAAAGCTAGTATTGACTAAAACTTTGTCCTTTTTTTTTTTTATTATTATTTTTTTTTATGAATTGTCCATTTTACTTGTTACTTGTGGCACCAAATTCCATAAACTTCTATTTTTCTTTTTCTACCCTTGTGGGTGTATTGGGAACTCATTCCAGGTCACTATTTAGAACTTTTCACAATATATATGCTGAAGCCGTAATTATTTTGGTTCTGTAATGTATGCACATGTGTTTCCTGATTGTCGGCTTGTGACTCTTGCAGATTGCTATCACAGGTAAAAGCTTCTGTAAGGCTTCTGCAATTGCAACCGAATTGATCATCAACAACATCCTTCGAATAGGGAGGGTGAATGTGATTGGAGATGTTATTCTATTTCTTGGAAAATTGTGTGTCAGCCTTTCGAGTGCTCTTTCTGCTTTCCTCATGTTGGATAGCCACAGATTCAGCTCTGCGCATAACAAGATTTCTTCCCCAGTGTTTCCTGTATTGGTATGCATTTCTTTTTTCCTCCAACGATTTGTTTGTTTAAAAAAATTTCTAATCAGATACATGAAATCCATATGACCCTTGCATAAACTGATGTTTGATTGGTAAGATTACTCGGTAGGACATACCCCAACTCACACTACCACTTGTTGAGCCTAAGCTGGCTATTATAATACTTGATGAACAAGAAGAATTATGGTTTTACTGAGTGCAATCTGATCATCAGTTGGCAAAAGCATTAAAAGACAAATATGACTTAAAATAGTTAAGCATATCTTCGATAACCCTTACTTTCACCCGACTAGTTTGGAAAGGAAGACATGTTTCTGGAACTACTTATAAAAGTGTAGATTTTATGTCAACATTACTTAGTTTCTGCATTATCTGTTATGTATGCACTTTTATTTATGACTAGCAATCTTCCTATACAGTCAGTTTTATGATTAAATGTGTGTACTTTTATTCATGTTTGTGCAGGTTTGCTGGGGTCTTGGTTATGTTGTTGCCACTCTTTTCTTTGCAGTGGTGGAGATGTCAATTGATACCATCATCCTGTCATTCTGCCAGGATTCTGAAGAACACCAAGGGACAGCCCAATATGCTCCTCCCCTTCTCATTGAAACTCTTAATGACCAGAGTGAGATGCAGAGACTCACTCAAGGACCCCATTGAAGTATCTCAATGTATAAGTTTACTTTCACAGCCCGGAATTCTAGAATCTTTATATATTGTAAGGTGCTGTAATCCTTGCCCTTTCCCACTGAATTTTCAGTTTCTCCCTGTATATGCTTCATTACCAGAGAAAAGCATGTGGGGAAGGGTGGATTTGATGAAGTTTTGCAAAATCAATGGATCAGTATTCTGATAGAAATTGGGGGTTTGCAACTAGTACAGAAGTACATGCAACTTTATACTAAGAGTTTAGTATGGGAATTCCAATGTAGGAAACTCGTTTGTCAAAGATGGATACCTCAATCAAAACTTCGCAAAACCACAAACGAAGTGCTGCACCATGCCTCACTTATACACCATGTTTGGAAGTTTACAAAGGAAAGGAATTGATGGAGGAATTGGCTTGGGTCACTTATACACCATGCTCCGGTCTAGTACACCGGAGCATTGGACCCAAGCCTTTGCCCATTGATAGAATAGAAAGAAGGGAAAGCAATTAAATATTCACCTTTTATTTGGATGTTTGAAAGGAAATGAATAGAATAGAAAGTAACTTATGAAAAAAAAAAAAAAAAAGAACTTCTCTCGTAAGAAGCATGCTCACAAAATTCAAGATTCAATTTTCGAAAAATTGTGGGTTCCAGTTAGCTCAACTGGTAAAGTCTCTTGTTGTCGAGTAAGGGACCTGGGTTCAAATCCCGCCTACACCAAAAACCAATTGGTGTCTTGGCCTGATGGTAAGAGCAACTATCATGAGCGGACGCCATAGGTTCAAATATACGTGTGTGTGAGTTTAGATTAGAATTTCTATCATATATCAAAAAAAAAAAAAATTTTGAAAAATTAGGACACGTTAAGGTTGTCCTTAGATGTATTTTAAGTTGTGTTTTAGGGAGGGCGATTATGGTGGTGGTAGATTTGGGTTTGTGTCGTGGGATGTTGTAGTGGAGTAGGGTGGTGTTGCATTGCGGTGGGAAGTGAAGCAATCAGGTGCATCAAATGTGATTGTCAAAAATTAACATGAACATTTTTGTCCACTTAGGTATAACTGGGAAAAACTCTAATCAAGATCTGCCAAATGGGTGGCAAAATCTTGCAAACGCTCTTAAAGCCCATTTTCAACACATTATCAGACGGAGTCTAAAAGAGCAAACATTACTTTTGATTCTTTATGTTTGCCATATTCTCCAATTTCGGTCCTTGAGTTTCAAAAGTATTAAACAAATTCCTTAAAGTTTGTAAAATGATCCAATTTAGTTATTAAATTTGCTCCATTTTCCAACTTGATCATTACCAATGCATAATGGTACCATGTCTGCAGGGCATAGGAGAAATAATCGATAGGTAGCCTTACTCCTAGTTTTGGAGAGGCTAATTCCTACTCAACTCATCACATTAAGAAAAGAATTTTTTGAAACTTTTTCTAAATTTTTACAAACTCATATAAGAAAGAAATATTATGATTTTATGAATGAAATACAAACTGAAATCAACTTCTTTGAATGCCTTGATAAGTATTATAAGCCCAAAATTTTAACCGATAGAACCACAAATTTTTTGTTACAAAAAGAAGCTACACATTGAACTATCATCACAAAAGCTAGACCATTGACTACAAATACTAGACATATCATTCCTAACACTAGGCATATAATTCCTAACACTAGTCCATTGACTACAAACCATGCATCCATAATTCCTAACACTGGACCATTGAATACAAACAATGCAAACCAACAAATGGTTGCCGACAACATTCATTTTGCTAAAAAACATTCACTTTCATTTTGAGAATGGAAGAAATAAAAGTTTCGACAAACATGATAGCATATAGAGGGCACTACAGGGAAAGCTAGTAGGATCACATTGCAAACACCAAAAACCCCAGCTATATCAAAATAAAAAGTTCAGTGTCCTAGTATCAACTATAACTGTTTAGCTAAGGAAAGTAATTAGATCACAATTCCACATTTAAAATTTTGAGCTTATCCAAGTTGTGATTTCCCATATTTCCAAAAGCTTTACAATGATTGGATCTCTCTTGACTGCTTTTTTTTTCTTTTTCATTTTTTCGAAAAACTCAAACGTTTTGGATTGATCACATCCACTCGTATCATAATTGTTCGACCATCACCCTCATCGGTCCATTTGATGGATTCCTTCTCCAGTTGCTTCAAAATCTGCAAAAAAACATATATATATATATATATTTTTGTAAATGGAGAAATTAATTAAAACCGAGGCTAATAATATTAAAAACTATAGATAACAGTATTTATCCTTCTCATTACTAAGCAGGGTAATACTCCTTTTTGAAAACGCATTTCAAGAAACTCACAACCACACATGGCTCAAAATCTTACTACACAAAACAATTCAGACCCAACAAGGTCTGTCCCAAAAGAAATGAGTTATTTTGGTTGCAAAAGACCACAGGTATAAGGTCGTTAGAATTATATTAACATTGGAATGGATCCCGCCACTTAGCCAAAAAAAGAAAAAGAAAAGAGGAATGGATCCCGCCTTGATTTTGTAGCTACAATCACACAAGTCACAAGCCGAAGCCTTTAAGGTAACAGAGGCCTGTCACTGTGACTCAGAATCTCCAACAGCACGCAAGTGTCTTTTCTCCCTTACAAAGGTCTCAGATGGCTTAGAACAAGGATAGATGAAGTGAGGCCTACGAGGCTGGTGTGTGTTTTCCCAAAAATTACGGCAATGGCCAAGGCTCTAAGCCACACCTACTGGCCAGGTGGCCAGTTCCGAAATCCTCCTTTAGTGAAAAATCCTGGCCATGGAAGGAAAAAGCAAAGCAAGAGAATCCTTATTCTCAAGGATAATCTGGAAGCCTCAAAGAAAAATCTGGGAGAATTAATATGTCCAAGTCCAACCGCACTTCATAAGAGTTATCCAAAACACACACCACCTCACGGCTGTTAAGGAAATAAACACTATTGACAGCATCACTGATACTGCGGGTCAGCCAGCAGTATCTCTTCCATACATAGACCCCATGAGTCATAAAGTAGCTAAGTCAAATATCAAGCCTGTCAAGGAAAAACAGCACCAAGCCATCTGTCAAGGAATTGATTCTCACGTGAGAATCAATTCCTTGACAGATGGCTTGGTGCTGTTTTTCCTTGACAGGCTTGATATTTGACTTAGCTACTTTATGACTCATGGGGTCTATGTATGGAAGAGATACTGCTGGCTGACCCGCAGTATCAGTGATGCTGTCAATAGTGTTTATTTCCTTAACAACGGCTATATCCTCCCTCTATCACTACATCCATCTCTCTCAAAATCCAGAACCAGCATCAGTTTTCCTTACTGGGTGAGCAAGTACTGGACTGGATCGCTTCACCAGCAATCAAGACGTAATCTTGGTTAAAGTGGTGGATTGAACTGCCTAGAACGAACCTGAGCCTAGGTGAGGTCATCACTAATATAAACATGTGAATCAGATCAACACCTCTTAACACGTTTATCAAAAGACATTGAAGATCAAAACTAAACAATATTTGAATCTTTTAGCATGAATAAAAATTTGTAATTTGTTACAGCTGCATAATATAGAGAAGATTCACAACGTAAAAGATGAATTTATTGCATACGATATGCTATTGACTTAAACAATAATTTGATCATAATAGTATGTCATTAACAATATGACTGATCTAACAGATGCCAAAATTTTCAATTCATTTGCTATATAATTCAATATATAGGAATGAAATGTAAAAGTAACTCCGACAAAAAAAAAATTTGCTAAAGCAACAATTTTTTTTTTTTTTTTTTTTTTTTTTCTTCTAACATACGTTTTCCATAAGAGAAATTGAAATAAAAAAAAAAAGATTCCCGAAATGAATAAAATAAAAGCATATCCTTGGCAACTCAAACGAGAATTGCATGAATTTGGTCCATCAATGAAAGAGGGGCTCGAGCAAAAATCAAATCCGTGCAAATCCTCAAATTTGAAATGAGATAATTTGTATACTAACGTTAAGGAGGGTTTCTTCAATTTATCTTAACACAAGTTTTTCAAATGTTAAAAACGGCCACAAAGAAAAGGTCCACATGTTTCCACATTTCCTATAAGTGCCCACCTCTGTTGCATTCCATCGTATTATCTCACCATGTTAATGGGTGCTATAGCCTTCATTACAGTCCCATTTTGGACTTAAGTAGCAATTAATTAAGATTTGCTTTGTTTTTCCATTATCTCCATATTTCTTGCAAAAGTTTGTCATTTCCTTTACATTCCTTGAATAATTCCATTCTTTGCCAAAGCCAATAATCCTCAACACAAGCTCATTGATAAAAATTGTATCCCATAGACATGCATGTTAGCATGTCCCATTGGAGCAAGAAATACAAAAATAGACGTGTTGATGCTTCGGAGTTTCCAGGAGATGGTACACTTTTAAGTGAACCCTAAACTAGGCTGACCTTAATGAATGTGTTGCAGTTTAAAGTCCAAACAAAAATGTAAAAATCATAGCCCCAAAAGCAAATAAAACAGATTTAGATTGCTTATATTGGCTTGATAATTTAGTCATACCAGTCGTTTCCGAGCTCCCTTTTTGGTATCTTCATCGCTGGTCCCCACTATGACCTTAAGGTATTTAAAAGCTGATAAAAGCAAAATACAAAGTCCTGTCATCCACTTTTTGTCATTTTATTTTGGTCTCTTGAGAAAGAAAGAAACGTCTTGAACCAAAGGATCAAGTGGCAGAAATGTCATTAATGCAAGTCATGTCACATATTCTCAAATTTAGAGAACAAATGGAGGAGAAGAATGGCATACCTGGGATGCCAGAAAAAGAAGTCAAATGAAGCCTCAGAAGGCTTAGGGCATCCTTGGGTTCATGGTCATGCAAGTCAAGGGACACTAAATCATCTCCACTGTTAAATTGAAACTTGTTAGCGATTTATAAGGCAATCAACGGGACATGCAACTCAAGAAGAAAATAATTACATTGCAACAACCTGGTTTCAAGAAGCTTTTCAGAAGATTTCTCATCTGCCTCTCGTGCCTTTCTGTTAAAAAAGTGCCCCTAGAATTTTCAAACAATAAAAAAATCTTAAGGGAAAAATATATACAAAATAAATCAGAAAGACACATCAATGCTTAATAATATTTCCAATACCATTTATTATTAAACCTCATCTTTTTAAACTTCTGCTAATGTGCTAAATCATTTCTCATGTATATTACCCCTTACATCAATCAAATAAGGATGTCACATCCCAGGAATAGAAATTGCCTCCACTCACTATAATCACAAAACCACCACCAACTAACCACCTTGAAGGAGAAAGATAGTTCATGCTTCATGTGCCATAGTTGCAAAATAAGTTATGACCTGGAAAGATTTGCTTTAGACAATTACATATTAAAAAAACCAGAGTTTGAATCTGGCATCTTCTATTAATATCTGATACCTTGTGCCCATGAGTAATTATTACAGCACACTGCCCCTAAGCCTTGGCACAGGTGGTTAAGAAGGGTGGGTTGAAGTAGGTCCTACTTTTTAATTAATCTATGGAAATAGACTAAACAAGTGAGTATAAGTAAAATAAAAATGGTTTATTAAGATAAGATTAAATAAATATCAATACAATGAATTGTTTCAAGACTGAACCTAAATAAATTGAACCTCATCATACTAAAATTAATTTGATTGAATATGCTTACCAATTAAACATGGATAAAAAATATTTCTTGAATCATTACTGAAAAGATTTTACTTGTCCATTATCTAATTCTTAGAGAAGAAAAGTTTCAGTAACTTCTTGATCACTATACCAAAGAAAAGGTGGAAATCAAATTTATAGAAATAAAAGAAAAGTTTTCAAAGCCAAATGAGAGTTGCTGAACAATAGGAAGTATTACATTTGCAATTATTTTCATCTAATATAAAACAAAGATACCATACCTGTTCTAGAAGTTTGTTTGCCCGTGCATAATCACCCTTCACAAACGCATCAACAGCCTGCAAAGCAACTCTCAATGGTGATTTGGAATGATCAACATGACAGGGAATTTGCACACCCACAAAAGTGCATATCAAATGTAAATGTCAGTGGAAGTTTGTGGCCATGCTACAGAAGCAGAAAAATTGTACAGAAAGTAATGCTGTGGATATCATATCTCCCTTTCATTCTTCTTTTTTTGATAAATCATATCTCCCTGTCATTCTTAAAGCAACAAGACCACTATTATCTCATTGATTTGATAAAAATCCCCCTACCATACTATTCCTATGAATATTCTACACAGATGTAGCAAGTACAATTTCCAAGAGCAAAAGATAAACTAAAAAAAGAAAAAGGAGGATCTTACAGCTTGGTAGTATTCTTTCATCGTAATCCAATATTCCTTCACAGCTTTACGTAGGACCTCATAGCTATTCTCATCATCTTCATCTATTTCAGAAGAATGTTTATGTGGCATAAGGCAATAACATTACAAAAGCTATTTGAATTAGAAGCTGAAGACAAGAAAGCAATACAAAGCAATACCATATCACAAACATAAATCATATACAGTAAAAGAGAAAAATTAAGCCGTAAATTAGAGAATGGCAACTCATGTTCTCATTATGATTAAGCTGATATGGTGTTGAAGGCATCTCATAGAACAAGATCAGCTACTGGTTCCATGAAATGTGAGAGACTGGATTCAAGATTAGCATAGAACAACATCTAAGCCTTAGTCCCAAAATTTGGCGTCGACTATGGATCCTCAACAAACGAATTAGGGTCAACCACATGTATTTTTTTCCACCATTCTATCATATCCAAAATCATACTCTTTGTGACCTCCTTATTTGATATGTCATTTTCTACTTTAGTTCTTCCTTTACCTTCATCCCCCTGACTTGAATCAACTCACTCTTCCTCACTCGTGCATTAATCTCTCTCCTCTACACATAACTAAACCATCTCAAGTGATTCTCCATCATCTTTTCATCAATAAAGGCCAACCCTATCTTTAAGCAAATTGAAATTATCTTTAAATTCAATCCTTAAATTTAATTTATCTTTTAAAGTATGTATTGCGAGAAATGTCATTGAATAAGGATAATATGAGTAAAAAAAATCCAATAATTAATCATATCCTGATATATCTGAATCTGTCATATTACACTATTACTAGTGTCACAAACCTTTTACATTAAAACATTTTCTTTGCAATCTAATCAAGCATTGTGTGTGTGTGCATGTGTATTATTATTTATTAGACTTCATTCCAAAATTAGAATGGAACTTTGGGAAAAAGAAACTTCCTAATTACAACTAAATTCAATTTGTAGGGCTCAAGTTGTAGAGAAGCAAACAAGCGAGTATCAAATAATAGCTTTCAAATACTGTGTTAATGTCCTCTATAAAATAATCTTGGAAATAAATTACTCCCTCATAATGCAAAATAAAAATCGAACTTCATACCATCTCTAGTAACTTCTATTGGTTGCACAGTAGCAATCTTATGCATTGTAGCAGTGTCTGTAAAAGTTTCAACCACTGGTTTACCAAATGCTCTCGATCTCCTTACTGGAACAATTCTTTTGGGCACTTCCTCACATCTTTCAGGAACAGTGAACAATGCTTCTAAAACTTCCTTCTGAAGAGCAAGTCTGTCTTTGTCTTTTTTTGGTGACTCTGTTACATTTTTTGTCATAATTCTAGCTCCATCACTGCATAGGCAAAAATCAAGTGATGGAGATTTTGATCTATGCAAAATGAGAAGGATGACCAAATATAAAGTGACCTTCCCAAATCAGATCCTTTCCTTAGCTATATCTAGTCCACAGGAGTGAGCTAGTAAATAACAGAAATGGCAAGAACGCACCTGCAGGAAGAATCTAGGTCTTGGCACTTCTCTGAAGACTGTCAAAAGAACATGGATCAGTAAGAGAGAACAAGAAAATTAGGAGGTAATCAATAATTATTTTGTCTTTTACGCCAAGTTTGAGTTAAGAAAACATTGAAGACCTATCAAAAGATCTTATCAATGTACAAAGACGGTAACCATACGATAAACAAAATATATATATATATATATATATATATATAATTGAATGACTAAATATACAAATTAATATACTAACAGTGAACTTCAGTATAAGAAAGCAGTAACAGCCATAATTCATTAATTAATTATCACTATCGGATATTATTGTGCTATAGACCTGAGGGAGACCATTGTTAAGGACATGATACAAAAAGTGTTCATGTTCTACAAAAGATGATTAAGATCTTATCAGTGTCAAAATAGAAAAATGTGACCTCAACTTTTAAAATCCCATATAATGGGGCATTCAGAAAGATTAATGTACTGGATGCATTTAACTACCAACTAAATATATTTCTCTACTACATTGGTCGTCTTGTCTCTTCTCCATCAAGGACCATCACATCTTATAAATGAAGCTCACAATATTAGATGAAGTCAAAGTTAAGAATATAGGTGCAGCATAAAAATATTCATAAACTAACTGCAAGCAATCATAAAGGTTAATGTATAAATGATCTTGGGATTCAAACTCTACAATAGAAAGTCTCCATGCAGTAAAAATATAGTAAGGCACCAGTCAAAACTTATCAATATATATATAGGCACTATTCACAAGAGAAATGAAAGAAGTATCACTATCGCATAAAAGTATTATATAAATTTTAAATAAAATAAATAAATATATATCTAGATTACAATTGAGTAGAGGGCTAGAGGCACAAAATTAAGACTAAAGCTTACTTTTTTGCCAGCCAACTCAACAACATCATCACACTTCTCCAATGTTGAAGCTGACAAGTCAAGAAGTTTCTCCATGCTCTACGTGATCAGCAAAAATCAATCCTTCAAGATTGTTGAGGTAGGTAATATATTAAAGGATTTATATATGCTAATAGTAACATTTTACACATTGAAAAAACTCAAAACATGGATCTTCTAATAATGATCTGCAATTCATATTTGGTGCAGAAAAAGGTGAAAGATTGAATTTTATATTTATAATGTGAACTCAATAGGGGGAAATTGAAAGATTTTTCTCATTGGCATCCTGCAATGAATATGTTATTGGTATTAACAATTTTTAGAAAGAAAAAAATTACGTCAAAAGATATATCATTTATCACCCCAATTCTACTCAACAATGCCCTAACACTAACAAATTTGAAGTGCCAAGGAACACTACATGGCTCCAACCATCAGAATCAATTATTTCATCAACCTCAAAAACAACAAAATATCATTTGTATTGGCACACACATCAGAAATCAGGTGATGAGGATGAAAATATCTTTCTTTTTTGCTTTTTTCTATTTAATTAAGCATCCTCTAAAGCTTGATAGATATAATCTGAAAGTTTTAGTAAAGTTTTTCCAACTCGTGTGTGTGCATAACATCTGACCCCCAATACTAGTCAATGCTTCCTAATGAATTCAGATACCACTTCTTTCAAAGTGAGAGAGAAGATTCAATGTGGTGCATATAAAACATTAACCCAAAAAAACACCACCTTAACCATAAAAGTGAATGTGCACTATACCTTTTGCACATCATAACCACAAAAGCCTGCAAATTCAACAAAATGCCTGATTAAGCATCATATCAAACTCTGCAGTAAAAAAAAAAAAAAACAACAACAACAACAACAATACCTAAATTATAATTTCTGCAGCATACAAGGAAAAATAGTCATCTTTTTACCTGCCTTAATAATATTTGGCAAAAATAGAAAATTGTTTTTACCAATAGGAGAAAAAGAAAGAATATTAAGGTTTAAATGTCAGGAAAACTGATGAAAGAACAGATCATAAATCCACATGGTTTAACATATTCCTTCCCTGAAGTTACTTCATACATACAAACAAACTTCAATAGAGAATTTGTTAATTGTCTGAAAGGATAATGAATGGCATAAATGGCTAGAGCAACAAGGAAAATTTACCAAGAACTTCTTGGATCACATTCTCGTCTAGTTGGAAGCCATCTCCAAGCATTTTAATCATAAAGTCGTCAATATTATCACATGTAGTACCCTTTCTTGCTCTCATACTTGGCGGAACTTCTTCACTCCGTATCTCAGAGATGGACAATTCTTTTGAATCTAATTTTGGTGGTTTTGTTGCTTCAGGATATTCTTTAGTTACTGGCCTCAACGTAACATAATCTTTTGCAATGACACCTGAAACAGTACCTATTGATGCAGGACACACTTTTGATTTCAATGCTCTCGTAGTTCTTCCTCCATTATGAGACTTCTGACGAATGTTATCAGATGACATTTCTGAAGGCATTGCATCTCCAGTACCCAAGTCAGATGACACTTCTAAAGATGTTGAACTTGCACACTCTAATTTATCTTTAGATACGCAAGTAGCACTGTTAGAGGTACTTTCATGTGATGCACAAAGAATTTCACTAGCCATATCTACGTTGCGCCTTGCCTGGCAATAAGCAGAGGCTATGTCCTCAAGAGAAAATGCAGAGCCAAAAACTTCAAGCAACCCCTGCAGGTCCCTTTTTTCAGCATCACAATGTGCATCGCATGAAGTAACTGCTTGCATTTTATATAATCTTCACAATGTAAGAGGGAAACAAAATGTCAGTAAGAAATTAGGAATCCCACCAGATGAGAAGAGGTTGATTGAAGTCATTGTATACTTGCATAACTGTAATTCCAGGAAATTTCAACAAAAAATCCCATCTACATCAACATTAAAAGATGTTTACTAGACTGCAGACATTTTACTCGTCTCTCCACTACTGCCAAACAAGAAATACTCTCTTCTTTAATATACAACATCCAATAATACAACCTAATTAGCATATATAAAATTACCAACCCACTAGTTTGTTCAATTAAGTGACAGAAAAATTTCTTGTAGAAAGAGACATAAGATTCAGATCAACTAAACTAAGAACGTCTTCGGTCAATTATCTGGAACATACGATACATACATACATTACTACCATATGGAGTCCTCTACTCTTCTTACATTATCTCAACCACTAGAGATTCAGATCATTTTTTAAAATATCAGACATATCATATAATCGGCAGACAAATTTACCTCCATTACACACATATCAAGTTGATTATATTCTCATCAAAAGTTAAAAATTGAAAAAATAAATAAAATTAACTTATGCACCAAATTAGGATAAGATTTTAGAACCGGACAATAGGTTATAAGTAAGAGACACATAAGTCAGATATATGCTATCAATAAATACAAGCCTGAGAAGCAAAAAATCAATAAACAACTTCTTTATTGTATCAGACAAAAGGACAACACATGAAATGGAAATGAGATAATAACAATCAATATAATATGGATTTTCAAAAAATGATTCACTAATTACCAATAGTTTAAAAACCAAACCATTTCAACGATCAAAAGTCCGATCAGGTCGACCATGATCAGACTGTGACATCAGCATAACATCGTAAACACATCGTTATTATTTAGAAAATAGACTAATACATTCTTTTATATAAAATTATCTTACTTGTAAAAAATATTAAAAAAAAAGTAAGAGGTTTTATACAATATATATATATATATATATATATATATACATATATAGTATCTCAATAAATTCCATGTTTATATTCCTTATTTATATGAGAGCACAAATCATGTTTGTTTAATGTCATAATACATATTTATTATGGTTTTAATATTGTCTAATCCTAAATATATTAATTAACAAATATTTAGAGGTAAAAAAAATTGAATGTGAAAACTTTTTTTTTTTTTTAGATAGATAGAATTGAACCTATGGCACCTGCTCCATTATGATTGTTCTTGCCATCAAGCCAAGAAACCACTACATTCTTTTTTGGTGTAGGTAGGATTCGATCTTAAGTCTCTTATTCGACGACAATAGACTTTACCCATTGAGCTTATTAGAATCCATAAATTTGTGTATCTATTAATGAAAGGTAATAAGACCAGATTTAAAATCGACTTACAATCCGATCAGTCTGATTTTCAAACACTACTAATAACTATGATTTGTGACAGTACAGTACTGTCATTAGTAATGATAAAGGGTTATGGTAAGTTGAAGAAACATCATCCAATGACAAAACGGGCAACAATTTTGAAACATCCAGAAAAGGAAATGTGAATATATAATTTTGGTGTCAGAGAGATTTAGGGAAAAAGTGATAGATGCACAGGGTTAGGAGAATTTCAACCATTACTCATTCTTCTCAATCTAGTAAAAAGGTTGACTATACAAAATTGAGTTTCTATTTTGAAACACACGTACAATAGAAAAATCTAAACTCTGTTTGTTACTTTACATCCATTTTCTCAGTATCCAAAACAGATGATAAAAGAAAGACACTGGTAATCAAAAAGTGTGAAAAAAAATAGAAGTTACACAAGGATTCTAGAGGGATTTCAATCATCATCTCTAATAACCTAAATGGAGCTTTTTAAGTTTCGGAAAACACAAAAACAAGATACATCACAAAACTCAAGGTTTTCCATTTCTTTATTTTATCTTTTCCTCTATTTCCCTGGAAACCGAAAAGATTGCTTAAGACACTCTCAAGAAAAAGTTGAGCAAAAAATGTGACAAACTCAGTCAGAAGAATTTCATTCATCAATAAACTCCAATATAAGTTAATTTCATAGAACACACAGCAATAGGAAAAACAGACTCAAAACTACAATGTGACACAAAATTGATAATTGAATATAGTTTAAGACAGTTTTCATTTTCAGCATTGGTTTTACCACTAATTACACCCATTTCAAACTCATACAATAAGATAAAGTAACTGAAGGTGATTGAAAAACAATGATGAGGAAGAGATCAATAATCTCTTATAGTTTAAGACAGTTGTCATTTTCAGCATTGGTTTTACCACTAATTACACCCATTTCAAACTCATACAAAAAGATAAAGCAACTGAAGGTGATTGAAAAACAATGATGAGGAAGAGAATCAATAATCTCTTACTTGACAATTGAGTGGTGAGAGAGCAATTGAACAGAAAGCTTGTCCCATTCTCTCTCTCTCTCTCTCAAAAGGCTATGCTTCTCAAGGAAGAAGATGGAGTAATGGAGAGTCTAAGGCCCATTTGTAGAGTTGTTTGGTGAAGTATGGGGGAATGCCAAAAACTAATCGGTTATAAATTAATTAAAATAATTATAAGAAAATTAAAACGTGATGCATGACCAAAAAGTGTCACTTCTGGAGCAATTTAGTTTGTAAATGACAAATGTGATCTTCTCACGTGATCTTAAAAGAGGTGACACATACACTTTTTGCAAAAACACGTTTTTTTTTTCTTCTTTTGTTGGTAAACTATAGAGGATGCCAACAGGAAAATAATCATTAAAAAAAAAAAAAAAAAAAAAGGATCTGAAATGAAAATGGAAGGTAGATAGAAGATTAGAATGTGAAAATAGCTTCAAAGTTCATAACATGACTCAACCTAAACTTGCATTAATACAAAATAATAACACCTACTTGTGCACACCTCCTGTGCACTATATATTTATTATTTTCATCAATAAAGTATCTATTACTTACCAGAAATAATTAATAACAAATAGTTGATATTTGAATCTTAGAGACATTAATTTGCTCATAAGAATACTTTATCAGCTTAGGAAAAATATAATTCGATTTACAAATTGTTGGATGCATATAGCTGAAGAAAAAAAAATCAATAGCTGGCATTGTTTCAAGCAATAAATAAACCCATTTTATCAGATTAAAATAAGCAACAAATAAGAATAATAAAGCAATAGATAGGAATATATAGAGAGATTACTTGAAAATAGTATTCAAAGTTGTCCTTGTTCCTACATATGTTGTAAGCAAGCAGATGGTTGATGATACTCAAAACTAAAAAAATGGCAACAAAGGCACCGATTTAATGTTGATATTAACATCAGTTTTTCCCAATAATTTAGATAATAAAAAATAAAAATAAAAACACACAAACAACAACAACAACAACAACAAAAAACAATTAGTCAAAAATCTTCCTTCTTTTTTTATTTCTACCGGTTTGTTCGATTCTCACTATTCTACAACAAAACAGTGCCATAAAGACAAAGAGAAAAAAATATTACAAAATATAAATATGATGAATACATTTAGTTTAGAACAAATTCCAATCATTGACGATGTTTTTTAGCACTGGTCAAGCCAATTTTATTTATGGATGATTAAATATACACTCTATGGAGATGACAAAACAATCTTGATGGATAAACAGGGAGAATGTATCTATTCTTGCCTAAATATTTCACAGCGGCTAGCTTAAAAATTAATCAATGTACACATTAAGAACAAAGTTAATCGTCAGCTACTGCTTCAAAAATCAGAAGAGTTTTCCTTCTATTCATTTCATTCAAAAATTCAATACAACAGAAACTACACTTTCCTTTTCTATTCCTTCCCTTCAATTTCTCGCCAATCAAATGGAGAGTGGAAATCTAAATGTGATTAAAAAGTTGCACATAGCTTAAACCAAATTCCAATCATGGCCATTTTGTTTTAGCACTACAAGCTCACAGTACTAATATTAATCCACAGATAATAATGACAGAGCAATATAGAGGAAGAGATTGAATTTCAAACATTACTCAAATATATAACAATCAAGATTTTCTTTCTTTTCTTTCAATACATTTGTTGAATAACTACACAAAATTAAGTACACTTTTTGTGCTTTCATAACTCATTACTTTCCACTCTATTTCTATTATTTTCTTCCAGTTTCTTGCCAATCAAGCAACACGCTAGAGACAAAGTCGAAAAGCATTGATGTTAGCAACAATCAAAGCCATTACAAACTCTCTAAGAACAGAATTAGCATCCACTGATTACGGAAGAAAAGCAATGTAGAATCGTAGATGAGTGGAAATGACACAGTGCTTAAACCTAAATTAATACTCAAAAGTTTTCTTACTAGTATTTTCTTTCATTTTCTCAACAATCAAACAGATAGCACATGTTTATAAAATCGGTTTCTATCATTACGTTTTTAACATTTTCTTTCCGTTTTGTTCCGTTGCTTTTTCATTTTCTCGGAAACCAAACACAGTTAGTTTAGAACAAATTGTATTAATAGCCTAGTAGTGTAGTGATTGATTATTTGCAGCGATGAAGTTGAAAACGCAATGCAGAGGAAGTGAATGAGAGATTGCTTACTTTGAGTTGAGATTGAGCGCTGACAGAGCAATGATCACACACAAAGCGCTCTCTTCCTACTCACTCTATGCTAATGGGAAAGAAATAGTGTCTACTTGACTGAGAGAGTGAGAGAAGGAGGGGTAGTATTTATATTTATAGGGTGTGCTTCGTCATTTTATGGAGGAACTGCCAAATGTAATTGCGAAATTATATTTTAATAATTAAATAAATTGAATATTGAAAATGCCGAAGCGTCGGTTTTGGCGCTGTTTAGCTTCCCCGCGCGATGTCAAAGAAGGTGGTAAACAGGTACAGCCCTTTTTTTTTTTTCTTTTTTTTTTTTTAAGGGTATTACATTTAAATAATAAAGGATCAAGTACAAAATAATATGATAATTCCAAAGGGGTATTACAATTTAAGTTCTCTTAACCCAATCTCTCTACCTAGGCCTCCCTAAATATAAATATAATTTCTTAACTTTGTCTATATATGTAGGGTATGGGAGATTACATACACTTGTAAAGAATAGTCAAAGATTCGAATAACTCTAGACACGTTTATTCTAAAAAGAAAAAAAAAAAAATATATATATATATATATATATATAATATATAATAATATGGGGTGTACTATACTTTCAATATCTATCAATGAATACGATCAAATAGGGAGGCATACATAACAAAAATTAACTGGCTAAGAGACATTTTTTCTTAACGAGTAAATATGCACAACGGTGAACCATGGTCCATGAGGGGTAACTCAACTGGTTCGGTCTTGGGTGTGCTCCCCAATGATCATTAGTTTGAGTCAAAGTTGTAGATACTGTTTTGGTGCCTGTTCCTGTTTGGCCATTGGAATGGTATATTTTGGTACTGGTCAATACCGGTGTTTTGTTTCGGGTTTACCGCTATATATATATATTTACTTATTTATATGTTTATTCATCAAAATCTATAATTTGTTAAGAATTTTTCAAATTATAAGCCCATATCAATCTTAATACTAATAATAATATTATGCACTTGTATTTGAATAATATAATAGAAATATAAAAATAAAACCTAAAGAAATATCACTTAAAAAAAAAAAAAAAAAAGAGTGTATGACACGCCAAAGTGCAAATGGAATGAAAATTTCAAACAAATATCTAAGACTAACATCACGTGAAGGCCTGAAGGGGCAGGTCACGGCACTTGAACCAAAAAGACAAAAAAAAAAAAGTAAAGAAAAGGTACAGAGAGAGAGCTGGGCGGAAAAAAGAAAGAAGAAGAAGAAGGGGGCAGGTCACGGCACTTGAACCAAAAAGTAAAGAAAAGTACAGAGACAGAGAGAGAGTGGGCGGAAAAAAGAAAGAAGAAGAAGGAAGAAGGGAAGAGAAGAAGGAGAGCAGAGAAAGCTCACTTGTACATGACTATGGTGGTGACTTGATTTTTTTTTTTTTTTTTTTCTTTTTCAGTTATTTATTCATGCCGAAATTAGTATACCGGCCGAAATTGGCCAGAATGACCGAAACTCGGCGAAATGGGCCGAAATTTTTTCCAAGGTGGAATAAGGGGGTTTCTGGTTCCGGTTTACACACCAGTACGAGATTTTCCAGCCATTCCAGCCGGAACGGAACGGTATTTACAACTTTGGTTTGAGTCCTCTCAAGACCACCTACCCCCAAGTGGCTAATAAGGTGTTACGAGTCTCCCTAGAATTAGTTGAGATGCGTGCAAGCTAGCCTAGACATCTAAAGTCATATATATATATATATATATATATATATATATATATATATATATATATAACTAAGATTTTAGAGCAGAGAATGAAGTCATCGCCTAGTTGTAGGGTCAATAATCTTTATTTGACCCATATGCAAAAGTTTGACGTAACTACAATGTGAGTCCAATTTTAGGGTAAGTGCTTGGGAATGTGTTAGGCATCCAAACCCATATGATTTCTAACCTAGTTGTAGGGTCAAGAATCGTTATTTGACCTATATGCAAAGGTTTAATGTAACCACACTATGAACCCAAATTTAGGATAAGTGTTTTAGGAATATGTTAAGCATCCAAACCCATTTAATTGAATATACCATCCTCCACTCGTAGCTCCTAACCATGTTTTAATTAGGATCCCCCTAAGCATGCATAAGAAGAAAAATTATATTTTAAATCTTATAATTTGGGGGTGTAACAAATTAGACCCAAAATTTCAAAAGCAACAAATTAAAATCTAATTTCCCAAAAAAAAAAAATTTTTACATTTTCAAGTTGAGCTTAAATTCTATACGGAGCCGGTAGAGAGAGAGACATTTACACCCTCCAATAGGGTCTTGCCACGCCATATTTGTGCAAATTAAATATTAAAGCCTACCACACCCAATCAACTCCTATTTTTCTCATCTCTCATAAGATGAAAGATATGATCTATGAAAACAATTTTTTTTTTTTTTAAGGGACTGGCGGCCGCAATGGATATCACCTACTGTGGTGGTGTTGGTTCCGGCCACAGGAGGAGGTAGATGGCAGAGCAAAGTCTGCCATGGTGATTCTCATTCAGCCATTGAAGTAGCCAAGAAGGATCTGGAGTGAGAGATGAGAAAAATGGGAGTATATTGAGTGTGGTAGGCTTTAATCTTTAATTTGCACAAATATAACGTGACAAGACCCTATTGGAAGGTGTAAAAGTCTCTCTCTACATCGGCTCAGTATAGAATTTAGATTAAACTATTGTTTTCGTCCCTAAACTATACATGAGTTTCATTTTTTGTCCCTCAAATTTGAAAAGTTCGTTTTTCGTCCTTGAATTTTGAAAAAGTTTATTTTTACACATGAATTTCTTCCCTAGATTTTTTTACAAAATGACGAAATTCATGCATAAAAATGAACTTTTTCAAAGTTCAAGGGATGAAAAACGAACTTTTTCAAAGTTGATGAATGAAAAACGAAACGAAATCAATATTTTTGGCTTAGAATTTAATCTCTTTCAAGTTAATTCAAGTTTCGCGAAGTGTACACAACTACAACCACAGACGGAGCCGCATGTAATCCAACCTCTCAAGTCCCAACCGTTCTAAAATAGACGCAGCTGGAACCACTTCATAAACCTTCTACTCCAAAAACCCTGTAATATCAAAATCTCACTCTCTAAATAGATTTATCTCTTCAACCCTTTTTCACTATCAACCTCCTAAAGGTATTCTCTCTTTCTCTTTCTGTCGTGATCATGCTTAAATTCATTGATTTCTGGAGAATTTGTACTAGGATGATTGGAATTGAATTGGGTATTACAATTTCTGGGTTTCTTTGATATTTTCCCTGTTAAGTTTCTCTGGGTTTTGGGGGGTTTGTTCTTTGGTGGCATAAATCTGGCATTTACTCATTTATTGGATTTCATTAGCCTTTTTTGAAGTTGGGTTTGGCTTAGTTTCAGTCTCTAAAGAATTTGCTATAGAATTTGTGAGATCTCATGCTGTTGGTTCTTGAATATCTGCTATTGAATAACCCGAATTGTTATTTTTTCTTTATTTTCCAAGACAAAACAAACATTGATGTGAGTTTTGAGCATGAGAGCATGCTGTTTTTTCGTTGCTGGAAATATATGATGAACATTGAGAAAATGTTGGAATAGAAGTAAGTAGAAAAATTTATAATTTGCTTTTATTCCTTGATAGTTGATACAAACTGTGTGAATCTCAAAGTTTATAATAGACTTTTCTCAAAAGAGATAGATATGCAATACTATTTGATATATTCATATATAAGCATGCATGAATTTGGTGACATCCAATAAGATTGGAACTATGCAATATGGGAACAAGGAGGAAAATGTGTAATGTAAAACTTTTCATTCTAAACACAAAACTCCTCTCAAAATTAAGATGAATAGTGGCTTATTTAAACCGGTTGAAGTGGAACTTCTCTTTTTATTTTTCCAATAACCAAATATTAAAATAAAAAAAATTCCCGCACTTTATTCTTACCTATCAAAAAAAAAAATCTCCATTCTTTTGTTGGCATCCAATTTAAGCCTTATTTAACTTTTTTGGTTGTGAAACTTTTTTTTAATTGAATTTGGTTTTTAATGTTTAAATAATGTATTGGTTTAGCCCTTTAGGAGTTCATGAGTTATGACTAGTCATAAACAGAAGAAAAGATTTCATGATTTATGATTTGATTTACTTTGGAAGTAATGCTAATGCATGCTCCAGAGGGACTTTTTTTGTTTGGTTAGTGATTTTGAAGGCATGTATGTGTTTGGTAAAGATATGATTAAACTGTTAGATATCATTTATAAATAAACTTTTGTATTTTTCTTCTCTTTTCCTTTTTCCTACTGTAGCGAAGTCATGGTGTAAACCCTCCTTTGAAGTGGGATGAAGTAACAAGCTGTTCATGCATTTGTTACTCCCATGCTATTATAAACAGAAAATTCTAGTTCTAAATACTCTGTAAGAAAAACTCAGAAGATACTATTTCTATAAAAATCCTTATCCACTTGCCACACTCTATTTGTCAATTTATATAATATCTTACAATCTCCTCTCTTTTCTACCCTACGATGAAACAAGGAAGGATACCTAGTTCTCTTTCGTCCCTTTTATATTTAAAACATCTAAACAAAGGCAATGGATAGCTATTCCCTTTCTCTCTCTCCCCCCCCTATCATATGCTTTTCTCTTCCTCCAAACTTCCAAACTTTGCATTAGTCGTTATGGTCTATCATAGTTTAATGAGTATTGGGAACATGTACTACTATTGGGGGTTGCCTTTGGTATTATATTGTTTAGATGGAGGCCTTCAGGGTGAAGCATCGTGGGTCAGCCTTTTCACCCTTAGTGGAGCAAATGCATTTTCCCCTTTTTACACTATGGATCGTTGAACTCTGGAGTTTGTATAAAGGACACAGATGGAAATAGTGAACATTCTCAAATCCAACTTTGCAGTTCAATTATGTTATAAGGCATAATTTACTCCCCCTTTATAAGTCTTTAGGGTGCAGAACCTGATTTATATAATTTTGAAATGACATTTACCATTTTAATGATTTGTACTTTGTTTAACTTGTCTCTCTCTAGATTTTGGTTTACAAGTTCTCGGATATTTACATGCTAGATAAATACTGAGTGAAATGAAACCTGGTGCTGTATATCAACTTGTTTGTGAGATTTATATACCAAATTTTCATCTTGCCAGGAATAGAATATCTATTTGAGCTCTTAATGCCTATTCTTCCAAACACCTATATTAGATTTTTCCATAGATTCTTCATTCATAAGTTCAGCTAGAGGTTTGATTGTACAGGTCTCCTTATTTTTCAGGATTTGAACAGGACTGTTGCATGCTATGGATCCTTTGTGATATATTTTTTCAGCTTAAGTAGATTATATTATAAAAAAAAAACTCATAATTCTCTGAAAATTATTATGTTGCTATTTCCCTTCTGATTCCATGAGTTTTGGGCAAGTTTTTATACCAGAGGATGGCAAGCTTAGAATCACTTCTATGCTTTAATCATCAGACTATACCAAGATCAGTAGCTGCCACTCTAGCAAATTGGCATACTCTTCTTCATTAGAGGGATTAGAAATGGACTG
This sequence comes from Fagus sylvatica, assembly GCA_907173295.1. Lineage (NCBI taxonomy): Eukaryota > Viridiplantae > Streptophyta > Magnoliopsida > Fagales > Fagaceae > Fagus > Fagus sylvatica. The sequence goes on from OU015765.1 coordinate 33,272,586, forward strand.
AAATTTTAGGAAAAAGATTAGATTGCTTTTCTTTTTTTAATCTGTAGCAAAGTTAACTGTTGAAGGCTTGAAGCAGTGTTAGGAGGATTACTGCTCTAACTGGCTAACTTCTTCTGTATTTATATAATGGTTTGCCTATGTAACTATCTGTCCCCTCCACTTAGTGCCAAAACTCACTTATAAAAGAGAAATGAAAAAGAAAAGAGAGTAATATCTGCAACTGTCCTTACTGCCTTATGATTTAGGCTCATATCATAACCTTTGAGGACTATCCAGTTCATCAGCACATCATTAATTCTAGTTGATGCATTATCCATGTGTCCACTGCTTCTTTGGTAACTGCAATTCTAATTTAGGCCAGTTGTTCACTGGCAAAGGAACTATTCTGTTGATTAGTTGATGACCTCTGTATATCATGTATTTGATAATTCAGATTCCATTACAGTTTTGATCTTAATGCATCTGGATAACTTTTAATATACCCTATAAGACCAGCAATGATGTTTAGTATTTAGAATGCTCCTATGATTAAAGCGACGCAATGGGTTTTGGCAGCAAGATATGGGAACCAGAGGAATTATTGGGGATAAGTGGTCTATGAGGATTTTGTGGGCCTGTGCACTCGGAAGTGCGATCGGTATGGATCCATAACCCTTTTCATATTTTTATTCAACAAAATCTTATTTGATTAACCAAATCTATATGTTCTGAGTTTATTTGTTATATAATTGCCTCACTAACCATTTTTCTCTTTGTCTTCCTCTTCCTTCTCCTTTCTTGGTGGTGATTACTACTTTTTAGGCCTGTATATGGTTGCTGTAGAAAGACAAACACAGAATAGGGAGCGGATGTTGGCTGAAAATTTGAAGGCTATGGAAGGTGAAGATGGTGAGGATGTTTGAATGCTGACATACATGCATGATGACATGTTTGTAACAACTTTTTTAAAGAGCTTCCCCAGGTTTCCAAATTGGGCCATCTGTTTATGTAAAAGGTTTCTTGACATTTTATTTTTTGTTTTAAACTTTCTCATTCCCTTTGCCCACTCTGGTGATATTAATCTTTTGAAATAGATGTCACAGGGTTTTCTTTCTATTTTTTTAAATTTAGAACTTAGAAGGAGTATGTTAGAATTCATAATGAAATAATGAATACTTCCCACCAAACATTTTAATTTTTTTTCATGTTTCTCATCCCTTATTTGAGGTCAATTCTTGGTGCTTATAGAAGGTTTGAAGGATGGTGTTCAAAGGATTTATTCTTGTAAATATCACCAGAAATAAGAATTGATTGGAAAAAACACAAATGCAAATTAGTTATCATCTGGGCACGTGTAAAGTTCATTTATCAAAGAAAAAATATTAATAATTAAAAGAAAAAAACGAAAAAAGAAAAGGTCTATAAGTAAAAAAAAAAAAAATTATGAGAGAAATTATTTCCATGTGGAGATTTGCTTTTGTTGGAATTTTAGTGGAGGTCCTGAGTTGGATGCTATCCACTGAGGCCATTGCTATAACTTTTGGTCATACGGTTTGCAAAAAATAAGGGCAAATCTGTAGATGCCAAAGAGCTCTGCAAAGACAAACAACTGCGGGACTTTTGGTGCCACTCACACAACACTGATGACTCCGGATTACAGGAACAAAAAAATGCGAGGCTTTTGGTGCTTTGCCATTTAACTCAAAACACTCGGAATCTAAACAAAGCCGTGAAGAGCTCTTATTATAAATAACCTAGGATCCTCCATTTTCTAGAGCAATGCAAAGCACACAAGTTCACAAAGATGACCATACTAAAATGTGCCTTCGTGGGTTTCTTGGTGTTCCTCTGCTTAAGCTTGAGCAGTGCCAGGGTGCTCTTGGACACCCATGGTGATAAAAGACTCGATGAAAATTTAAATTGGTTAGGTAATGTGGAAGGAGGTGGTCTTGGCTTTGGCATTGGTAGTGGTAGTGGTAGCGGCTCTAATAGTCAGGGAGGAGGTATTGGTATTGGCTTTGGTAATATAGGAAACTCTGGTAGTCAAGGGCAAGGATCTGGCATTGGCTTTGGTATTGGTGGTGGCTCCAATGGTCATGGGGTAGGATCTGATATTGGCTTTGGTAGTGGTGGTGCTGGCCGCGGTGGTAAGGGGGTAGGAACTGGCATTGGCGGCAGCTTTGGTGGTCAAGGACAAGGAACAGGCATTGGCTTTGGTAGTGGTGGTAGTGGCTCCAGTGGTAAGGGTGTAGGAATTGGCATTGGTGGCGGCTCTAGTGGTCAAGGGCAAGGAACTGGCATTGGCTTTGGCAGTGGTGGTAGTGGCTCCAGTGGTAAGGGGGTAGGAATTGGCATTGGTGGCGGCTTTGGTGGTCAAGGGCAAGGAACTGGCATTGGTTTTGGTAGTGGTGGTAGTGGCTCCAGTGGTAAGGGGGTAGGAATTGGCAGTGGTGGCGGCTCTGGTGATCAAGGGCAAGGAATTGGCATTGGCTCTGGCAGTAGTGGTAGTGGCTCCAATGGTAAGGGGGTAGGAATTGGCAGTGGTGGAGGCTCTGGTGGTCAAGGGCAAGGATCTGGCATTGGCTTTAATAGTGGTGGTGGCCCCGGCAATCAAGGGATAGGAACTGGCATTGGTTATGGTAGTGGCGGCTCTGGTGGTAAAGGAGTAGGAACTGGCATTGGTATTGGTAGTGGTGGTGGCTCCGGTAGTCAAGGAGTAGGAACTGGCATCGGTTGTGGTAATGGTGGCTCTGGTGGTAAGGGGGTAGGAACTGGTATTGGCTTTGGTAGTGGTGGCCCCGGTGGTCAAGGGGTAGGAACTGGTATTGGCTTTGGTAGTGGTGGCCCCGGTGGTCAAGGGGTAGGAACTGGTATTGGCTTTGGTAGTGGTGGCCCCGGTGGTCAAGGCGTAGGAACTGGCATTGGTGTTGGTAGTGGTGGTAACTTTGGTAGTGGTGGTGAATATGGGTCTGGAAGTGGTTTTGGGTATGGCCCAGGAGGTATTAGTGGATATGGTTGGGAAACTGGTCCTTGGTTTGGTTATGGCCCATGGGGCAAAGGATATGATGGGGGCCATAGCTTTGGCTCGGGAATTGGGGTTGGAGTTGGATCTGGGCATGGAGATGGTGGCATATCTGGACCAGGGAGTGGTGAAGGATCTCACCCGAAATATGGCAGTGGCTATGTAGATGAACCACCCTATAAAGTCCATATTTAGTCTGAAACTAATGGGTCTAGCGAAGAACTTCCTTCGGACCCAAAAAAAAATAAAAAATTCAAGATCAAGAGCTTCAGTTACCATGACAAATGTCAATATGTAATTAAGATGCTTAATACCTAATAAAAGCTTCTAAGATTAGCTCACTTTCTGATAAGATATTTCTATGATCCAATGATATAGAATTATAATACCAAGTCTCTTAAAACGAAAGCTTTGTGGGATCTATACTGACTGCTTTATGTGTAATCCGAGTATCAATTTATGCCCTTTTTTTTTCTTTTTTTAAGTGGCATGATGTACCTTTCCTTCCAATGTAGTTTGAAACTAGCATGCAGTTGTTACTATCCATTTTACCCTTAAAATAATATTGACAAGAATTCAAACAAGGGTGATCTTTGAGGTATTGATGGAAAGAAAACATTACAAACCACTCATATCTCACTATTACTTGCTAATGACCACTCATAACTCCATGCTAGTTATAAACAATAAAAAATAAGTATACACAAACAAGTGTCTCTTTCCTTCTATGTTTGTGTATACCTATTTTCATTTTGCTCTACTGTTAAGGGCATGATGCTTAATGATAAAATCTGAGAAACTATAAGTCTATAACCTCATATCATCACTTCTATCTGAGAGTTTACATTTTGGAAGTTTCATGTATATGTTACATCAAAAGCTTGTATATTGGCATTTACTTAATAATGTTACAACTAGTATCCTGTGACTAATCTATGAACTTTTAACTTTTAACCCTTCTGTTTGGATCTCAGAAAGAACATAGGGAGGAAGTTATTAAAAGGAAAGCACATATCTTTCTTTCTGAGATCCAAGTAAAGCCTAAATACATCAAAGGAGGTATTATGTGTTTGTTTCTTTTTTCATCATCATCATTGTCTTAGTTGCTTCATTCTCTTCTGGTTGGCAAAGAAGAAGATCTTGGAATACCTTCTGACGCAAATGTCCATGTAACTGACGGAGAAACTGAAGCACAGAGTCGAAGGAGGGGTGTACCCATCCTGCTTGAGGTTTCATTAGCCACTGGGGAAGGGTCGATTGTAATAGCAGCTGGTTGTAACTCAATTTCAGTGCATGCACCAGTGGAAGTTCCAGAGGCATCAAACAACTCATGATCATCTTCCTCAAGTGACCTTACTGTGCTCGTGTCTGTGTGTATAGTTGAATCATCGAAATTACCATGCTTCCTCCTCCTCCTCCTAGCTGCCTTCCCCCATCCATGGATAGTCTCCCTTATTCTCTCAGGAATTAAGGCTGCCTTATAGTTTGTTCCCATCTGAAAATGAAAATATAAAAAATGAACGCCATGCTTTTAGGATTCTTAGTAGATGAAATGTGAAGGCGCAAAACATCTGCTATTACTGTGCTCTATAATTAAATGCTTCGTTTGATGTATCAGTATTAAGTAAAATTCTACAGTCTTGTGATAAAGAGCCTATCTTAAACAATGATAGACAGCAGAATGAGGCAATCTTAATAGAAGAATATAAAGAATTACAAAACAGCAAAAGCAATTAACAGAGGCAAAACAAGTCATGTCATTTAGAGGTATTCAGAATTTATCTGGCAAGCAATATAACTAGCAAAAATCAATTAAACACCCCAAAATTGCGGAACAAGTAGTTAAAATGTACTGTATATCTCTGGACTCCAAAAATCCAGAAGTTAGTCTTAGTGACTCATTATGTTAGAAAGAAGCTTCATTGTCCATTCTCCATAGAGGAAAATTACAAAGCATGGGGGTTAAAGCATAGTAAGTGAAGCACTAGGTGTGAGTTGTATTTTTTTATAAAAAGTTTATCTGTCAAATTTCAATGACCATAAATGTGCATGTTTTCAAAGATAACAGTTCCCAGCAAGTATTATGGAGTAATTACTTTGCTTTTGTTGTATAAGTAATTGAAGTTCCTTAGTTACTCACATAATTAGCAATCAAATTTTTCAAAGGAGATTATAAATAGGAAATTTCATGCATATGCTATATTTCAACTGTAACCATTTAGACAATACTACCTGAGTAACCAGTGCATATAGTGGCAAGGTGCTGTAGCTGCACAGGAACTGTCCAGCAAACCTACAGGTTAATGACAGTAAAAAGGGCCCATTGATAAGAAATGCTAATCCAGAAGATCATCACAAGTCACAACTCGTTCAAAAGGATGCCTACCCCAAAATCAGCCTTAGGTACACGAGCAAATGATTCCTAATAAAGCAAGAATTATATCCAAACTGCCACTGCAATCATATCAATAAAGATAGTTTAGATAAAATGCACAGATCCTACATCCTTGAATATTAACTAAAAATAAAAACATTTTTTCTATGATTTCATAACCACTAAATGCTTTGTACATATTTTAAACAGCTTTGTCAAAATCACGTCATTTTCTCAATTAATGTTTGTAAAATGAGGAATGACACACACAGTAGAGAGAAGAAAACTTGAGCTATTTAAAAATAGAAATAATTTTCCAAGTCCAATATGACATTGTTCAATATTGAAGTTGAAGTAATCTCCAGCACTTCAAATGAACATCAATCTAGTCAAGGAAGAGGAATTACCCAGAACCAAAAGAATGAAGCCAATTCAAATGCATTCTGCAAAGAGTTAAAATAGAGAAAGAAAAATGCATATCAATTTTACTATTCCAGATTGAAAGTCAGTTGAGAACAGATCATTTAAAGACCAAAACAAAAGAAGACTGTAGATGCTTTTTGCTAACCTGGAACAGAACAAAATGGATCAAGGACAACAATAGTTCTGGCTTCTTAAACCAGAAAAGATCATCTCGAGGCCTCAGCTTTGCTCCTGAGAAGAATTCATTTATACATGCATTCTCTAATGCCAAGGTTGCAATAACATGCTGCAACTTTGTGCCCACCAGAAGAACAAGCTGCGCAAGAACATGTAGAACCAAATAACATTACATTTACGTGAGGATATTGCAGCCATTTAAAAAAATCTAAGACAGATGGAGGATTAATTTAGAAAATTCACTCTTATTGTAGATCCACCTACAGCCTACAGGAGATTTAGTTTTAAGGTGAAATATGTTGATTTTTTATGCATCTGTTAGTTTGTCAATGCACATCTATGCTACCACCTTAGAATGTACAATGTATCAACACAAATAACTGCTAAAGCTACAAATGGAAAAAAGAAGAAAGAAAGAGAAACTTACAGCAATAGGAATGATTGCAATCCAAAAATAGAGATTAGACCCTGTATTGAGCACCAGAAACAAATGACAGTATGTTTAGAGAATTTGCAATACCAAGTATGATCAGATCAAACAACAATCTACAAAATGGGATATAAAACTTGATGAGAGGTACAAGACTACAAGCTATAATGATCACTGAGGCTGGTGTATTCCTACAGAAAGAGCCACTTGGACAAGGTAATAACAGATAAATAAATAAATAAAGATAGAAGGACCTGAAGTATATTCATTTTACCACAGTTAAAATTTTCCTGAATTAAACCAAAGCAAGCATAAAACAATTATTTATGGCCCCATTTCACATAATGTACAATACCTTTTACATTAAACAGCATGAAAGCAACAACGAATCCCCAGAGTGGGCCACTGCAAGAGATTACACAAACAAGCAAGTTAGATGTGAATTTCTCAAAGGAATTCAATATTGCAAAACAATACTACTATCCTGGAAACAAAAGGACCAGAAAACATGCCCTAGGGTCCCTATAGGCAAGTACAATCCAGTGGCCTCAAATCCTGTTTATCCTAGACTAAACACAAAATTCCTGATGCATCAGAATACATATATATGAAGAGAACTTAAGGAAAACTTGGGAGTATTCCAAAGTAAATCTTGTTCCCTCATCTGGATGCATCATTAGGTATGTTAAAGACTCCTTCCATTTAAGCCCTTAGAATGGACGGATGGACCTCCAACTTACCTATAGTAAGAGTTTGGTGACGTTTCTTAACAACATTTTCACCTTAAATTGATTTTATTCGAGGATTTTGTAACCAGTGTAAGCTTTTAAGATTAAGAAGAACGTGGAATAGTTTGACTAAGTGATGAAACCAAAAGGTAAATAAAATTGATGGATGCCTATTTGCTAATAATTTCCAGGAAGTATATAACCAATAAATGTCATGAATATTGCAATTTGATCTCATTAGCAAAAGAAAATTCAAAAGTGATCCTTACAATTCAATAAACAGGAGATAAGAGGTCCCATATATGAACAGAAACTAACAAGAATAGATTTGAACATAATGTAGCAATAAAAAAACAGTGAACATTAAAATATATGTTACCTCACGCCAACTATCATATGGAATTCTTCTTCCATGGAGCGAACCATATAGCTGTGAAAATCATATTTTAGTGTGAGGTGGTGATTCTGCCATGAATAAGGAAAAAAAGAAGAAGTAAATATTCATAAAACAGTGGGGATAAAAGTACTTCTAACATAGCAGCAGAAAATAACATTTACAATATAAAATGCCTCACTAAATTAAATATGAAAAGTGGAGACATGAAAAGAAATCATATTTTATAATGTCGTAGTGTTATTGATATGACTGCAAGAGAATAATCACTATTGAAAAGTGCAGAATAGAGTTCCACTGTGGAAACCAGGACAAGTTCAAAATGGTCAAGACTTATCAATATGATAATGCATATTATATCTTAAAAATACAACCTGAAATAGAATGAAATAATTGCCAAACAATTCAAAAATAGTATGTACTGTTTGCTATGTATATTATGAGAAGAAATGTTAGTTTAACAGTTTGGCATCATATGATTGTCATTCAATACAATACTTCGAGTCCACAAATAGATACCATCTTCCTTTTTATTATCAGAAGAGTCTTAAAATAACTGTTCTTCCAGCAAAATATTGGAATATTGCATAAGTTTGTCTTTTGCATGATTTAATATGTTTCTTTGTTTGGTGTTTTTTTCCCAACATGGCAGACGTGCGAACCCAGTTAATATATTAAGATTGGGAAGACAAGGTTTATACAGGAGATTTAAAGAAAAAAAAAAAAATTCTGAAATTAAAACCCTAAGATGACAGCCTAATTATCTCTTAAACATGTGAGGATATTGCATACCCCGATGAAGCCCTTACGGAGTGCAAGGTAGTCAGCACGAACCACAGAACACCCAAATTGCCGGAAGAAACATGTCTGCAATTTAACAAAACCATAAACCTTAATAGAAACATTATACCAACACAACATCTTCAGAGAAGGATAAATCGATGCTCTTTCAAATAGAAATATTAAAGAAACAATACTCTTGAAAGTTAAGAAATAATTTAAAGAAAGCACACATGCATGGATATCACGGAAAAGCAATTTAGGTGTGTGTGTAGAAATTTATTTTTTTTACAAAAGAAAGACAAAAAAGTGCCTGGGAAAGTAGTCAACAAAAAGAACAAAAGAAATTGAAAACAGCATGGTTTGGGAGAAGAAATAGTATATAGTATCATAGTAGCAATTACCACAATGTGGCTTGCGTAGTGCGGACATTTAGATAATACATAATTCTTCAATGGAATTTTTTGTGCATAGTAAGAAATGAACAAATAACCCTTTGCACCCTATTCATGCCTTTACCAATGCACTATGACATGGTTGGCATTTCTAGTGCTCAAATTACATCTCTTACTTTCAACTTCCACTAAGATGTTCACAGAATTCTTATCCCCACTGCCACTGGTCTAATTAAATCCTTCTTATATTGATCATGTAAAAGAAAGAAAGAAAAAAATAATAATACATGAGTAGCTAAGTTAAGGCACCCAAATCAAATACACTAACAATTTGAATTTTCTAGAGCTGCATGATACTTTCTTTATGCTGTTTTATCAATTAAATATTAGTAATCTTTAGATAAGATTTTCTTCTTTCTTTTTTAACAAGCACTGTAAGGAATAAAGTACAAGAAAACAAAAAGTTGTGGACCTACCACCCAGATAAGGAAACTATTGCTGACCAAAGGGTTTGATGTGTGATAATTGACAAATGTTGATTGCCTTCGCAATGTCTGCTCTCTCGTTTTTTCTATTACAAAATAAAAATAATAAACAGTCAAAGTGTATTATTGAAAGAAAAAAAAAAACACAGAAAATCTACAATAGCAATGCTATACCACATCAACTAAAATATAAAACTCTATCAATCATAAGCATGGCATAAGAACATAACTGATCACTCAAAAACCAGTAAGTACTTTGCTACTTTTAATACTTTGCCTGCATATTAAGAATGGTTTCCTTTGATATCGTTAATATTTGGCAAGATACATCAATTCTCATCTCTTTTTTTTTTTCAACAAGTATAATTTTTTTAAAAGCACAGCAGGCCTCAGAAGAGAATGCCAAGAAACACTACCTCCAAAAATCTAAATAAAAAAAAAAAAAAACTAAAAAAAAAAAAAAAAAAAAAAAAAAAAGGAGCAACTTAGTGCTGACATTCAATTAAAAAAGCGATCACAAAAGGACCATCTGAACTTTCTAGCTCAACACCATCAAATATCTGACTGTTTTAATGGCAAATACACCACATGAGGCATTTAGGAACAGTATTCTTTATTCCTAATCAGCCTCAGAATAGTATGCCAAAAGGAACAGAAAAACTACCTGCAAAAATCTAAATAACTCTAAAAATAAAACAACTTAGTGCTCACATTCAATTAAGAAGCGATCACAAAAGGACCATCTGAATCTTTTGTAGCTCAACACCATCAAATATCCAACTGTGTAATGGAAAATACACACGAAGCATTGATGAACAATATTCATAATCAGTCAGTGCTGTATGTAGCACCCTCTTCAATACTCCAACAACTCACAAATGTTCCAGGCATTGACTGAATTCCAACCAATACAAAAGCAAGTGATCGAAGCACTCTGGCAACATTACATTTAAGTAAAAGGTGATCCACATTCTCACTCACTCCTCTAACTCAGTCCCCCACCAATCAATTTTAAGTTTTTAACCTGTTTCCACTTAAGAAGATTGTCCACTATAATTATCTTCCCCAAAGCTGGAGTCCAAACAAAGATGGCAATCTTATGAGGCAGCTTTGCTCAGCAAAAACTTTTCACCAAAAAGTAAAAGGGTAAAGATAGAATGTAGGAACGAGCAAATGGTCTTTGGATCAAATGGCATTTCCTCTCCTTATAAACAAGGAGTATAGGGTGAGGTCAAGGATTCAGTCTTGTATTGGTGTGTGAGTTGTGTTTACCTATCAAAAACACATGAACCATATGATGTAGAATGAGGAAAGCTTTAGATATACAGGCTAAAAATGTATGGCTAACTTTTACAACTGAAAATTAGGTTTATTGACAGGCATAAAGATGAAAAGAAGTTTCTAACAAGGTAGTTTACATCTATTGACAGTATAGTGTTACTGATTTAATTGTCCAGGGGAAGGCCAAAAGCATGAAGGTCAAAGGGCCTCACTCACCAGAGGTTCTTAAAAGGAAAAAACTTACACTGTGCAGGTTGGCAGTGCTGTGTGTTTGAGGGAGGAGCAAAGCTGCTTAAGTAAAGTACATGGGTGCACCCATTCACACCACCAATTTGGACTGGTAGGAAGGAGTGGTTAATACTGAAATCTTTATAGACTATGGTTACTTGATGGTTGCGTAAGTATGTTGAGTAAATCTTTGAGTACATGAGAAAGCCTTTCCTTCAGTGCCAAAAACATATGGCTGGGAACTATTCCCTGCTAAATTACTAAAGGCTAAATCATCTCACATTCTCTTGCTCTTAAAAGTTAAAACCCTTTCCTATGAATCTCTATTTATTTCTAGACAATCCTAATTCCTGTAGTGCTGAATTTATAAGATCATATCAACATGGCTCACAATGTTATAGCACACATATATTTCTTTAAAAAACCAACAAACTCTAAACAATGTAGGATTGTTGAGCGACAGTCAAAAAGATATGGAATGTATTAGTTATCTAATAAAACACTTGAAGCAACATGAAGGGAAGTATCCAAGATGACTATTAGTCAATTATACTCACTACCGCTTCTGAGCTTACCAGTTAAGGAATCATGCCGGTCCATGTGAGCCTCTTCCTCCCATACCCTCCAGCTGTGAATCTGGTGAAATAGTTACAATAAACATTATTCCAATACGTCGAAGACACTTGTGTTCTATTCATTGATTCCAATTAAGTTACTGTATATATCAAAAGTATAATTACACTTCATAGAAGGATCAATGTATATAAATTCAATAACGTACCATTTCCTTTAAGAGCAATTTGACAGAAACTACATTAAGCTTGATAACAATAAAATATTGAGCTGCACATCAGACACTCTAACTTCTTTTTTCTTTTTCTTTTTTGATTAGCAGACGCTCTAACTTCACATATGTAAAGCAATATATTAAGTTCTGATGAGCTAAAGTAGCACCAAGAGATACTACTTGTCTAAAAACTAAAAAGGCATGCTGTAAAATGACCATACCAAATAGGAACTATATGGAACTGGGTCAGTCCTTTTTTTCTGAACTTTATTAGTGTTCACTTCTGGTTTAGTAGGTTGTTTTTTAGGTGATGAGGTCCACTTGATTCCAGTTGGATATCCAGAACCTAAATAGGCTGGCATTTTTGCTTGAACTCCAAATGCCTTTATGGAGGTTAAATATTTTACCCCCTCCCCCCTTCGGAAAAAAAAAGATAAAAAATCTTTTGAGATATTTGATAATAAATATTTTTGAACCAAGAGAAGCAAAAGAAAATTCAAAATATTACTCCAGTCAGAGATACCGGATTCTTTGAATGCAAGCTAACCAAACCATCTCAGTAGCACAAAGGATTAGATAACGTTGCTTTGTGGTTTCCAATGAAATGTATAGCTCTCCATTTTTAGCTCTCCATTTTTAGCTCTCCATTTTCTTTCATTGTTCTTTTTGGTGTTCACAGTTCCTTAATCACAAAAATGGGTACTCTACCAATTTCCACATCTACTTGATATCATCAATTGGTTACAAAAGAGTATGCAACCTCTACTTCAGATGGCTCCTTAGTACTTTAGTAGTACCCTGCCCTTGTTGGCAGGTCCTGAACAATAGCTTAAATACTATTGGTGTATCAAAGTTAACATAAGCCATCTTATTTGTAGCTTGCAATTGAGTAAATAAGAAAAACAAGATTTGACATTGCAGTTTGATACAAAATCACACCAAAACAAGACATCAATATTTCTCTTAGACTTTGTAGCTCAGAAACTAAAGAACAAATGAACATGGACCGTCTCAGTTAGGTTTAGTGTACAATTCAGAATGTCTAACCTTCACAATCGCAAGCAACATCGTTAAGCAGCTGTAAGATATATGTGTTATTGCCATGACAAAGATGAAACGGTGCAACTGCTCAAGACCTTGATATGAAACAAATGGCTCATGATCCTGCGAGACAGAAGAAATTTTATATTACCCAAAGATTATTCACAAATTTTACATATATACACATAAGATATGCATATATTCATACAGGCACACACACATGTGCGCACACGTGTGTGTATGCACGCATTTATAGAAATTGTTTGATTACTTCTTAAGGATAAGTGACATGCCTTTCCGCAGGTATTCTGATCCAAATTATTCAACATCCTCCTAAACAAGTGAGGTAGAGCAGAAACCATCAAGAGTTTACGGTCGTAGGTTGACTTATTTTCCATTTCCTCCTCAATCTGTGATTTGGTGCATGGAGCAAAAGTGCTGTCATAGAACTTTGATGGGATGCAAATATTTGCTATCATGCTTGAGGTAGCCGTTAAAAGGAGAGAAATAAATCCAAGCAGCATCAACTCTGAAGAGCGAAGTTGACAATGAAAGTTTATAAGTGAGTGTAAATAAGAGTCACTAATCACCGAAATGTAAGACTAATGCCAAATACCTTCTTTCATTTTCTCTACAGCTGCAAGCAAGGGCTTTCGGTTAGTTCTCCGCAGCCACTGAAACAACAGAAAAACCACAATCTCAGATAGAATACATACATAAGTTGTACAGTTCATATTGTCAAAGGTATTGCAAAAGGGAAAATCAATATTCTTTGAGGTTAGGAGAAATGTTTTTAAGAGTCAAACATCTTGTAGTAATTGTTAGTTTCAAATAAATCAACATTTGAAGATTTCAAATCACTGTACAATATAAGGCTATAAGCTGCCTGAGTTTAAGCTTCAAACCCATATCAGAGTGACTTGTATAACTCAGGAAAACATGTGGCACATTGTTAAGACCCTAATCCTAGCCTTGTCCTTGCCTTGCAGGGCGTACATAGGTGAGATAAGATCATCAAGGATCCTATCACATCTTGTGTGTTATGAAGCCCACTACAAGATAGTGAGATACCCATACAATAGTCAACAGGATACATAGAATTAACATGAACATCCTAGTGCATGAACCAAGTCAAATGGGTCAGCAGCTGAATTTCATTTAGTCAAACTGGAAGCTTCTTACCAGAGTTGTCCAACAAATTCCAAGATATTAGGCGGAGTCATAGCAAGGTTGTACAAAGAGCATGCTGATATAGCTCTGCTCAAGACTTAGAGACCAAAAATGTGTTCAATGACAGGGTGGAGCATTAGAAGGTTGTATAATCAGGGTATCCACCTAAATAGAGGATAAACACACCAACTTATCTTTGAAACTCTATTTAGCAGTTGGCTGAAAACCATCCACTGAAACTAAGATGTTGAGGCGCAATGGTATTTGCCAACCTAGGCGTTCTGTCTTTCTCCATGAATACATCTCAAGCATGATTTTTACAATTGTCAAAGCATATAATTTATGAGCAGATGAGAAGCCTCATGGGGCTTGATCACTTTGATTCATGTAGATAATCACCAAAGTGCCTCAACAAGCCTAGGGATAGCCCCAGTTGATGGGAGAAGCAAAGATAATGTAGCATTGTATCAAAGCTATCATATATAATCAAATGAGTCGCATATCATACATATATAAGCAAGAAACTCTACATCAAATCATCAACTAAGTAAAGTTGTCTCAATTTCAAATGCAAACAATTGAAATAAACATAGAATAGTCTAAAGTTAGTAAGTTAAAACCGACCTAAACAGAGCTACCCTATGCAAGAACAACTGTCCCAGATTGCACTTAATACATATAAGCAGACGTATGTACATTGCAAAACTGAATTAAACTGATCATGCTTCTTCAACAACCAAGGAGATTTCGGAATACTACTTACATGGCTCAATCGGTGGATTGATCGTTCCACAAGTAAAGAAACGGCAACAAAGATCGTCAACACGGTAGCAACAGACCACGTCGGAGTCAATGCCAAAGATCGCATTTCTTGTGTATTTTCTGCCATTCTGAATAATCTTACTCACAGACCTTAAACCTAAAAACCCAAATACAACCCCAAATATTCCTACACTATAACAATCTCAGCAGAATTTCCTCAAGTGTATAAGTTACAACCCAAAATCCTTGTCCTAGGTAATTATACAGTATTCACATAGACAACACAGAATCATAATCATTCCTTGATTGTCCAAAAACATACTGATATTACATAACAACATGAATCACAACAAGTCCTAAAATGTGATCCCTTCAAGATTGACACACAAATACATACACAGAAAAGGGCAATACAAAAAAAGGGTCTCCCTCAATTCTTAATTCCAAGCTAAAACACACCCACAAAATGACAAATGAGAAAAAGGGTATGCAAAATGAACCTGTAATCCTTGGAATCTTCGTCCCCAGAATGAGATAAAACTTCAATAACCTTTCAAACCAGAAAGTATCACTGCCAATACTAAATCTTTCAAGCCCCTTACACTGGAAAAATGTGAACTTGCAGAATCAAAACCCCAAAAACACTTCAGCTTTCTCAGTGAACCAGTTGATCCCTCTAATGAGTACTAATTTCCCAACTTCTTCTCTCTCTTAATCTGGAAAGTTCGTTTCTTTCTTTGGTAAAAGCTGTCTCAGACTCTCAGTGACTGTCTTTCTCTCTTAAAGGTGCAACCTTTTTTTTTTGTTTTTTGTGCCAAAAAGGCAAAGCCTTGGAGATTCTTCTCTGTTCTAAAGCACCCACATTCAGCTCTCGGATCTACTTTTGTTTTTCTAGTTCTACAACATATACACAAACAGATTCAGAAACTGGACAGTGACACACCCAGCTGGTCCTTTTTGCCAAATCCAAGAAATAAAAAAGTATCATTTTGCATTTGCATGAACTTCTTCTTCTTGGGCTTGGAGAACCGCCATTTGGTACACACACTATACAATAGTTCTAGTCAAACAATATATATATATATATATAAATTTAGGAACATCATCAATGAATGAGACAGGTTTGACGTTTCCTGAGAAACTTTCGAACCTAAGTAATATACAAACAAACGGAACTGCATGAACCTTCACCAGGAGAGATCTTAAAATCTCTTTTTCTTTTTCTTTTTTTTTTTTTATAGTTACATATGACAGACTTAGAAATATTAAAATCAGCGACGTCGTTTGGATGGCATTGCTGGTTTTCCGTTTTTCACTTTTCTTTCTTTTTTTCGCCGCTAATCGAGGGAAGTTAAATTTGAAAGCAGCAATGTTTTGAGGTTGTAAATGAATGAAGTTGTTTATGAATAGTTATTATTTGACCCTAAGAACAAATTTGTTTATATTTTTATTTAGGGAATGAGTCAAACTTAAGCTTAAGTTTAGATTCGACTATTAGTTTATTAAACAAGTCAAGCTTAAATATAATAATGTATATGTGAATATCAGTCTTGATTTAAGTATATAAATATATTTTTATATGTTTATATGTATAATAATAAAAATATTTTATATACTTGATATTAGATTGTGTAAGTTTATAAATAAGATTCATAAGATATCAAATTATTATTTGTAATTTTTAACAATACATATTTGTGAATCTAATTTTTATACATTCATAACGAAAATCATTCTATCTAATTTACTCAAGTAATGTAATTTCAACTATAATCTAGTTATTAATTATTAACATGTATTTTGTGAAGGGGTAAAAAGAATTTAGTCATAATGTTTACTATATATGAAAATGCAAAAAGCAATAATTAATCAAGTAACTAGTGAAAAAGCTCGAGCTTGTTCGATGAAAAAATGATAAACCGAGCTTGAACATCTTATTTAGTCTAGTGATGAGCTCGAACTCAACTTTTATTCTAAATAAATTAAATGAATAATCTTAATCTCTAAATACTATGCTTAGCTCGTTCACATCCCTAACTATTTCAGCATAAAACAAAACCAAATGTCTTTTAAGTTTTAAATTCTTAATCACAATTTTAACAAATGAGCAATGCTCCAAAAAAAAAAAAAATTACGATATTTCTTTTACAACTCGTTGAGATGTCAAGTTATAATTGATGAAACATCACTTCCATATAGATATATCATTGATACTACTTTTATTGTACATTCATTATAACATATCGTCTCAATAGTTGTGAAATTTATTATGTCATTAGAGATATTGTAAACAAATTTGTTTTTCTTGCATTTCTTAGTTCTAAAGTTTGTATTTCATATTTTATGCTAACGTGGGTGTCCAGAACTCTTCGATCAACTGACTATT
>OU015765.1:33289527-33306060 GCA_907173295.1 Fagus sylvatica
AGTCTAGTGATGAGCTCGAACTCAACTTTTGTTCTAAATAAATTAAATGAATAATCTTAAACTCTAAATACTATGCTTAGCTCGTTCACATCCCTAACTATTTCAGCATAAAACAAAACCAAATGTCTTTTAAGTTTTAAATTCTTAATCACAATTTTAACAAATGAGCAATGCTCCAAAAAAAAAAAAAAAAAATTACGATATTTCTTTTACAACTCGTTGAGATGTCAAGTTATAATTGATGAAACATCACTTCCATACAGATATATCACTGATATTACTTTTATTATACATTAATTATAACATATCGTCTCAATAGTTGTGAAATTTATTATGTCATTAGAGATATTGTAAACAAATTTGTTTTTCTTGCATTTCTTAGTTCTAAAGTTTGTATTTCATGCTAACGTGGGTGTCCAGAACTCTTCGATCAACTGACTATTTCAATTCAGTTTTCCATCCCACATACATCAAATAATTACAAGAAATGATCCCTTCAAGGTGATCCCAAGATGTTGGTGATCCCAATATGCTGGTTAGTAGCTTTGAAAATACCTCATAAGATCTTTGGGTAGTGTTTCCACTTAATATAAAATTATTCCAATGTTTTAGCTTTCTTATGTTTCAATAAAAAAAACAAAAAATAAAAAAATAAACGCATCCGGGTTATTTTATTGTACAACTGGATGTTTGGAGGTGGTAATGAATTGATGTCACATTTTTTAAGCACATGCATGTGAATCTGCATTGCATTAAAAAATATAAAAAATAAAAAATTCTAGCTTTATACTATAAATAATTAATGACTCGATCATTTTATTCTTGAACACATGTACATTATACAAAACGAATCACTCATCCTTTATATTTTTTATGGTAACATTACAATATGGAGTTTTAGAAATCTTGATCTTGTATCCTGACGACTTAGATCTTACCACATGGTAAATAACTTAAATATATGACTAGAGTTCACTTTCGACACTCTAACTTGGGGATATTTTCATTTTGACCTCTTAACTTTAAAAGTTTTCATTTTGACAATTTAAGTCTGTTTTACTTTCAAACGAGCCATTTCGTCCATCTTTATTTTACTTCTTACATAGTCATTCTGTCATGTACACGTCACCATTTTTTGCCATGTCATATATATAATTTTGACCCTCTAATTTACAAAGTTAAGGGACCAAAAGTGGACTTTAGTTTAAAGATGAAATTGGTCCACTATAATGCTCTCTTTAAAATGCACTAGATTTGCGTTATTTTTTTTGAAGGCCTTTTAAAGCAGTATTATTAGGTATGAATACAATTTATACTCATGCCAAAACATAAAATTAATTAGGTTGAAAATCTGCTTAGCAAAAAAAAAAAAAAAAAACCTCCATAAAAAAAGGAGGCGCCCCTTTGTCCATTGAATGTAAATTTTTTTTTTCCTTTCTTTTTTTATATAACATATGTTTAAGTTGCTTGCCAATATAATAAAATCTAAATCCTTTATTTAAAAATATAAGTTGTCAATAACTTTTAGGTCAAATGGTATTTTTTTTCATATTTGTAAGTGAGATGTTCAAGGTTCGAATCAGCTCTTCATTTAAAATATATATTAAAAAAAATTCAAAATCTATAATAAAATTATATGAACAGAGCTGGCTACAAATCAGTTTGTAGTCAAACTGTGTTCAAATTATATTTACAGTAGTGTGTGTATGAGATATCCCCCTCCCAAAAAGAAAGAAAGAAAAAAAGGTATAAAGAGAACATATGAAAAGAATCTTAAGCAATTTGTCACATTCTTCTTCTCCAATATATTGAAGACTTTTATATTACAATCTCTCGTATCTTTTCACAGGAGAATCCTTTTTTTTTTTGGCAAATCATTTTCAGAGAAGAATCCTAATCCTCTTCTTTACCTACAAAGATGAAATATCCCTGTCCAAATCTCAATCTTCTTTGACTATAGATTGGACAGCACCTTTTGCAGTGTCACTAAAAGCCCTAAAGAATTATAAAGATTTCGGAAAGAAAACAGAAGGGGATATAGTCAGTCCATTGTGTAAAAATTTGATTATACCGAATTTAATATCGCCATGTGTCCATTTATTCTTTATAAAAAGAAAAACAAGGACAAAAAAATCATCTAAATTGACGAAAAAAAAATATATATAAGACCCTAACTTTTGACTCTCAAAATTAGTGAAAGTAAGCTCTTTTTGTACATTATATTGCTTTTTAACGCCTCCCATCAAGGCGGAATTGGCTTAAGCCATCAAGTAGATCAATTAAAGACAAAGAGGCAACTGAATATGACTTTTGAATAGGCAAATTGGGTTCCACCCACATGTCACGCTTTATTTTGGCTCACAAAGTCACATGTTACCTTCAAACATCTTTAATTATTAACACACAGTCAATAATTGATTTTTAATTATGAAAATGAAAGGGAAAAAACAAAAAACACACTATCATTTTCTTTCTTTCTTAATTGAACTGTCAACCACTACAATTAGATTGGGCAGTGGGGCTTTTGTCTTTAGAATAATTGTTTACATTATTATGATTTAAAGAAACTACATTCATTACATCAACTAGTCACGGATTCACGCGTTGTGTGAAAATATATTTTAAAAATAATTTATTTTTAAAAGAAGTAGACTCACTTAGCCAAAGAGGTATTTTAACACTAAGTAATTTTTACTTAGTCAAAGCCATGAGAGGGAGAAATAACATGTTCTTGGGACTTAAGAAACACAATACCAAAATACCAAAAAGCATCAACCCAAATTAGAGCTATTAAAACACACAAACTCATTAACCAAGAGCAAAAGTGCAAGAAATATATATATTTTTTTAAATTCCATTAAAATAAATAAGAAGAGTAATTAGCTATTTTGTGGACTGAACATGGAGTAATTGAAAGAGAAATGTATAGAAGAAGTAATAGCAAAAGGATGGAGGGAAAAGAAGAGTCAAAAAGAGAAAGGAAGGTTTGGAAGAATTGTAATGGTAAGGTGTGAAATAATGTGGAGAAGATGAGCGAAAAAAAGGAGAGAAAGGGTTGGAAAAAGAGTACTGTAAGGTAAGATGTATAGAAAAGAAAAAGAGTCATAAAGGAAGATGAAAAGTTTGAGAAATTGTAACAGTTTATAGATCATGGGACCAAAAATAAATCAAGGGTAAAGTTTTTTATTGGGAGGGGAATATTGAGTGTGAAAGGGAAATTTCATTAAGTTTTTTTTGGGTTGTTTTAAATTATTTTCTTATAAGAGATTGTGAAAGCCTTTTTTTTATTATTTTAATCAAGGCATATGAACACACAATTTTATACCAAAATGTAATTAACGTGCAAAACACACACTATCACATTATTATGTACAAATTTTTCTAATTAGATAGATATATATATATATATATTTTTGCTTTAATTGTGGGAGAACCAAATAATGTCACAGAGCCTTTGACGACTAATTGGATATAGTTGGATTGCAAGATCGACTAATTAGATTGCATGATTTGACTAGTTAGACATTGTTAGATAGCATGATTTGACAATAAAGATATTGTTAGACAAATTTATGAATGATGAGCTAAACAGGCTACCAGCAATGGCCAGGCTGTTCAAATTTGGACCCTATTGGTATGCAATGCATACTATGCATGGCAGTTTCTGAAGTTGTGAGGAGCCCTTTATCTTTAACCAACTTTAATTCAATGTCTACACGAGACCAGTGAAGCCATTAATTAGTTGCTACCAGCCTTGCAACCTAAACGTACCAAACTAAACCTTTGGAGTTTGGACCAGCAAACCAACCTTGACTACCAAGCAGGCAAGCACTAACATCTTATAGGTACTGCACCATTTGGAGTTTGTAGGATGAGGTATGATTTGAAAGACATGGTCTTCTTAAACTTGGAATTATTGAACCTAAATGCCCCCTTATTTGGGTTAAGGTACATTATCCCTGGACACAGATTCTAGAGGGCCTAAGTGAAGGGATTAAATGCAACTACTACTACTAGGGACGAAGTCAAAAAATTATTTTGGAGTGAACTGAAAGTTTTTTTTGGATAATGGTGTTGGGCTAGGAGGGCTTAAAGGGTAGGCTAATAGCTTAATTTGGACCCGACTAAATTTTTATTAAAAATTATAAGTCTAATCACTATCAACCAACTCATAGATCCGTCCCTAACTACTAGCAAGATGGGCGCAATTTCTGATAAAAAAAAAAAAAAAAAAATTCTTTATATTTCTAAGCAATATATGTTGAATGTGTGGTTTTGGGCAACTAATCAATGTCATGTGGCCTTGTAGAGGTTTTATTGATGAACATCATGAATAACGCTATGAGACATAAAAAAAATTTCACAATTTATTAAGGTGGTGAGTTTTAATTGGAATAACATTATTTTTAAATGAGCATTGATATCATGCCTATTGTATACCAATAAGAACATATGGAACAACAACAACAAAAAAAAAATTGTATCATTGTTGTAAAATCACATATATCCATATCCTATCCACGTAACAAATCTTGTTATGCCACCTTCAACCCTACAGGTATTCTCCAATTTTCAATAGTACCAGCTTTCTTTCTTTTTATTTTTTTACTCAGCTATTGGTCTTCCTTAAATTCCAATCATAATGTCAACTTGGAAGACCACAAGCAACCTTAGACTTTTTCTTTTCTTTTTTGGTCAGAGTGCAGCTACGGTTTTTAAGCAGGCTATGAATGTTTGACAGAGTCAGGGAAAGATTGAGTTTGACGCAGATCAAAACAAGAAGCAGTTGTATGTATGATAATTATGATAAGATCTTCTTCATTTGGAAATCTCTCAATTTGTATATTTTATGGTTCATATTTTATTTCATAAATCTAACGATATATAGACTACCTTATTATTTAAAATTTTAAATGACATGGCGGTCTGTACGCTATTAGACCTATAATATTTAATCTAGATTATGAAATAAAGATTCTCCATTTTATTTTAAAATGAGAAGATCATATTCCCATAAGTATCTATGACTAGCATGATCACTTGATGAAATTTGCACACACATGTCTTGGGATTGTTCTTAAATTTACATCAAAATAAACAAAATTGTATTAATGAGAAGACCATGAATTGATTCTTGAGTGCTTTGCTCTACATCTTGATTTTAGCGGTTTATCCTTAACTTCAAAAGGGATCAAACTGTTATTTATATAAACAAATGAAAAAAAAATAAGATTTTTTTTAATACATTTTAATTGGGGAGGAGATTCGAATTTAAAAGTCTCCATTAAAAATACTAAAAAAATACCATTTAACCTAAAAGTCTCTCGCAAAAGAACAAAGTTTAGTTACAAAATAATTTGTAACTATCTTGTTACGAACCACTACGTGGTAATTTATAAGACCATCTATGAGTAGATATTTAAACACATAACTCATTAAATGTATCATATAACTAAAAGTATATGTGGATAGTTTTATGAATTATCATGTAGTGGTTTGTTAGTTCAAACATGTTTCTCACAAATACTTGTTTCATTATTTCAACGGGTCGTGGATGTACAACAACGAAGGTAACTATCGACGAGATAGTGGGAGACATTCTAGGATCCCCATAGTACTACTATATTTCTTCATATTACTGGATTTTTGGTTGACTACAAACTACCAGAAAAAAGGAAGACGAGGAAAACATTTATCAGTTATAGAGGGTAGAGACAATATTACCACTAAGCTTTTTTTAGCTTTAATAAAATTGGGCCTCGACTAATAAGATCATCCACGTGTACTTTAATCACATGACTTATTTAATTAGTAATGTAATTTTTCTAAATAATATATATGGATAATCTTATAAATTGTTATATAATATGTTGTAACAAACTTACTATAAACCAATTTGTAACCAAATCTTATCCAATTTGACTATTAAATAATACTTATCCAATTTGATATAAATAAATAATACAATGATTTTTGAACTTCAATTTAGGGGCTTCACCAAAGGAAGAAACCCCTCCAAAAATAGGCGTATGCCGCTTGATGTGGCAAGCACACGGTATTCTTTAGTAAAAGGCGAAAGAATAGTTCGCTTTGTGCTTACCGCACGGCTGCGTGATTTGTTAAGCAAATGAAATCCCTCTCATATTGTAGCTCTCTCCTCACTGTTCTCTCACATTTCTCCTGTGTGGGACAGTTACTCAAAAATCCAAACCACTCCTCCAAGTAAATGAAAATTGCCTTCACTCGAGCACAAAGTGGATCGCAGAATGAGTTCCCTTTTGGAAATTGAACCTGGGTCTTTGACATGGAACATATCATTAAAATTCATTTATAATTGGACCTGAGCCAAATCATTAAGGACTAGGGACTAGTGGATTAATGTGTTTAAAAACATTTGCTTCTCCTTCGTATACAACACAATGTTGCTTTGAGACTATGATTTTTTGCTCATATATAAATGAATTTAGTTTACTTTTATGTAGGAGAATTTCATTACACTCTATGATATTGATCTATTACAATATCATATTCATATTGCCTCTAGTTTTTGCCAACATATAACATTGGCTGGTTGAGCCTAGGACTCTCCCACTGGTAGTCTGGTGGTGCTAGTTGACGCCTGTGTGGTTGGTGTTATCTAAGGCTAGTCAACACAGTCAATGAATAGAATCAAAATTACCTCAGAAGAGCTGGCCCATGTGACAAAGATTAGGTCTCAAATCTTAATCATATGAGGATTATTTTGTTTGTTTAGCTTAATTACACATTTAGTCCTCAATCTTTGTCTCTCATTTTATAATTTTCCTTATCATTTTAAATGTTTTATTTTAGTTCTCAACTTTTACTTCATGTTTTAAAATGATCCCTATATTTTGAAATATATCATTTTAATCCTTATATGTACATATAAGTTTGTGTAAAAAAATGTTATCGCTCGCTTATGGAATAATTTCCATCCATCACTAACTTAGCGGCATAGACCTTTTTTACACAAACTTTAAAAATATAAAGACTAAAATTAAACATTTAAAAGAAATGAATTTGAAACATGAGATCAGAGTTGAGGACTAAAATAAAATATTTAAAAATTTGACACAAACTTTAACAATATAGAGATCAAAAGTAAATAATTCAAAAGAAATGAACATGAGATCAGAACTAAAATAAATCATTTAAAATGATTGAAAACAAGGTTGTAAAACTGATGGTCTAAGTCGCAATTTTATTAAATCAAATTCATTTGTTTCATGTTTTTCTTCATTCATGAAAATAATCAAAATTCGTCTTGTTTCATGTTCTTCATTTTCTTAAAATAATATTTGGCTTCCATTATAGGGGTTCCTCTATTAGGAGAAACCCCTCCAAAAATTGGCGTATGCCACTATTTGCGGCGAGCACACGGTATTCTTTAGTAAAAGGCGAAAGAATAGTTCGCTCTGTGCTCACCGCGTGGCTGCGTGGTTTGATTTGTGAGACAGGTTGTTCTTCTTATAGTCGCTATCTTACATAGCTCTAATTGTATCTGTTCCGTGTGGGACAACAATGAAAATTTGAGAACACTTGTATGAGAAGAAACACCTAAAGATGTGCGCATACTTTAAGACTTATGGCCATATAATAACTTCGGTCATTTTTTAGACAAAAGTAACAACCAGGCAGGCTGATGGAAAAAAGAAATGCCATTCAATAATGTACAGTAATGAAAGCAGTTGGAATGGGTAAATACCAACTCCAATCCCTTGTTAGGTTCACTAGATAGTTGGACACACATTTTGTAACATTTAATTTCAACTATAAAATAAAATAGTTGCTTTTTCATGTGTCTAAGACTTATGAAGGCATTAAACTTTGTCAAAAGCTTTGCAACTAACTATGATCTATGGCAACTCCAAAGTTGTTGGACCTGCAAACTAACCTTGACCCTAAACAGGGCGAAGCTAGCACCTTCACTTTTGAAAATTTTCATTAATACTAGTATATTAGTATGGGAATAAATTACATGAAAATGTATTTATTGGCCCCCATTGAATAATTTCCTACCTTGGCTGCTAAGGCTAAATACTAAACACTACTAGGCTACTAGCCATCTTATGGCAAATTTTGTTATTAAATGACATCATCGATATTGGGTACCACAACATTAATTGGGATGTCATAGCTATGGCCTTATGGTATGGCTTTTGAAAGACAGTCATCTAGGACTCAAAATTATTGAATCTAAATTAAAGGCCCACTTACTCATCAAATAAAATCTAGAGGCCCACCTATGTTTTTTATTTTTATTTTGAGTGAGCTAAAGGCCTGGGACAAGTATATTAGTAAGTTGGATTCCTGGTTTTTGAGGTTCCATATGTTGGAAAAGTGTGCCTTATGCAATTATGCACTTGACAATGCCATATGGTCATCTTAGCTCTACATAATGCCAAGAGGAACTCTCCACTGAAGTGGTCAAGCAAAGACATATTCGACACCTATCTAGCCAGCCCAATATTCATACCCACTTTAGTGTCTCAATTCGTCATAAACCTGCGTTACAAGGCTGAGGCACTGAACACTAATATCAACTAATTTATTCCTATTATTCAGCCCAAAAGAGAAAACTAATGCATTTTATATTAAAATTCGAATTCTTTTATTGGTTTTCAATGTGGGATTTAGCATCAAGATAATTAAATTACATGAATATAGAATAACATTCTATTGTTATTCTTATAATTTTCAAGCATTTTAATAATGAATATAGATGTCAAGAATTTGTAAGTCAATGACATTGTTTACACTCCTTTATGAAAAAAAATCAGGGTTTAATTCTCTCTTCGATGTTGTAACTTGTAACTATCGAATTATCATTAAAAAAAAAGTTCAATACATATGGACTCATAGATGTCCTTATGTTTCCTATCTATAGGCGAGTCCAAAAAGGTTTTCTTTAGAAAAGTGTCCTACGTTTCTCAGTCTGTCTGCCTTTTTTTCCAGCCGTAAAATTTTTATTTACCGATAAAAAAAAAATTCCCTACATAGTTAAAAAAAACATGTAAACTTACTCTAGGCTTGCAAAATATATATTTGCGTTTTGTCGATTTATTTTTCCACAACTCCACAACTTTTTCTCCAGGGAGCATCCTATTATCCGAAGGCTAACAACCCCCAGTATTAGAGAGAGAGAGAGAGAGAGAGAGAGAGAGAGAGAGAGAGAGAGAGAGAGAGAGAGAGAGAGAGAGAGAGAGAGCATTCTACCAATAGGATTGATTAGAGGACCGACCACCATCAACACCACCAATTAGTCATTAGTGTACTAATACTCTAATTTGTGACATCCCTAGAGAAGAAGGAAATCTTGATGAGAAGCTAATCTGAATCTTCAATTTGTCAAGAAATCTAGCTTCTAATTATTTTAGTAGATAAAATTTTCCCTTTTTGTCTATTCCCTTAACTCATTGCACATGAGCTTCTTGGATCAGTGCTCCATTACATAAAAAGTGTAAATTTTCTAGGTATGGCCAATTTTACATCCATCCACTTTGGCTCACTTACCGATTAAAGGATGTTTATAGCACGTACACTTACACTCCTTTTGGGAGGGGGGAAAGGAATGTAATAGAATGGAAAAATAAGAATCTTTTAAGAATATTCTTTCATTTCCCCTGTTTGGAAGTTTAAGTAGGAGGGAATGGAATGGAAAGACCATTCCCTTATTTGGAAGTTTAAGTGAGGGGAATGGAATGGAACACTCATTTCTCCCTATTCCCTCCAAATCCAAAATTTTCATTCCCCCCAAAATTGGGAGAAATAGGAGGGAATAGATTTAAGTTTAATGATTTTTTCACCAAACGTCCCAAAATACCCTTAGTATTTTTGTAAAATCCTAAATTACCCTTATAGATTTGACTTTTTATTTTCTTCAGTTTCCATTGTATTTCTATAATATTGTATTTCTAAATGACCATGCATGGACCTTTAACAATGTCAATTTTCTTTTAAAAATTTATTTTGTGGACAATGAATCTCGAATTTCCATTTATTGGGATTATATTTTAGTTTATATTGCTTAGATTTTGTACTTGTTTATAATTAAGCGGATTTTATACCACCTGTTGTCCTGTACTGGTTTCTTTCTCTGTTAGCAAGGGCCAGAAAAATAGAAATAAACTCCATGGTATTTCTATAATATTATTGTGACACCACAAGGTGTCATATATGGTGTGGTAATTCTATAGTATTATTCTATAGATTAATCCTACATTTTATAAAAATAAAGGGTATTATAGTAATATTGTTATAAAATGATTCATTTCTATTCCTTTTAATATTACTCCCAAACAAAATTACTTACATTTCATTCCATTCCATTCCTCTATTTTAAAACATCCAAACAAGATTACTTAATTTCATTTCATTCCATTCCATTCCATTCATTAAATTCATTCCATTCCATTCCATTCTATTCCATTCCTTTATAATTTATTCATTCCATTCCATTCTATTCCCCTCTAAACTCCCAAACGAAGCCTTAGTGATCAATGAGAACAAAGATCAATATCATTTTGGACAATATAGAATAATGTTTCTTACTCTTACATGAATGATAAATCCCACCATAATTTAATTAGTTGGACTACTATTATATTAGAAGAGAAAGGATTGCTCCAAAAATTATTGAATAATTACTCTTTGAATAGAGATGAGAACAAAATGAGCCAAATAAAGAAAATACGGATGTCTCAAATGATAGAACATGATAAAAAAAAAATTAAAAAAATCATATACTTGCAACCATTTGAATTCCCACAGGCTAGCCGCTAAAACCATCTAATGCTTATATATATATAAACACTGGAATTCCCATGTTCAAACACACCAAGTTGGGGGCCTCTCCTCCATTTCTTAGGTATGATATGGATGCCATCCAAAAGAAAGCCTTATGAACCTCTATTCTAGCTCCAATGTTGCCTTTACTGTGTAAAGAAAGATGGCCTTCAATTCAATGTTTTGAGTGAAGCCTTCATGATCTGATCAACAATTCCATTTGGTTTTGTCTCTTAATTAACTTGTTGCCATTGTAGGATATTAAGATAAAATTCACATTTTACAACACACATAACTTACAAAATAAAATTAAAGAACATATATTGCGAGTTAAATGTATCCAGCAAAGCCCTAATTAGATGGTAAAATGTACTATGCAAACCCCCTTCCCACCTTTCTCCTCCTTTTAACTTCCTATTAGCTTAGATATAAATATCCCAAGAATAAAGCATAGATTTATAGGTAATTCCCATAAATACCTTTAGACCCATTATATAGGTATAACTGCTATCCACTAGTTGCTGAGCAAGGAGAAATTACACACACACACAAACAATGCAAACATGGCAGACACAGTTAAGTTCTTAATCATTTCTGTAAATGCACTGAAACCAATCTGCAAATCATTTAGAAATACTAACATAAGAATGGCATAGCCACAACCAAGGTTTAACATACTAAACTCCTTTAACGTTGTACTAACTACAATCCATTTTGACATAATAAACTAATGCCAATACTAAGAAACTAAATACCATCGTAAAGCTTTGTCAAATCTTTTCTTTCACTGAGTTGAGTTGAAGCCTGTTACCTATTTACAGCTCATCACCAATCATGAGTCCTGCAAGAATATAAAAACTGTAAGTGCATTATTGTTTGTGATTCAATATCAGAAGTAAACACTAATCAGTGTAGTAACCATATAGAATAAACCTACACCAATTTTGTGGTTTTTTAGAATGTACAGATTAAGAAGAACTCCAAGCCTTTACCACTTGAACATGTGCACCAGGGGGGATGGAGGATGGGTAAATGATCTAAGCAGATTCCCATGCCAGCAATTTATAATAAGAAGATATCTTGCTACTTAACAAAGGGCAATTGTAAAGAGAAGAAAGTGTTCCAAAATGAAATAAAAGAGTAAAAATATCGCACAATCCATCACAAAAATGAGTAACACTAGAAGAAAACAATTTGTTTTTTAGGCCAAAAGAATTTTGAGTATAGATGCTATTTACTCAACTATGTCCTCGACAGCAACCACAACCTATCCTAAATATAAAGCCACTCAATTAAGGTAATCAATCAGCAACAAACATTTATAGAATAGTGCAATGTATATTCATATCTAACTCATAATCAATGCCAATTACATATAAAGAACAAATTGCAAAACCATAAAAATAAGCATGAAAATGAAATGCATCCTGCCTCAGTAAGTAACTGCACGGTTGGGTTTGTCAAGCAAAACTAAACTCTCAACATAAGAACCAGCAAAAGTAAACCCATATCCAGCAATCCCAAGATGCTTAATCTTTTGACTCTCAAGGTCACACGAGACGAGCTGTTCTCTAAGCTTTTCCAATATAACCTCACCACTTCTCCTAAAAGCAATTGGCCTTGGCGTTGGTACATGATATCCAAATCCCAGAACAGCATAAGTAAAAATTTTGGTCCACGAGGACGCATCATCATACTTCTTCATCACCCATATATTGAGAGCGCGATCAATGTCATAAAACAAAGCAAGGGAATTGCCATAAGCTGAAATAACCGGCTGCTCCAGATACCCATCTTCATCCGAAAGTTTTGGCAGCTCTATCTCGCGGAAGACCTCGTCCCCCAAATGGAATACCATAACAAAATTAATAAATTTGTTATTAGTCACCTTCTTCACGGCAATCCAATGGAGAGCCCCATTGATAAAAGCCTGTGTGTCACGACCAAGTACAGCACCAATGGGAGCCAAAGCAGTAACCATTCTCCATTCGCCAATGGCTAGTGAATAAACCTCCACCTCAGGTGGAGACTCTCCGAGTTCGCCAGCATTCTCAAGAGTCACAAATCTCACCACCTTATAGTCATTGGTTTTGGCGTCAAATCCAAAACCAGTAGATGCATCGAACGTACCGTGTGTGATGAAAGACACATTGGGTGGAGGAAGTTTGACGAACTTTCTAACGCAAGGGTTCCAAAGGATGAAATTGTAGGCATATGTAAGGAAATCATCGGCAAGGCAAACCAGGCCGTTATAAGTACCGATGACGTTGAATACTCTGGATGAGCTTTCACCATGGAAAGGGAAGTCAAAGCTGGTGTGTTCATTGAAATCTTCGTTGTTGTTGTTGTCCCAATGCAATTTGTAGAGCTCCGTTTCGTCTTCATCGATTTTGATCGTTTCGTCTTCATCGATTGCGAAGTTTATAATTGCTTCGGAGAGTTGTTTTGAGCAGAGCCTGAAGAGAAGGAGGTGGTTGTTGTTGTTGGAGAGGTGGATGTGGAGATGGTTGGAAATGAAGGTGGGGTTTTGGATTAGGGATCTCCAGGTTTTTGAGACGGAGGTGCAAGTAATTAGGGATTTTATAGGGAGGAGTGAGAGAGATTGGATTAGGATTTCAGGAGGTAGAAGTTCCCAGTCCCACATCGATTCGGTATGTAAATCTTCAGCGAGGGATTTGGAGAGTTCAGCTAAGTTATCTGACATTGCTACTTCCTTCAAAGAGAGAGAGAAAAAGAAGGGTTTAGAGATTGAAAGAAACAGTAAATAGAGTGACACTATTAAAAACCAAGATTTTCGAGAAAATAATGTGAATGAAAGACTTTTCAAAAGAGTCTTATGTGATCTCTAAACACATGATATTCAACCCCATAAAACAAATTTCACAATATTTTTCATATAATAAAAATGATGTATGTAATGATCCCTCTAAAACTGGTATTGCATTATTCATAATCTGTCACATTAACAAAATAATGTCAGTGATAGTCTTGTGTGAAACTGATAT
Source organism: Fagus sylvatica (assembly GCA_907173295.1). NCBI lineage: Eukaryota > Viridiplantae > Streptophyta > Magnoliopsida > Fagales > Fagaceae > Fagus > Fagus sylvatica. Next base: position 33,303,339 of record OU015765.1, read on the forward strand.
GACATTAATCACAATCGGTCATTTTAGCAATTGTCAAATTTATGTCAGTAGACTGTAGCATTGTTATACAAATTGTGAATTTGTTGTTCTTGCTTGGGAAGTAAATTAGATCTTTTTTTTAAATCTTGTTAGTGACTCGCAATATTCCAAACCTTAACGGTGGTTTGTGCATTTTTCGCTTTACGTTTGGTCCAAAGTAGAACCTTTCAAATATTGCAATTTTTGTTCAATAATACATTCAAAAAATATATATATTTAGTAAAATAACACAATTTGACAAATATTTGAAAAAAAAAATAGCTTTTTCTTTTTTCTTTTTTTGTGTGAGGGAGGTTACTCTGGAAAGAACCCCAAAAAATTATGTTACATCAACCACAAAAGATGTAAGCAGCTCAGCCTAAGTCCCTCCATATTAGTTCAGGAACATAGCCAGCTAGCTTCAGTTTCCCATCTAATTCAGCCAGCAAAAAGTAAATTTCATTAGAAGCTGAGTGAGATTTTATCCGATGCTGCAAACTGATGAATCTTCCTTTCCATTTCAATCCAACTGGATCCTGGACATTTCTTTTATACTCCTAGATTCTTCATGGCTGCCCGGATTTTCGCAACCTCACCCCATCTATTTACTTCAGCATACATGTTAACCAGAAGGTAGTGATGGCCACTGTTGTTTGGCTCCAAAATCAACAGTTCGTTAACAGCAACTTAAGCAATCTCCAAGTTTCTATGGAGCTTACACCACCTAACAAAGCACCCCATATAATGGAGTTTGGTTTAACTTTCATGCTTCTTATCAACTTTAGTGCATCTTTAATCAAGCTCGCTTTGCTCAGCAGATCAACCATGCATCCATAGTGTCCAACTTCGGGAGGGATGGAGTAATCATCGGTCATGCTCAAGAACATCCAACGGCCTTCATTAACGAGTCCTGCATGAGTGCAGGCACTTAGAACACTAATAAAAGTAATTCCATTTGTTCTGATCTTCTCCCTCTCCATTCTGCTAAACATCGTTAGTGCTCCATTTGCATACCCGTGAACTGCTGCATGAGTGCAGGCATTTAGAACACTAATAAAAGTAATTCCATTTGGTTTGATCTTCTCCCTCTCCATTCTGCTAAACATCTTTAGTGCTCCATTTGCATACCCGTGAACTGCAAGCCCGTCAATAACCGAATTCCAACAAAACAAATTTTTCTCCTGCAACTTGAAGAACACTGAAAGTGACCTATCTAAGTTCCCACACTTGGCATACATATCAATCAGTGCAGACCCAATATAAACATCGAGATCAAACCCATTCTGCAATATATAAAGATGTATTTCCTTTCCTAAGTCGAGAGCTCCAAGATGAGCACAAGCTGATATAATAGTTGCCAATGTCACTTCATCGGGATGAATCCCTTTACTCATCATTTCATTAAATACTGCTAATGCTTCCCTAAATTTCTGGTGCTGAGAATAGCAACTGACCATGGTTGTCCATGAGATTATATCCTTTCCTAGGCATCTGATCGAACAACAACTCCGCAGAATCAAAATTCCCCATTCTTGCATATCCATCGATCATAGTGTTCCATGTAGCAGTATTCCTCTCAGGCATCTCCTCAAAAAATCTCCTTGCAGAACTCAAATCCCCAGCACGGATATGAGCAGAAACTATCGTAGTCCATGCAAAAACATCTCTTTCAGGCATTTCATCAAACACCCTTCTTGATCTACAAAATTGGCCTAAATTCGAATACAAGATCAATCAAAGCAGTTTGAACAAACACATGTGAATTAAACCCATTTCTCCAAATGTGACAATGTACAGCTTCACCAAAACCCAAGAGCCGAAAACGATGCACAAGCCTTAATCAAGGATGAAAAGGTATAACTTGTTGGCATAACATTAGCTCTCAACATGTTTATGTAACATTCCAAAGCTTGAGTTGGGTTAAAACAATGAACAAATGTTCCAAGTACTTATGGAGCAAGGTTTTGAGTTGGAGTACAAATGTCAAACCTGCAGGTGCTATGAATATGGAACTAGATTCATAAGAAAATCAAAGGTATGAATTTACTAAAAAAGTTACTAGAATGGCTTAAGCAACTGTAATGTAAATGTTTGGACAGAATGGAATTGAGGGCTTCATGAAAATGATTCCAAGAATGGTAGCATAAAAAAGGATTGTGGCTTAAGGCCCAAAAAACAAAGACCAAAACGATTAAGGGTCGCATTGGACCTTGGGTAGCCGGCCCAACAAAGATAATTCATTCCACAATGAATAGACCATTCTGCAAAAATTTGGGGATTCCCATTGGCTTTAATGGGATGAAGTTCTATTTCTTTACAAGTATGGTAGTTTTAAGTTGCTGTCTTCTATTTACCTAGTTTTTCTTTTTATTGTTTGCTCTGGGTGTTTAGTTGGCCTACTTCGTACAATTGTGTAATAGAAAATACTAACTCATTCACAAGAGATTTAAGAGAGGGAAAAGAAAAACAACGGAATGAAATGAAGTCAACAAAACAACATCTAAGCATAACTACTTTATAGGGGTAAAACATATTTCAAATTATGCTAAGTAACGGAAGATAACAAAAATAGTTCAAGAAGAGGATTATAAATAAGTCATTTTCAATTCTTTAACCACCCAAAGCAAGCAATAACCACTACTGAGCTGATTTCTAAATGAACATGGCTCTATGGGAATGTTTTTCAGTAAGAAGATAGGCATCT
>OU015765.1:33306160-33325612 GCA_907173295.1 Fagus sylvatica
TCCATTCTGCTAAACATCGTTAGTGCTCCATTTGCATACCCGTGAACTGCTGCATGAGTGCAGGCATTTAGAACACTAATAAAAGTAATTCCATTTGGTTTGATCTTCTCCCTCTCCATTCTGCTAAACATCTTTAGTGCTCCATTTGCATACCCGTGAACTGCAAGCTGGTCAATAACTGAATTCCAACAAAACAAATTTTTCTCCTGCAACTTGAAGAACGCTGAAAGTGACCTATCTAAGTTCCCACACTTGGTATACATATCAATCAGTGCAGACCCAATATAAACATCGAGATCAAACCCATTCTGCAATATATAAAGATGTATTTCCTTTCCTAAGTCGAGAGCTCCAAGATGAGCACAAGCTGATATAATAGTTGCCAATGTCACTTCATCGGGACGAATCCCTTTACTCATCATTTCATTAAATACTGCTAATGCTTCCCTAAATTTCTGGTGCTGAGAATAGCAACTGACCATGGTTGTCCATGAGATTATATCCTTTCTAGGCATCTGATCGAACAACAACTTCGCAGAATCAAAATTCCCCATTCTTGCATATCCATCGATCATAGTGTTCCATGTAGCAGTATTCCTCTCAGGCATCTCCTCAAAAAATCTCCTTGCAGAACTCAAATCCCCAGCACGGATATGAGCAGAAACTATCGTAGTCCATGCAAAAACATCTCTTTCAGGCATTTCATCAAACACCCTTCTTGATCTACAAAATTGGCCTAAATTCGAATACAAATCAATCAAAGCAGTTTGAACAAACACATGTGAATTAAACCCATTTCTCCAAATGTGACAATGTACAGCTTCACCAAAACCCAAAGCCGAAAACGATGCACAAGCCTTAATCAAGGATGAAAAGGTATAACTTGTTGGCATAACATTAGCTCTCAACATGTTTATGTAACATTCCAAAGCTTGAGTTGGGTTAAAACAATGAACAAATGTTCCAAGTACTTATGGAGCAAGGTTTTGAGTTGGAGTACAAATGTCAAACCTGCAGGTGCTATGAATATGGAACTAGATTCATAAGAAAATCAAAGGTATGAATTTACTAAAAAAGTTACTAGAATGGCTTAAGCAACTGTAATGTAAATGTTTGGACAGAATGGAATTGAGGGCTTCATGAAAATGATTCCAAGAATGGTAGCATAAAAAAGGATTGTGGCTTAAGGCCCAAAAAACAAAGACCAAAACGATTAAGGGTCGCATTGGACCTTGGGTAGCCGGCCCAACAAAGATAATTCATTCCACAATGAATAGACCATTCTGCAAAAATTTGGGGATTCCCATTGGCTTTAATGGGATGAAGTTCTATTTCTTTACAAGTATGGTAGTTTTAAGTTGCTGTCTTCTATTTACCTAGTTTTTCTTTTTATTGTTTGCTCTGGGTGTTCAGTTGGCCTACTTCGTACAATTGTGTAATAGAAAATACTAACTCATTCACAAGAGATTTAAGAGAGGAAAAGAAAAACAACGGAATGAAATGAAGTCAACAAAACAACATCTAAGCATAACTACTTTATTGGGGTAAAACATATTTCAAATTATGCTAAGCAACGGAAGATAACAAAAATAGTTCAAGAAGAGGATTATAAATAAGTCATTTTCAATTCTTTAACCACCCAAAGCAAGCAATAACCACTAGTGAGCTGATTTCTAAATGAACATGGCTCTATGGGAATGTTTTTCAGTAAGAAGATAGGCATCTAAGGCAATAGAACATTTAAAATGTACCAGCAATATCTTTAGGATAAATAGATCACAGTTGACAGATTAAGAAACTTTTATCAATAAATAATAAATGAAGAAAATTTACATTTTCAAAAATTGTATTAAAAGAGGTCACCCTAACATTATCAAGAAAGAAAAAGTTGAGTACATCTATCTATCAATTGTAAATTACTAGTGGCAGGAAACATGAAATTCACAATCTCCATTTATCTTCAACCACTGATAAATAAGCTTAAGTTGATAACCAACACGAACCACTTGAAAAAAGAATTTGTTTACAATCACCACCACCTCTTAAGATGATCAAAAACTTGCTTATAAGTCAATATACAAAGAAGTCAAATTGAATTTCCATTTTAGAACAAGTTAAATTCATTTTCATTTTAAAGCGTCTGTTTAACCATGCACACATAAATCATACAGACATGAAAATTGCCCAATGTCCCTCGACCGTTTAGAATCAAATGAAACAATTATCAAAACGTAAATTCATTTCATTCTTAATCTATTCTGTCATTCAATTACACAATCCAACTCTTCTTGGGACTAAAGAAACACAATACCAAAATACCAAAAAGCATCAACCCAAATTAGAGCTATTAAAACACACAAACTCATTAACCAAGAGCAAAAGTGCAAGAAATATATATATTTTTTTAAATTCCATTAAAATAAATAAGAAGAGTAATTAGCTATTTTGTGGACTGAACATGGACTAATTGGAAGAGAAATGTATAGAAGAAGTAATGGCAAAAAGATGGAGGGAAAAGGGAGTCAAAAGCAGAGGAGTTTGGAAAATTGTAAGGTAAGGTGTGAAATAATGTGGAGAAGATGAGTTAGGTGGAAGGTTGAAAAAGATACTGTTGATGAAAGATGAGAAAGAAATGAAAGGTTTGAGATTGTAACGTTTATAGATCATGGGACCAAAAATAAGGGGTAAAGTTATTGGGAGGGGAATAATTGAGTGTGAAGGGGAAATTTATTTTTAAAAAAAAAAGCAGATTGAGACAGCCCATTTTGGAGAGGGATGGTGATGACATTAATGCATAGAGTGAGTGCTGAATTGATTGTTAGGCTTTAGCTATTATATATTGTGCATAGATATAGTTTTTACCAAAGGAAAAATCCATCATAGTAACAAAAAAAATATTTTATAAATTTATAAAGAATATCTATCTATATATTATGTTTGAAATTGAAGGAAATGAAGAAAGAGGTGAGAAGAAATGTGACCGAAATATAATAAATTAATATTGATGAGTCTAAATGGTCAACCTTTATATATATATTGTATGAACTAAGAACCAATGTCCCTTTTTAAATGATGGATCACATTACCATATGATGCATAAATTGAATCATTTAAATTTCACGGACAATCAAACAACTATTTTGGTTTGGAACCCATTTTAAAAATGGTCTCTTGTTACATGTGCAGGTGTAGATTTAAAATATCGTCCCTAAATGAGTTTAAAATATGGAAAGATTTATTGTTCCGCCTCCCAACAATATGAATTTGCTACATGTAACATATAAGGATACATTACCTCACTATTTTGAGACGTATTTTTTTAAGAGCGTGAAATTTTTTATTATTTTAACAAGGCAAGACAAAATTTTATACCAAAATGTAATTAACGTGCAAAACAACACTATCCATTATTATGTTGAATTTTTCTAATTGAATATATATATATTATATATTATTTTTTTTAAACGGGGCAATAAGACAGAGCTTTGAGACAATTGGATTATTGATTGCAAGATCGACTAATTAGATTGCATGATTTGACTAGTTAGACATTGTTAGATAGCATGATTTGACAATAAAGATATTGTTAGACAAATTTATGAATGATGAGCTAAACAGGCTACCAGCAAGGCCGGCTGTTCAAATTTGGACCCTATTGGTATGCAATGCATACTATGCATGGCAGTTTCTGAATTGTGAGGAGCCCTTTATCTTTAACCAACTTTAATTCAATGTCTACACGAGACCAGTGAAGCCATTAATTAGTTGCTACCAGCCTTGCAACCTAAACGTACCAAACTAAACCTTTTTGGTTAGCAAACCACCTTGACTACCAAGCAGGCAAGCACTAACATCTTATAGGTACTGCACCATTTGGAGTTTGTAGATGAGTATGATTTGAAAGACATGGTCTTCTTAAACTGAATTATTGAACCAAATGCCCCCTTATTTGGGTTAAGGTACATTATCCCTGACACAGATTCTAGAGGGCCTAATGAAGGGATTAAATGCAACTACTACTACTAGGACGAAGTCAAAAAATTATTTTGGAGTGAACTGAAAGTTTTTTTTGGATAATGGTGTTGGGCTAGGAGGGCTTAAAGGGTAGGCTATAGCTTAATTTGGACCCGACTAAATTTTATTAAAAATTATAAGTCTAATCACTATCAACCAACTCATAGATCCGTCCCTAACTACTACAGATGGCGCAATTTCTGATAAAAAAAAAAAAAAAAATTCTTTATATTTCTAAGCAATATATGTTGAATGTGTGGTTTTGGGCAACTAATCAATGTCATGTGGCCTTGTAGAGGTTTTATGATGAACATCATGAAAAAAGCTAAGACATAAAAAATTTCATAATTTATTAAGGTGGTGAGTTTTAATTGGAATAACATTATTTTTAAATGAGCTTAGCATTGATATCATGCCTATTATATACCAATAAGAACATATGGAAAAAAAAAATTGTATCATTGTTGTAAAATCACATATATCCATATCCTATCCACGTAACAAATCTTGTTATGCCACCTTCAACCCTACAGGTATTCTCCAATTTTCAATAGTACCAGCTTTCTTTCTTTTTATTTTTCACTCAGCTATTGGTCTTCCTTAAATTCCAATCATAATGTCAACTTGGAAGACCACAGGCAACCTTAGACTTTTTCTTTTGTTTTTTTGGTCAGAGTGCAGCTACGGTTTTTAAGCAGGCTATGAATGTTTGACAGATAATTTATTAAGGTGAGAGTTTTAATTGGTAATAACATTATTTTTCAATGAGCTTAGCATTGATAGAAATGCCAATATATACCAATCCATGAGAACATATGGAAAAAAAAAATTGTATCATTGTTGTATTAAATCCACCTACCAATAAGAACATATGGAAAAAAAAAATTGTATCATTGTTGTAAAATCACATATATAAATATCCTACCACCATAACAAACTCTTGTGCAATGCCACCTTCAACATCCTACAGCACGTATTCTCCAAGTTTAGTCAATAGTATCGGCTTTCTTTCTTTTTATTTTTTTACTCAGCTATTGGTCTTCCTTAAATTCCAATCATAATGTCAACTTGGAAGACCACAAGCAACCTTATGACTTTTTCTTTTCTTTTTTGGTCTTTATTTTACAGCGAAACGGTTTTTAAGCCGCTATGATGACGTTTTACGGAAAATATTTTACGTCGAAACAAACGGAGCCTTTTTTACTCTCAATAATATGGTTTGTATTAATGAGAAGACCTTGATTCTAGAGTGCTTTGCTTACAATTTTAAATTAATATTCAAAGGGATCAAATCTTATTTATATAATCACATAAATGAAAAAAATAATATTTTTTTAAAATACATTGTATTAATCAAAAGATTCGAATTGATTCTCCATTAAAAATGCTCTAAATCATTTATTTTAGTGGAATAGAACAAAAGGGTTCAAAATAATTTTAACTATCAAATTAAAAATAAAACTTTTTTTTATACATTTTATTGTAGAATTTAAACTCATAACTTTTAAATTTTATATAACTAAACTAGTATATATGGTAGTATTTACACAATTATAATGTAGTGTTTGTAGTTCGTTATTCATGTTTCTCACAAATACTTTTTCATTATTTCAACGGGTGTGGATGTACGAAGGTAACTATCGACTGGATAGTGGGAGACATTCTAGGACCCATAGTACTACTATTTCTTCATATTACAGATTTTTCGTTGACTACAAACTACCAGAAAAAAGGAAGTTAGAGAGAGTAAAGACAATATTACCACTAAGCCTTTTTTAGCTTTGACCTTGACTAATAAGATCATCCACATAACCTATTTAATTAGTCATGACTACAAACCAATTTGTAACCAAACCTTACCAATTTGACTATTAAATAATACTTATCCAATTTGATATAAATAAATAATACAATGATTTTTGAACTTCAATTTAGGGGCTTCACCAAAGGAAGAAACCCCTCCAAAAATAGGCGTATGCCGCTTGATGTGGCAAGCACACGGTATTCTTTAGTAAAAGGCGAAAGAATAGTTCGCTTTGTGCTTACCGCACGGCTGCGTGATTTGTTAAGCAAATGAAATCCCTCTCATATTGTAGCTCTCTCCTCACTGTTCTCTCACATTTCTCCTGTGTGGGACAGTTACTCAAAAATCCAAACCACTCCTCCAAGTAAATGAAAATTGCCTTCACTCGAGCACAAAGTGGATCGCAGAATGAGTTCCCTTTTGGAAATTGAACCTGGGTCTTTGACATGGAACATATCATTAAAATTCATTTATAATTGGACCTGAGCCAAATCATTAAGGACTAGGGACTAGTGGATTAATGTGTTTAAAAACATTTGCTTCTCCTTCGTATACAACACAATGTTGCTTTGAGACTATGATTTTTTGCTCATATATAAATGAATTTAGTTTACTTTTATGTAGGAGAATTTCATTACACTCTATGATATTGATCTATTACAATATCATATTCATATTGCCTCTAGTTTTTGCCAACATATAACATTGGCTGGTTGAGCCTAGGACTCTCCCACTGGTAGTCTGGTGGTGCTAGTTGACGCCTGTGTGGTTGGTGTTATCTAAGGCTAGTCAACACAGTCAATGAATAGAATCAAAATTACCTCAGAAGAGCTGGCCCATGTGACAAAGATTAGGTCTCAAATCTTAATCATATGAGGATTATTTTGTTTGTTTAACATTTAGTCCTCAATCTTTGTCTCTCATTTTATAATTTTCTTTATCATTTTAAATGTTTTATTTTAGTTCTCAACTTTTACTTCATGTTTTAAAATGATCCCTATATTTTGAAATATATCATTTTAATCCTTATATGTACATATAAGTTTGTGTAAAAAAATGTTATCGCTCGCTTATGAGAATAATTTTCCATCACCTTATTCCATCTAACAGTTAGCAGCATAGACCTTTTTTTCACAAACTTTAAAAATATAAAGACTAAAATTAAACATTTAAAAGAAATGAATTTGAAACATGAGATAAGAGTTGAGGACTAAAATAAAAAATTTGACACAAACTTTAACAATATAAAGATCAAAAGTAAATAATTCAAAAGAAATGAACATGAGATCAGAACTAAAATAAATCATTTAAAATGATTGAAAACAAGGTTGTAAAACTGATGGTCTAAGTCGCAATTTTATTAAATCAAATTCATTTGTTTCATGTTTCTTCATTCATGAAAATAATAAAAATTCATCTTGTTTCATGTTCTTCATTTTCTTAAAATAATATTTGGCTTCCATTATAGGGGTTCCTCTATTTGGAGAAACCCCTCCAAAAATTGGCGTATGCCACTATTTGCGGCGAGCACACGGTATTCTTTAGTAAAAGGCGAAAGAATAGTTCGCTCTGTGCTCACCGCGTGGCTGCGTGGTTTGATTTGTGAGACAGGTTGTTCTTCTTATAGTCGCTATCTTACATAGCTCTAATTGTATCTGTTCCGTGTGGGACAACAATGAAAATTTGAGAACACTTGTATGAGAAGAAACACCTAAAGATGTGCGCATACTTTAAGACTTAAGGCCATATAATAACTTCGGTCATTTTTTAGACAAAAGTAACAACCAGGCAGGCTGATGGAAAAAAGAAATGCCATTCAATAATGTACAGTAATGAAAGCAGTTGGAATCCCTTGTTAGGTTCACTAGATAGTTGGACACACATTTTGTAACATTTAATTTCAACTATAAAATAAAATAGTTGCTTTTTCATGTGTCTAAGACTTATGAAGGCATTAAACTTTGTCAAAAGCTTTGCAACTAACTAGATATCTATGGCAACTCCAAAGTTGTTGGACCTGCAAACTAACCTTGACCCTAAACAGGGCGAAGCTAGCACCTTCACTTTTGAAAATTTTCATTAATACTAATATATTAGTATGGGAATAAATTACATGAAAATGTATTTATTGGCCCCCATTGAATAATTTCCTACCTTGGCTGCTAAGGCTAAATACTAAACACTACTAGGCTACTAGCCATCTTATGGCAAATTTTGTTATTAAATGACATCATCGATATTGGGTACCACAACATTAATTGGGATGTCATAGCTATGGCCTTATGGTATGGCTTTTGAAAGACAGTCATCTAGGACTCAAAATTATTGAATCTAAATTAAAGGCCCACTTACTCATCAAATAAAATCTAGAGGCCCACCTACGTTTTTTTTGTTTTTGAGTGAACTAAAGGCCTGGGACAAGTATATTAGTAAGTTGGATTCCTGGTTTTTGAGGTACCATATGTTGGAAAAGTGTGGCTTATGCAATTATGCACTTGACAATGCCATATGGTCATCTTAGCTCTACATAATGCCAAGAGGAACTCTCCACTGAAGTGGTCAAGCAAAGACATATTCGACACCTATCTAGCCAGCCCAATATTCATACCCACTTTAGTGTCTCAATTCGTCATAAACCTGCGTTACAAGGCTGAGGCACTGAACACTAATATCAACTAATTTATTCCTATTATTCAGCCCAAAAGAGAAAACTAATGCATTTTATATTAAAATTCGAATTCTTTTAATGGTTTTCAATGTGGAATTTAGCATCAAGATAATTAAATTACATGAATATAGAATAACATTCTATTGTTATTCTTATAATTTTCAAGCATTTTAATAATGAATATAGATGTCAAGAATTTGTAAGTCAATGACATTGTTTACACTCCTTTATGAAAAAAAATCAGGGTTTAATTCTCTCTTCGATGTTGTAACTTGTAACTATCGAATTATCATTAAAAAAAAAGTTCAATACATATGGACTCATAGATGTCCTTATGTTTCCTATCTATAGGCGAGTCCAAAAAGGTTTTCTTTAAAAAAGTTCCCTACGTTTCTCGGTTTGTACACTTCCTATGTATTGCCTTTTTTGTTTCCAGCAGTAAAATTTTTATTTACCGAAAAAAAAAAAAATTCCCTACATAGTTAAAAAAAACATGTAAACTTACTCTAGGCTTGCAAAATATATATTTGCGTTTTGTCGATTTATTTTTCCACAACTCCACAACTTTTTCTCCAGGGAGCATCCTATTATCCGAAGGCTAACAACCCCCAGTATTAGAGAGAGAGAGAGAGAGAGAGAGAGAGAGAGAGAGAGAGAGAGAGAGAGAGAGAGAGAGAGAGAGAGAGAGCATTCTACCAATAGGATTGATTAGAGGACCGACCACCATCAACACCACCAATTAGTCATTAGTGTACTAATACTCTAATCTGTGACATCCCTAGAGAAGAAGGAAATCTTGATAAGAAGCTAATTTGAATCTTCAATTTGTCAAGAAATCATTAGAATTGAAATCTAGCTTGTAGCTACTAACTTATTTTAGTAGATAAAATTTTTCCCTTTTTGTCTATTCCCTTAACTCATTGCACATGAGCTTCTTGGATCAGTGCTCCATTACATAAAAAGTGTAAATTTTCTAGGTATGGCCAATTTTACATCCATCCACTTTGGCTCACTTAGCGATTAAAGGATGTTTATAGCACGTACACTTAGTGATCAATGAGAACAAAGATCAAATATCATTTTGGACAATATAGAATAATGTTTCTTATTCTTACATGAATGATAAATCCCACCATAATTTAATTAGTTGGACACTACTATTATATTAGAAGAGAAAGGATTGCTCCAAAAATTATTGAATAATTACTCTTTGAATAGAGATGAGAACAAAATGAGCCTAAAAAAGAAAATACGGATGTCTCAAATGATAGAACATGATAAAAAAAAAAAAAAAAATAATCATATACTTGCAAGCATTTGAATTCCCACAGGCTAGCCGCTAAAACCATCTAATGCATTTATATATATATATATATATATAAACACTGGAATTCCCATGTTCAAACACACCAAGTTGGGGGCCTCTCCTCCATTTCTTAGGTATGATATGGATGCCATCCAAAAGAAAGCCCTATGAAACTCTATTGTAGCTCCAATGTTGCCTTTACTGTGTAATAGAAAGATGGCCTTCAATTCAATGTTTCGAGTGAAGCCTTCATGATCTGATCAACAATTCCATTTGGTTTTGTCTCTTAATTAACTTGTTGCCATTGTAGGATATTAAGATAAAATTCACATTTTACTACACACATGACTTAAAAAATAAAATTAAAGAACATATGTTGCGAGTTAAATGTATCCAACAAAGCCCTTATTAGATGGTAAAATGTAATATGCAAATCCCCTTCCCAACTTTCTCCTCCTTTTAACTTCCTATTAGCTTAGATATAAATATCCCAAGAATAAAGGATAGATTTATAGGTAATTCCCATAAATACCTTTAGACCCATTATATAGGTATAACTGCTATCCACTAGTTGCTGAGCAAGGAGAAATTACACACACACACACAAACAATGCAAACATGGCAGACACAGTTCAAGTTCTTAATCATTTCTGTAAATGCACTGAAACCAATCTGCAAATCATTTAGAAATACTAACATAAGAATGGCATAGCCACAACCAAGTTTAACATACTAAACTCCTTTAACGTTGTACTAACTACAATCCATTTTGACATAATAAACTAATGCCAATATTAAGAAACTAAATACCATCGTAAAGCTTTGTCAAATATTTTCTTTCACTGAGTTGAGTTGAAGCCTGTTACCTATTTACAGCTTTACAGCTCATCACCAATCATGAGTCCTGCAAGAATATAAAACCTGTAAGTGCATTATTGTTTGTGATTCAATATCAGAAGTAAACACTAATCAGTGTAGTAACCATATAGAATAAACCTACACCAATTTTGTGGTTTTTTAGAATGTACAGATTAAGAAGAACTCCAAGCCTTTACCACTTGAACATGTGCACCAAGGGGGGATGGAGGATGGGTAAATGATCTAAGCATATTCCCATGCCAGCAATTTATAATGAGAAGATATCTTGCTACTTAACAAAGGGCAATTGTAAAGAGAAGAAAGTGTTCCAAAATGAAATAAGAGAGTAAAAATATCGCACAATTCATAGTAAAACAAAGAAAACAAATACAATATGACATCAAGTGTTCTTTACAGCCAAAAAGAAAACATTTCAAAGTAAAGCCAAAACCAACCAGAACCACAAAACATTATTATGAGTAAAGGTTTGTATCATCCCTCAACATGCTCTCAGTAATACATCCCTGGCTGTTAGTTAAGGGTTTCTGCATCATTAAAGAAGAAGATTGGTCTTGGCCAACGACAAGATCAGGCAACATTGTGATTTGGAGCTCCGCTGTAACTTTTTTTTTTTTAATAAATACTCAGCAGCCACTTTGGCTCAGACTTTTTAAAAAAAAAAAAAAGAAAAAAAGAAAAAAGGTCCAAACATGCAATGTTAGCTAAACACTAATCATGATAGTGAATTAGTGATTTGGTCCATTTGGAAACCTGGAAAGTTAGGGAGGTCTACAAGTACAGACACATGGAATGCAATAATAGACACAAATTGCTTGTGGTGGATTGGCATGCTTAGTCTGTTAGCAAGTAATGGTATATAGCTTGGCTGGCTATTAGGAATAAGCTCCTCATTGGAAATAGAAAAAAATAATAAGGGTATCACTTGTCTTTTGGTTGTGATATCTCCAAGGATTTATGTAGCAAGTTTTTGAGTTGGAGTTTAAATGTTAGACCTGAAGGTAATATGAATATGGAACTAGTTTGGTTTAAGGGAAAAATAATCGAAAGTAAGGATTTAATAAAAAAAAAAAAACTACTAGAATGGCTTAACAACTGTAATATATCATGCTTAGGAACAGAATATAGGGATTCATAAAAATGGTTACAAGAATGGTGGCATAAAACATGATTTTGGCACACCCCCACCAAAAAAAAAAAAATCAAAATCAAAACAAAAAACAAGAGAAGAAAAAGATTAAGGCTGGCTTTGGATGGTTGGACCTTAGGTAGCTGGCGAGAATAAGATCATACATTCCACATTGAATAGACCCTTATGCAAGAATTGGGGTTTTACATTGGCTTCTATGGGATGAAGTTCTACTTCTTTGCAAGTATGGCAGTTTTACGTTAATGTCTTCTATTTACCTAGCTTTTTTGCTTTTTTTTTCACTGGTGTTCAGTTGGCCTTTTGCTTCTACTTCGTACAATTGTGTAATAAAATATACTAACTCATTCACAAGAGATTAAGAGAGGGAATAGAAAAACAATGAAATGAAAAGGAGTCATCAAAACAATACATCTAAGCATAACTACTTTATTGGGTTAAAAATAAATTCAAATTATGCCAAGGAAATAAAGATAACAAAATAGTTA
Source organism: Fagus sylvatica (assembly GCA_907173295.1). Classification (NCBI taxonomy): domain Eukaryota; kingdom Viridiplantae; phylum Streptophyta; class Magnoliopsida; order Fagales; family Fagaceae; genus Fagus; species Fagus sylvatica. Next base: position 33,318,464 of record OU015765.1, read on the forward strand.
AGAAGCAATTATGAACAGGTCATTTTCAATTCTTAAGCACCCAAAGCAAGCAATACCCACTGGTGAGCTGCTTTCTCGATGAACACAGCTCTATGGGAATGTTTTTCAGTAAGAAGATAGACATCTAAGGCAAATGAAGATTTAAAATTTACAAGCAATATCTTTAGCATAAATAGATCACAGTCGAAAGATTAAGAATTTTTTTTTAGTAAATAATACAAGGAGAACATGAATAACATTTAGTACAAGTATGAAAACATGAAGTTAAAAGAGGTCACCATAACATTATCAAGAAAGCAAAAGTTGAGTACATCTATCTATACATTGTTAAGGTTGCTAAAAGTTGATAACCAACACAAACTACTTTGTTCTTTGATATGTAATAAATGATTGTATAAAAAATTTGAAATGTGGCCAAAGAATTTTGAGTGTACATGCTATTTACTCAAACTATCTCCTCTACATATCCGACAGCAACCAAAAACTTGATAAGCTATCTATCCTAAATATCAATTAAGGTAATCAATCAGCAATAAGAATATATAGAACTCATAATCAATGTCCAGTATATATATGAAGAATCAAAATATGAAGTAACACCATAACCATAAAAATAAGCATGAAAATGAAATGCATCTTGCCTGTTGTTGTTCCTCTTTCTTTTTCCTCAGTAAGTAACTGCACGGTTGGGTTTGTCAAGCAAAACTAAAACTCTCAACATAAGAATCAGCAAAGGTATACCCATATCCAGTAATGCCAAGATCCTTACTCTTTTGACTCTCAAGGTCACACGAGATGAGCTGTTCTTTAAGCTCTTCCAATATAACCTCACCACTTCTTTAAGCTCTCAATATAAAAAACTTCTCCGCTAATCCCCTTGGTGGTGCTGCGTAATATCCGAATCCCGGAACAGCATAAGTGCAAACTTTGGTCCACGAGGACTCAACACCATACTCCTTCATCACCCATATATTGAGACCATGCTTAATCTCAAGAAACAAGGCAAGGGAATTGCCATAAGCTGAAAGAGACCCCTGTGCCAAGTAATCATCTTCTTCCGAAAGTTTCGGCAGCGCTATCTCGTGGAAGACCTCGTCCCCCAAATCGAGTACCATAATAAAATTAATCAATTCCTTATCAGACAGCCTCCTCACAGTAACCCAATGCAGAGCCCCATTGAAAAAAGTCTGTCGTTCTTGACGACGTGCAGCACCAATGGGAGCCAAAGCAGTAACCTTCTCCATTCGCCAGTGGCAAGTGAGTAAACCTCCACTTCAGGTGGAGCTTTTCCCTTTTTGCCTTTATACTGAGGAGTCACGAACCTCACCACCTTATAGTCATTAGTTTTGGCATCAAAACCTAACCCAGTTGTGGCGTCATACCCAGCTAGCTTATGTAAGCAGCTCAGCCTAAGTCCCCCCATATTAGTTCAGGAACATAGCCAGCTAGCTTCAGTTTCCCATCTAATTCAGCCAGCAACAAGTAAATTTCATTAGAAGCTGGGTGAGATTTATCAGATGCTGCAAACTGATGAATCTTCCTTTTCCATTTCAATCCAACTGGATCCTGGACATTTCTTTTCTACTCCTAGATTCTTCATGGCTGCCCGCATTTTCGCAACCTCACCCCATCTATTTACTTCAGCGTACATGTTAACCAGAAGGTTGTGATGGCCACTGTTGTTTGGCTCCAAAATCAACAGTTCGTTAACAGCAACTTGAGCAATCTCCAAGTTTCTATGGAGCTTACACCCACCGAACAAAGCACCCCATATAATGGAGTTTGGCTTAACTTTCATGCTTCTTATCAACTTTAGTGCATCTTTAAGCAAGCCTGCTTTGCTCAGCAGATCAACCATGCATCCATAGTGTCCAACTTCGGGAGGGATGGAGTAATCATCGGTCATGCTCAAGAACATCCTACGGCCTTCATTAACGAGTCCTGCATGAGTGCAGGCACTTAGAACACTAATAAAAGTAATTCCATTTGGTTTGATCTTCTCCCTCTCCATTCTCCTAAACATCTTTAGTGCTTCATTTGCATACCCGTGAACTGCAAGCCCGTCAATAACCGAATTCCAACAAAACAAATTTTTCTCCTGCAACTTGAAGAACACTGAAAGTGACCTATCTAAGTTCCCACACTTGGCATACATATCAATCAGTGCAGACCCAATATAAACATCAAGATCAAACCCATTCTGCAATATATAAAGATGTATTTCCTTTCCTAAGTCGAGAGCTCCAAGATGAGCACAAGCTGATATAATAGTTGCCAATGTCACTTCATCGGGATGAATCCCTTTACTCATCATTTCATTAAATACTGCTAATGCTTCCCTAAATTTCTGGTGCTGAGAATAGCAACTGACCATGGTTGTCCATGAGATTATATCCTTTCCAGGCATCTGATCGAACAACAACTCCGCAGAATCAAAATTCCCCATTCTTGCATATCCATCGATCATAGTGTTCCATGTAGCAGTATTCCTCTCAGGCATCTCCTCAAAAAATCTCCTTGCAGAACTCAAATCCCCAGCACGGATATGAGCAGAAACTATCGTAGTCCATGCAAAAACATCTCTTTCAGGCATTTCATCAAACACCGCTTCTTGATCTACAAAATTGTCCTAAATTCGAATACAGATCAATCAAAGCAGTTTGAACAAACACATGTGAATTAAACCCATTTCTCCAAATGTGACAATGTACAGCTTCACCAAAACCCAGAGCTGAAAACGATGCACAAGCCTTAATCAAGGATGAAAAGGTATAACTTGTTGGCATAACATTAGCTCTCAACATGTTTATGTAACATTCCAAAGCTTGAGTTGGGTTAAAACAATGAACAAAGCTTTTTATCATTGCATTGTAGACAAAAACATTAGGATTTTGGATGTGGGTAAAAGCCAAAATAGCGTAATCTAAGCGCAAAAAGTTGGAGCAGGCAGTGATAAATTGGTTGACCAAAAAACAATCTTGGTTTGCATTGGTTTTGATCAAAGAGGCAAACACAGATCCCAGGTTGTTTAGGCTGGAACATGTTTTTAACTGATCAACTATAGTTTGTTTCCGAGTGAGTGGTTTTAGGACAAAGCGGTTAAAGTTCGTTATGGATTTCATGTACTTCACTCAGATACAGCTTAACAGCTATAAATAACGTCTCTTTCAGAGTTTCTCCTATTTAATTTTGGGGTTATTAACCTTGCTATGGGTGATTTGCCATGGATTGGGCTTAGGTCTATCTTTGTGTTATTGGGTTGAGGAACTCGCAAAAATGAACATCAACAATGTGTTAACAAAAGTGGAAGATACCTGGAGTTAGCAGAGTCTCATGGAGGCAGGCAATGAGGAGGAATGGGCTTGGCATTAATTTTGGTAAGAATGGGCCGGGTATTGACCAAAGATCAGATCCGAAATGAAAAAATCTGTCGAGCTGGGAAAAAATCTGGTCGTAGCTGGGCAAGATTGGGTATGCTCCGGGGGTAATTCCTTGTGATGCAACGAGGGGGATAGCTTGAGAGCCTCAGATTTGGCATCGATGAGAGGATAGTAGTTGACTAGTGATGGTGAAATGCTTCATTAATGTTCACTGTGTGGGAGAACATTCTACTCGATGACCCATCGTAGGGAGGTGCCGGTGGTAGAAGTGTGATGCAAAGGAGATTAAAGAATACCGATCTTGATATGTTGGCAATAAGGCCACTTCCAACTCTTGGTCAGTGCTGGCCTGCTGGGTGGTGAGATTTCCTTTGCTTGGGAATGTGGTGGCCCTGCCCATTGTTAAACCCTTTTTTATCATTTCTATTTCATTTCAAGTAATCTTTATTTTGTCAATTTAACGGTTAAGATTGATATCACTGTTTGCTAGATATGTAATATTTAATCTAAATTATGAAATGATCCATTTGAAAGTGAGAGGATTTTGTTACATTTTTTTCTCATCACACCCCCATTTTCAATGGAACAAGATATTCTTCATTTTACGTCTTCTCCCTTTCACAAATAAGATTTTATTTTCACGATATATCTAGACGCCTAACGTGTCAATTTAAATTATAAAATAGATCAATTTCAAATAAAAGATGGTCATTTTCTATTTTTTTTTTTTATAGATATAACAAACGAGTCAGGTTAATCAAGTTTAAGTGCAATCGGATTCGATATTTATAGTTTTAAAACTAGACTGAATAGAGAATTGGAAAAATGATTGATTTTCGATTATCATGTCCGACTGGTGGTCTAACTAGTGATAAAAGAATTAAATTAATAATTTTTTGAGTTAAATTTAATTAATAATTTTATAATTATATAAATAAATATATATATAACAAGTTTGTAACTAAGAATATTTAAGTTTATTAATTTTTCATTGAGTTTACACATCTTAGTTCTTACCTTAAGAAAATAAAAATAACTACAGATATTAAAATTATGAGCTTAAACCTTACAAATGAAAAATCAAATACTATATCATTAAACCTTAACTTATGTCTCTCTCTCTCTCTGTCTTCTATCTTTTTGTTGTACTTTGTAGCAAAGATTGACCAACAATGGAGCTGTGTCTCAGTAGCACTACAACAACTACAAGGGTCCTGAACTTGAACTCATCTCGACCCTCTCACACCCTTCTCTGTTCCACTAATTCTCTCAAAGACCCACTTCTCCAATTCAAACACAGACCCTTCACTTCTCTCAAGCTTCCCTCTCCTTCCCGCCAATTCCACCTCCTTCAACCTCCACCACTTGCATTTCCTCCGATTCCCTCTCGCTTCACCGCTTCAGCCTCTTCTTCCGTCGCTACTGGCAATGAAAAAGATCAGCTTCCGGCAGATATTGAGGTCAAGGAGACCCCAGAACCCAATTGCAGCGTGAGTTTTTGAGTTACTTCATTGTATGCCATGTTTTCCCACATAATCAGTGGTTGTGTTTCTTTGTATTATTATCACTGCTTTGAGGTTTACTTGGTTTTATTCAATTTGGTCTTTGTTATTTTTTTTTTAATCAGTTAAAAACTCTAGGCCTCTCTCTCTCTTTTTCTTGTTTGAAGTTTTGGCAGAATTTGAATGTGTCTTTTTCTAGCACTTACAATTATCGAGTAAATTATTGGTTATTTAATACAATTTTCTTTTGTTGCCTAATTCAAGAAGTTAATGTAAGCTTCATTTTCTGGTCTTTCAAGTACTTTTGAGTACTGCATTTTCGTTTTTGTGTAAATTGTAATTGAGATTTGAGAAAGTTAAAATTAGTAAAATCTGTATTACTATGATCTCTCTTTGTGCAGGTTAGGTTGAGTGTAGAAGTTCCACCAGCTGTATGCGATGACTGCTACAAGAGGGTCCTAAATGAGTTCATGAAGCAAGCCAAGGTAATCTTGGAGAAGAAACATGTTTTAGCCTGTGGAAAAAAGGAAGTTGTTCTATGTTCTAATAATGGATTTTTTGTGAGTACTTAGGTCCCTGGATTTCGCCCGGGAAAGAATGTTCCTGAGAGTATTCTTATAAGTTATGTTGGGAAGAAACATGTACAAAAGGCTACCGTTGAATCTATTTTGAAGAGGACACTCCCACATGCCATGTCCTCGGTATGTGGAAAGTAACATTCAGTTAGTTTTTTCTGTTTCTGTTTTTATTTTATTTATTTTAGGTTGCTTCATATAGCCTTTAAATGTCTTTGGTTCACTTCAGTTCATTATATTTATATTAATATAGATGCTTGCATCAGTTCTGGAATTTGCAAGTTATTATTTGTTGTTTCAAATTCTGTATAATAGGAGTTGAAGGGTCATATTTCTCTGTATAAAATAAATATATTAGATGGCCCATGATCTGTAACTTATTTGCAACAGTTTCAAAGTTTCTATAAAAAAAAAAAATGCAGCACATTGTTTTGTTATACATTCCCCACCCCCCGAAAGAAAACCGTCAACCAGTGTTGATTTTGTAGATTATTTGAGCCAAAGATACTACCTTTGATCATTTTCTCTTTCTTTATTTTTATTATTGGTAAGTTACACATGCACCCAATGAGTTTTGAACCCACCACCTCACCTCATTATTGTGGAAGGAGGAAGTGCCATTTAAGGCAAAGCTCATTGGTGCTACCTTGATCATTTTCTTAGGCATATCAACTGATCTCTTGATTTTCTTTTACTTTATAGGTGACAGGAAGGGCTTTGAAAGATTCAGTCCGCATTGTAACCAAATTTTCTGAGATGGAGCAGACCTATTCTTCTCTCAATTCTCTCAGGTTTGTCATGTATACATCCTATAAGCTACGTTTCATTTGCGTGTTCTTACCATCTTCTTTCATTGCATATTAAAAGGAGAGGCATATATATATAAGAAGAAAACGGTAAATGTTTCAGCATGATTGCTACTTAACTTGTGCTCCAGATATGATGTCATTGTTGATGTAGCACCTCAAGTCAAATGGATTCCTGAAAACGGGTACAAGAACTTGAAGATTGTCGTTGAAATAGACAGTGACATAGATGCTAGCAGAGCTTCTGAACAAGAACTAAGACGCCGTTACAAGTCCCTTGGTTCGATGAGGATTGTAACTGATAGAGGACTACAGGTAACTCAAGTTTAAGTTACTGTAGTTTCATAAACATATAACTTGTTGCTTTTCACTTTTAGTTTCATTTTTATCATTTTTTTTTTTAAATATATTAATCAACAGCTTCATGGCTTATTTGGTTTAAAGGAAATTAACCACTCCTAAATCCTGTAAAAAGCTGAATGAAAAATTTTCAGCCACATCAGTTGTCCAACTTTCCTTGTGTAGTATTCATGCTGTAATTGATAAATTGCAGCACTTGATGCCATAGAAAGAAATTCATTGATCAACTCTTATATTCTTTGCCCATAATTCTTTTTCTTTTGGGGGGGCTTCTTTTCGTATGAGTTTTGTATATTAGAAAAACTTGAACCTTCCACAGATTGGTGATGTTGCAGTCCTTGACATATCAGCAACTACAATGGGTCAAGATGAGTCGAATGTTCAAAAGATTCCATCTGCAGAGACTAAAGGTCTGCCAGTTTCCACTGAAAATTACACTTCTGTCAGTTTCTATTTCTCATTTGTGATGCATCATGAGCATTTCCTCCCTCAACTCTATGTTCTACGTGCAGGTTTTCATTTTGAT
>OU015765.1:33325712-33382541 GCA_907173295.1 Fagus sylvatica
ATAAGTCATTTTCAATTCTTTAACACCAAAGCAAGCAATAACCACTAGTGAGCTGATTTCTAAATGAACATGGCTCTATGGGAATGTTTTTCAGTAAGAAGATAGGCATCTAAGGCAATAGAACATTTATAATGTACCAGCAATATCTTTAGGATAAATAGATCACAGTTGACAGATTAAGAAACTTTTTTAATAAATAATGAATGAAGAAAATTTAGTACGAGTGTAAAAAAAAAAAAAATCTGTAGTTAAAAGAGGTCACCCTAACATTATCAAGAAAGAAAAAGTTGAGTACATCTATCTATCAATTGTAAATTAATAGTCGCAGGACACATGAAATTCACAATCTCCATTTATCTTCAACCATTTGACAAATAAGCTTAAGTTGATAACCAACACAAACTACCACCTCTTAAGATGATCAAAAACTTGCTTATAAGTCAATAAACAAAGAAGTCAAATTGAATTTCCATTTGAGAACAAGTTAAATTCATTTTCATTTTAAAGCGTCTGTTTAACCATGCACAACATAAATCATACAGACATGAAAATGCACAATGTCCCTCAACTGTTTAGAATCAAATGAAACAATTATCAAAATGTAAATTCATTTCATTCTTAATCTATTCTGTCATTCAATGACACAATCCAACTCTTCTAATCATCAACTCTTCCAACAATGGCTCACAAAACTGTTCCCTCCCCGACCAGAAGACTCCCAAACCCTGCCCCATATTTTCAATAAACAGTACAAGGTTCAAATACAAGATAACTTTTTAACACGTAATATCCACAATTCCATCCATCACAACAATGAGTAACGCTAGAAGAAAACAATTTGTTTTTTAGGCCAAATGAATTTTGAGAATAGATGCTATTTACTCAACTATGTCCTCGACAGCAACCACAACCTATCCTAAATATTAAGCCACTCAATTAAGGTAATCAATCAGCAACACACATTTATAGAATAGTGCAATGTATATTCATATCTAACTCATAATCAATGCCAATTACATATAAAGAACAAATTGCAAAACCATAAAAATAAGCATGAAAATGAAATGCATCTTGCCTCAGTAAGTAACTGCACGGTTGGGTTTGTCAAGCAAAACTAAACTCTCAACATAAGAACCAGAAAAAGTAAACCCATATCCAGCAATCCCAAGATCCTTAATCTTTTGACTCTCAAGGTCACACGAGACGAGCTGTTCTCTAAGATTTTCCAATATAACCTCACCACTTCTCCTAAAAGCAATTGGCCTTGGTGCATGATATCCAAATCTCGGAACAGCAAAAGTGTAAATTTTGGTCCACGAGGACGCATCAGCATACTCCTTCATCACCCATATATTGAGAGCACGAACAGTCTCACGAAACAAAGCAAGGGAATTGCCATAAGCTGAAATAGCCGGCGGCGCCCAATACACATCTTCTTCCAAAAATTTTGGCAGCTCCATCTCGCAGAAGACCTCGTCCCCCAAATCGAATACCATAACAAAATGAATCAATTTGTTATTAGCCACCTTCTTCAAAGCAATCGAATGGAGAGCCCCATTGATAAAAGCCTGTCTGGCAGGACCACATACATCACCAATGGGAGCCAAAGCAGTAACCATTCTCCATTCGCCAATGGCTAGTGAATAAACCTCCACCTCAGGTGGAAACTCTCCGATTCGGCCAGCATTCTCAAGAGTCACAAATCTCACCACCTTATAGTCATTGGTTTTGGCATCAAATCCAAAACCAGTAGATTCAATGCACAAACCGTGTGTTTTGCGAGACACATTGGGTGGAGGAAGTTTGACGAACTTTCTAACACAAGGGTTCCAAAGGATGAAACTGTAGGAGTGCGAAAATACATCATCGGTAAGGCAAAACAGGCCGTTATAAGTACCAAATACATCATCGGTAAGGCAAAACAAGCCGTTATAAGTACCGACGACGTCGAATACTCCGGAAAAGCTTTCACCATGGAAAGGGAAGTCAAAGCTGGTGTGTTCATTGAAATCTTCTTTGTTGTTGTTGTCCCAATACAATTTGTAGAGTTCCGTTCCGTCTTCATCGATTTCGAAGTTTCTAGTTGCTTTCAAGAGTTCCTTTGAGTAGAGCCTGAAGAGGAAGAGGTTGTTGTTGTTGTTGTTGTTGGAGAGGTGGAGATGGTTGGAAATGAAGGTGGGGTTTTGGATTATGGATTTCCAGGTTTTTGAGACGGAGGTGCAAGTAATTAGGGTTTTTATAGGTAGGAGTGAGAGAGATTGGATTAGGATTTCAGGAGGTAGAAGTTCCCAGTCCCACATCGATTCGGTATGTAAATCTTCAGCGAGGGATTTGGAGAGTTCAGCTAAGTTATCTGACATTGCTACTTCCTTCAAAGAGAGAGAGAGAAAAAGAAGGGTTTAGACTATAGAGATTGAGGGTGGGTTTGGCCCCCACGTTTTCGTCCAAATAACGCGCCTTTTGGGTACAAAACGTGAGGAATTATTAGTTTCGCCCCACGTTATCTAAACACACATTTTTTAGAATGCACGTTTTGAAACTGATGCATAGGTACTGTGATTTCAAAAAGGTGTTTTTATTAAAAAAAAATTGAGATTTGCGAAACGTACATTTGAGAAAACTTTCACATTTTATAAAGGGTGATTTACCACAAATAACCTCACCAAAGATTAAAAATACCCCAGTATAAAAGCTGAATTTGTCTTCTCGTCACCTCACCTTTGCTTCAATACGTTTGACAGATGATTTCAATAGTACAGCAGAAAAGATCAGTAGAACACAAAACAAAGATAAAATAACACATTTCCAGAAACTGCAAGCTTTCTTTATTATTAACAAAAAAAGCAAAAAACAAATGAAGTTGGCAGCCATTGGAGCTGTAAAGGGCAAACATTGAGCTACATATTTCCAGAGATTAAAATTGTAAACCCCCATAACCAAAAAAGGCCCAAAACAAGAATGAAGAAGAGAGAAGTAAAATCAAGAACACCCATTAGAATAAAATGCATAAAGAAATCAAGAACTACACGTACCTAGCCTTGTAGAGGCAGATCTGGCTGTTGAAACTACAAAGCTCCAAGTGGGTTTTTGTTCAAAGAGAGTGTGAAAAACAAAATAGTAGTAAAAGGAACATGAAAGTATGAAGTGAAAGAAAGAGAAAGAGAAAGAGAGAGAGAGAGAGAGAGAGCTACTATAGCTGTATAGCAACAACTGCTGGATTAAAGGGTATGTGTCAGAACTTGAAAGACTAAAAAAGTAAAACCAGCTAACTCCAACTTTTGTGTGTGTTGGAAAAAGGCGAACTTGGTCTTGAATTTTTGAATTCTTTGGGAGGGATTAAATATATGAGTAATGGTTTTGAACTTTCAACCTGTGAACTCAACTTTGCAATTATAGATAGCACTCAGCATCATTGCAGTAAGAGCATTCTTATCAGATTCTCTATTTTTTTTGCCAATTTGGTTTTAAAAAACCCACTTTTGCTCAAATAGCTAAAGCACTACTATACCAGACTCCCTATTTTAACTTTACTATTCCATTTTTTAATATATCTTTATTATTATTATTATTTTTTTTCACAACTTCCGAAATATTACACTACAAAAAACACTACTAAACTAAAAAAAAAGACTTTTTTATTCCCCCAATTGATGAACAGTGACTCCTCAAGGTGGGAGAGCGACTGTTCATCAACAACAACATTTCAATGGTTTGGGGAGGCTGATGGCAACTGCTTTTGCTGCCTCCTCCCCATTTTATGTTGTTTTCGCCCAAATACGCATTCTGATGAGAATGCTCTAATAATCATAGTGATTAGTGTTTAGTATATTATTATTATCATTTTTTTTCATGGATTTTTTTTTTTCATTTTTAGTATATTATTATTATTACCATTTTTATATTTAGCAACAAAATATTGTTATTATTGTTATTATTGTTACCATTTGTAAGCATTTAAAAAATTACACTATAACTTAACAGTATAATTAGGTCCTTTTTGATCATTTATACCCGAAACAGAAGTTTTAGATTAAAATTAACCAAATGCTCAATTGACAGAAATAACACTTTTTCATTAGTTTTGCCAAACGCTTAATTGTGATTTTCAGAATCATGTTTTCAAAATCGTGATTTTAAAACCGCACTTTTTCAAACAGCTAACCCAAACCCACCCTGAAAGAAGCAATAAATAGAGTGACACTTTTAGCAACCAAGATTTGTGAGAAGATAAGAAAGAGAGAGCCTAGCGAATGTGAGACACAGAGTGAATAAGTAATGTCAATGAAAGACTTTTCAAAGGAATCAAATGTGCTCTCTAAACACAAATGATATTCAACCCCATAAAATAAATTTCACAATATTTTTTATATAATAAAAATAATGTATGTAGTGATCTCAGTGAAACTAATGTTGCATTATTCATAATCTATCACCTTAACAAAATAATATTAATGATGGTCTTATGTAAAAATGATATGACATTAATCACAATCAGTCATTTTAACCGTTGTTAAATTTGTTATGTCGGTAAACTGTAATATTGTTATAAAAATTGTGAATTTGTTGTTTTTGCTTGGAGAGTAAATTAGATCTTTTTTAAAAATCTTGTTAGTGACTCGCAATAGTTCAAACCTTAATGGTGGTTTGTGTATTTTTCGCTTTACATTTGGTCCAAAGTAGAACCTTTCAAATATTGCAATTTTTGTTCAATAATACATTCAAAAAATATATATATTTAGTAAAATAACACAATTTGACAAATATTTGAAAAAAAAAAAAATAGCTTTTTCTTTTTTCTTTTTGTGTGTGAGAGGGAGGTTACTCTGGAAAGAACCCCAAAAAATTATATTACATCAACCACAAAAGATGTAAGCAGCTCAGCCTAAGTCCCCCCATATTAGTTCAGGAACATAGCCAGCTAGCTTCAGTTTCCCATCTAATTCAGCCAGCAACAAGTAAATTTCATTAGAAGCTGGGTGAGATTTATCAGATGCTGCAAACTAATGAATCTTCCTTTCCATTTCAATCCAACTGGATCCTGGACATTTCTTTTCTACTCCTAGATTCTTCATGGCTGCCCGGATTTTCGCAACCTCACCCCATCTATTTACTTCAGCGTACATGTCAACCAGAAGGTTGTGATGGCCACTGTTGTTTGGCTCCAAAATCAACAGTTCGTTAACAGCAACTTGAGCAATCTCCTGGTAGGGTTGTGATGGCCACTTTGGCTCACTTAGCTATTAAAGGATTTTTATAGCACGTACACTTAGTGATCAATGAGAACAAAGACAAATATCATTTTGGACAATATAGAATAATGTTTCTTATTTTCACATGAATGATAAATCCCACCATAATTTAATTAGTTGGACACTACTATTATATTAGAAGAGAAAGGATTGCTCCAAAAATTATTGAATAATTACTCTTTGAATAGAGATAAGAACAAAATGAGCCTAACAAAGAAAATACGGATGTCTCAAATGATAGAACATGATAAAAAAAAATAATCATATACTTGCAAGCATTTGAATTCCCACAGGCTAGCCGCTAAAACCATCTATTGCATTATATATATATATATAAACACTGGAATTCCCATGTTCAAACACACCAAGTTGGGGGCCTCTCCTCCATTTCTTAGGTATGATATGGATGCCATCCAAAAGAAAGCCCTATGAAACTCTATTGTAGCTCCAATGTTGCCTTTACTATGTATAGAAAGATGGCCTTCAATTCAATGTTTCGAGTGAAGCCTTCATGATCTGATCAACAATTCCATTTGGTTTTGTCTCTTAATTAACTTGTTGCCATTGTAGGATATTAAGATAAAATTCACATTTTACAACACACAACTTAAAAAATAAAATTAAAGAACATATGTTGCGAGTTAAATGTATCCAGCAAAGCCCTTATTAGATGGTAAAATGTAATATGCAAACCCCCTTCCCACCTTTCTCCTCCTTTTAACTTCCTATTAGCTTAGATATAAATATCCCAAGAATAAAGGATAGATTTATAGGTAATTCCCATAAATACCTTTAGACCCATTACATAGGTATAACTGCTATCCACTAGTAGCTGAGCAAGGAGAAATTACACACACACACACACACACAAACAATGCAAACATGGCAGACACAGTTAAGTTCTTAATCATTTCTGTAAATGCACTGAAACCTATCTGCAAATCATTTAGAAATACTAACATAAGAATGGCATAGCCACAACCAAGTTTAACATACTAAACTCCTTTAACGGTACTAACTACAATCCATTTTGACATAATAAACTACTGCCAATACTAAGAAACTAAATACCATCGTAAAGCTTTGTCAAATCTTTTCTTTCACTGAGTTGAGTTGAAGCCTGTTACCTATTTACAGTTCATCACCAATCATGAGTCCTGCAAGAATATAAAACCTGTAAGTGCATTATAGTTTGTGATTCAATATCAGAAGTAAACACTAATCAGTGTAGTAACCATATAGAATAAACCTACACTAATTTTGTGGTTTTTTAGAATGCACAGGTTAAGAAGAACTCCAAACCTTTACCACTTGAACATGTGCACCAAGGGGGATGGAGGATGGGTAAATGATCTAAGCATATTCCCATGCCAGCAATTTGTAATAAGAAGATATCTTGCTACTTAACAAAGGGCAATTGTAAAGAGAAGAAAGTGTTCCAAAATGAAATAAGAGAGTAAAAATATCGCACAATTCATAGTAAAACAAAGAAAACAAATACAATATGACATCAAGTGTTCTTTACAGCCAAAAAGAAAACATTTCAAAGTAAAGCCAAAACCAACCAGAACCACAAAACATTATTATGAGTAAAGGTTTGTATCATCCCTCAACATGCTCTCAGTAATACATCCCTGGCTGTTAGTTAAGGGTTTCTGCATCATTAAAGAAGAAGATTGGTCTTGGCCAACGACAAGATCAGGCAACATTGTGATTTGGAGCTCCGCTGTAACTTTTTTTTTTTTAATAAATACTCAGCAGCACTTTGGCTCAGAATTTTTTTTTTTTTTAAAGAAAAAAGAAAAAAGGTCCAAACATGCAATGTTAGCTAAACACTAATCATGATAGTGAATTAGTGATTTGGTCCATTTGGAAACCTGGAAAGTTAGGGAGGTCTACAAGTACAGACACATGGAATGCAATAATAGACACAAATTGCTTGTGGTGGATTGGTATGCTTAGTCTGTTAGCAAGTAATGGTATATAGCTTGGCTGGCTATTAGGAATAAGCTCCTCATTGGAGATAGAAAAAAATTATAAGGGTATCACTTGTTTGTTGGTTGTGATATCTCCAAGGATTTATGTAGCAAGTTTTTGAGATGGAGTTTAAATGTTAGACTTGCAGGTAATATGAATATGGAACTAGATTGGTTTAAGGGAAAATAAATCGAAAGTAAGGATTTAATAAAAAAAAAAAAACTACTAGAATGGCTTAACAACTGTAATATATCATGTTTAGGAACAGAATAGAGGGATCATAAAAATCGTTACAAGAATGGTGGCATAAAACATGATTTTGGCACACCCCCACCAAAAAATAAAAATCAAAATCAAAATCAAAACAAAAAACAAGAGAAGAAAAAGATTAAGGCTGGCATTGGACGAGCTGGCGCGAATAAGATCATACATTCCACATTGAATAGATCCTTATGCAAGAATTGGGGTTTTTTATTGGCTTCTATGGGATGAAGTTCTACTTCTTTGCAAGTATGGCAGTTTTACGTTAATGTCTTCTATTTACCTAGGTTTTTTTTTTTTTCACTGGTGTTCAGTTGGCCTTTTTCTTCTACTTCGTACAATTGTGTAATAAAATATACTAACTCATTCACAAGAGATTAAGAGAGGGAATAGAAAAACGATGAAATGAAAAGGAGTCATCAAAACAATACATCTAAGCATAACTACTTTATTGGGTTAAAAATAAAGGCCAAATTGCATAATCACCCCCTGGGGTTTGACTCAGTTGCAAACAGACCCCCTGGGGTTTTGATTTTGCAATATAACCACCTGGGGTTTTTAAATTAGTGAAATTGACCCCTCTAAGTATTTTTTTTGTCAATTTTGCTAACAAAATTTGTCATATGCATTGTATGTGACCACTTTATAATAAAAAATTCATTATTATAAACTCAAGTGCAATGCATATGACAAATTTTGTTAGCAAAATTGACAAAAAATATACTTAGAAGGGTCAATTTCACCAATTTAAAAACCCCAGGTGGTTATATTGCAAAATCAAAACCCCAGGGGGTCTATTTGCAACTAAGCCAAACCCCAAGGGGTGATTATGCATTTTAGCCAAAAATAAATTCAAATTATGCCAAGGAAATAAAGATAACAATATAGTTAAGAAGCAATTATGAACAGGTCATTTCAATTCTTAAGCACCCAAAGCAAGCAATACCCACTGATGAGCTGCTTTCTCGATGAACACGGCTCTATGGGAAAATTTTTCAGTAAGAAGATAGACATCTACGGCAAATGAAGATTTAAAATTTACAAGCAATATCTTTAGCTTAAATAGATCACAGTTGAAAGATTAAGATAAATAATACAAGGAGAACATTAATAACATTTAGTACAAGTGTGAAAACATGAAGTTAAAAGAAGTCACCATAACATTATCAAGAAAGAAAAAGTTGAGTACATCTATCTATACATTGTTAAGGTTGCTAAAAGTTGATAACCAACACAAACTACTTTGTTCTTTGATATGTAATGAATGATTGTATAAAAAATTTGAAATGTGGCCAAAGAATTTTGAGTGAGTGTACATATGCTATTTACTCAAACTATCTCCTCTATATATCCGACAGCAACCAAAACCTTGATAAGCTATCTATCCTAAATATCAATTAAGGTAATCAATCAGCAATAAGAATATATAGAACTCATAATCAATGCCAAGTACATATGAGAAACAAAATGGTAAACCATAAAAATAAGCATTAAAATGAAATGCATCTTGCCTGTTGTTGTTCCTCTTACTTTTTTTCTTAGTAAGTAACTGCACGGTCTGGTTTGTCAAGCAAAACTAAACTCTCAACATAAGAACCAGCAAAAGTATACCCATATCCAGTCATCCCAAGATTCTTAATCTTTTTACTCTCAATGTCTTGTGAGACGAGCTGTCTTTTAGGCATTTCCAATATAACCTCACCACTTCTCCTAAAAGCAATTGGCCTTGGTACATGATATCCAAATCCCGGAACAGCATAAGTGAAAATTTGGGTCCACGAGGACACAACAGCATACTCCTTCATCACCCATATATTGAGAGTGTGATCAGTCTCAAGAAACAATGCAAGGGAATTGCCATAAGCTGAAACAGACAGATGCTACCAATACTCACCTACATCCGAAAGTTTTGGCAGCGCTATCTCGCGGAAGACCTCGTCCCCCAAATCAAGTACCATAATAAAATTAATAAATCCCTAATCAGTCAGCCTACTCACAGCATCCAAATGCAGAGCCCCATTGAGAAAAGTCGGTGGTTCTTGACCATGTGTAACACCAATGGGAGCCAAAGCACTAACCATCCTCCATTCACCAGTGGCAAGTGAGGAGTCACAAATCTCACCACCTTATAGTCATTAGTTTTGGCATCAAATCCAAACCCAGTAGTGGCGTCGTAGCTACCGTGTATGTCGAAAGTGACATTGGGTCTAGGAAGTTTGATGAATTTTTTAAGGCAAGGGTTCCAAATTATGAAATTATAAGCATATATTAATATATCATCAGCAAGGCAAACCAGGCCATTGCAAGTACCGAAAACATTGAATATTGGGTTAATGCTTTTACCATGGAAAGGGAAGTCAAAGCTGGTGTGTTCCTTGAAATCTTCGTTGTTGTTGTTGTTGTCCCAATGCAATTTGTAGAGTTCCTTTTCGGCTGGGGCACGTCTGTTGCATCTAGTTGCTTCCGAGAGTTGTTTTGAGCAGAGCCTGAAGAGGAAGAGATGGTTATTTTTGGAGCGGTTGAGATGGGTGGAAATGAAGGTGGGGTTTTGGATTAAGGATTTCCATGTTTTTGAGACGGAGATGCAAGTAATTAAGGTTTTTATAGGGAGGAGTGAGAGAGATTGGATTAGGATTTCAGGAGGTAGAAAGTCCCAGTCCCACATCGATTCAGTATGTAAATCTTCAGTGATGGATTTGGAGAGTTGAGGTAAGTTGTCTGACATTGCTGCTGCAGCCTTCAAAGAGAGAGCTAAGGGTTTAAAGATTGAAACAGAGCTCTTAACAAATTTTTACTTTTATTTTTTGAATATCAAGGAAATTCATGGAAATAAAATTCATAATATTTGTGAATTTGATAATGGAATTCGTTAACGGATGCTCTTAAGGTTGACTTTATGAAATTTAAAAAATAAAAAAAAAAAAAACTTTTAACACAAAAAGTTACATTCTCCTCAATAAAAACTAATATAAAAAAATAAAATTTCACTACTTCCAATAAAAACTGATGTTTAAAGTTTCCTTAACGGACGCTCATATCCTAATTCCTAACCAGACTTTTTGATAATACCAAGTTACCAAACTTAAAAAACAAACACTAGGGGGAAAAAAAATTGAATAAGAAAAAAACAAATAAAATCTCATAACTTGTGTTAATCTTTGTCTTGAAAATAGGACCATGGTAGCTTTAAAATGAGAATCACTTAAGATACCAAATTCACAAATCATTAAAGTTTGAGGATGAGTGATGTTGATTATGATTCATTTCGTTTGTAAATGCTAGAGTAAGAAATTGGATGCATGTTGTGGTTTGCATGAATTTCAATCATTTAGAAGATCAAAGTCCTACAAAATCATCCATGTCTCCCAGATAATGGGAACCCGGAACAGTAACACACTTTTGTATTCTACTTAACCTTATGTTACTTGATACAACTTGTCAAGCTCTAAAATACATTGACAAACTAAATATGACTGGACCAATATTGGGATTTACTGTTTCAGTTTGCACATCGTGATCCATTGTCATTGAACCCAACAACCTATATGAGAAATCGAACCCATTGCAATTAGAGCTGTCTTAGAGATTAATTTTTCCATTAAAAAAAAAAAGAAGAGAGAGAATGTGTATATAGGCAAAAAAAATTAATGAGTTACTTGTACATGCAACCACTCTAATCCTACATTCGAGGCCTCTGCTCCAATTTTTTTTTGGGTAGGCATTTGCAACATTTCTTAAGAATGGTATGTATGCCGACACAAAGATAGCCCTATAAATTTGTATTTTGATTCCAAGATTGTTGCCTTTCCAGTGCATAGGGAGGGCCTTCAATTCAATCACTCGAGTAAGGCCTTCATGATCTAATCAACAATTCCATTTGTTTTTCTCTTAAACTTGTCATCATTGTAGGATATTAAGATAAAATTCAGATATTATGTACACCACACATGACCAAAAAAATTAAATTAAAGAACATATGTTGCAATTTGGACTATCCAGTAAAGCCCTTATTAGATAGATGGTAAAATGTCGTATGCAATTTTTTTTTTTTACTCCTTTTAACTTTCTACTATCATCTTAGATGTAAACATCCTATGATTAAATGACAAATATATATATTTTTACCGTATATACCTTTCAACCCATTAGATAGGTATAACTCCTACCCAGTTGACAGATCAAGGACAAATTTAACACACACAATGCAAGCATGACAGACACAATTAAGTGCTTAATCATTTTTGTAAACACACTGAAACCAAACTGCAAATCATCCAGAAATACTAACATAAGAATAGTGTACCAAAAAAGATTTTAACATAATAAACTCCTTTAACATTATAAACTAATGCCAATACTAGGAAACTAAACACCATCAAAAAGCTTTGTAATCTTTTCTTTTGCTGAGTCAAAGTCTGTTAGTTATTTACAGCTCATCGCCAACCATGAAAGCATGAGCTCCTGCAAGAAATTAAAAACATAAGTGCATTCTTGTCTGTGATTTAATACCAGAAGTAGATAAAATAACACTAATCAGTTTAGTAACCATATAGAAAAAACCTACACCGAGATTTGTGGTTTTTCGAATGTACAGATTAAGAAATAGTTGAAGCCTTTAACATATGAACATGTGCACCAAGGGGGATGGGGGACCAAGGTAACTGATTTAAGCAGGTTCCCATGCCAGCAATTATATAATAAGATGATATCTTGCTACTTAACAAAGGAAAATTGTAAAGAGAAGACAGATTGCTCCAAGTATTTATAGAGCAAGGTTGTGAGTTGAAGTACAAATGTCAGACCTGCAGGTAATATGAATATGGAACTAGACTCGTCTAAGAAAAATAAAAACAAAGGTAAGAGTTTACTAAAAAGTTACTGGAAAGCCTTAAGCAACTCTAATGAATATTTCCGGACAGAATGGAATAGAGGGCATTATGAAAATGGTTACAAGAATGGTGGCATTAGAAGATTTAAAATGTAGAAGCAATATCTTTAGCATAAATAGATCACAGTTGACAGATTAAGAATTTTTTTTAATAAATATATACAAGGAGAACATGAAGAACATTTAGTACAAGTGTGAAAACATTAAGTAAAAGAGGTCACCACAACATTATCAAGAAATAAAAAGTTGAGTACATCTATCTATACATTGTAAATTATATGTGGCAGGAAACATGAAATTCACACTCTCCATTTATCTTCAATCACTTGATTAATAAGCATTTTTCGATAAGTAATAAATAATTGTAAGTATTAAAGAAAAATTGAAATGAGGCTAATGAATTTGAGTATACATGTTATTTACTCAACTATCTCCTCGATAGGCCACTCAATTAAGGGAATCAATCAGCAATAAGCATTTATACAACAGTGCCATATATATTCATATCTAACTTATAATCAATGTCAAGTATATATGAAGAACAAAATGGTAAATCATAAAAATAAGCATGAAAATGAAATGCATCTTGCCTGTTGTTGTTCCTCTTTCTTTTTCCTCAGTAAGTAACTGCACGGTTGGGTTTGTCAAGCAAAACTAAACTCTCAACATAAGAATCAGCAAAGGTATACCCATATCCAGTAATGCCAAGATCCTTACTCTTTTGACTCTCAAGGTCACACGAGAAGAGCTGTTCTTTTAGATTTTCCAATATAACCTCACCACTTCTCCTAAAAGCTATTCCCCTTGGTGCTGCTGCGCAATATCCAAATCCCGAAACAGCATAAGTGCAAACTTTGGTCCACGAGGACTCAACACCATACTCCTTCATCACCCATATATTGAGACTGTGCTTATCAGTCTCATTAAACAAGGCAAGGGAATTGCCATAAGCTGAAAGAGACTGCCGCCCCAAGTAATCATCTTCTTCCGAAAGTTTTGGCAGCGCTATCTCGCGTAAGACCTCGTCCCCCAAATCGAGTACCATAATAAAATTAATCATTTCCTTATCAGGCACTTCCCTCACAGCAACCCAATGCAGAGCCCCATTGAAAAAAGTCTGTCGTTCTTGATCAAGTGGAGCACCAATGGGACCCAAAGCAGTAACAATCCTCCATTCGCCACTGGCAAGTGAGTAAACCTCCACTTCAGGTGGAGCCTTTCCCAATAAGCCTTCCCACTCAGGAGTCACATATCTCGCCACCTTATAGTCATTAGTTTTGGTATCAAAACCAAACCCAGTTTTGGCGTCGTACCCAAAATGTGTGCGGAAAGTGACATTGGGTCTAGGAAGTCTGACAAACTTTCTAAGGCAAGGGTTCCAAAGAATGAATTTGTAAGCGTATCTAGATATATTATCGGCAAGGCAAACCAGGCCGTTGCAAGTACCGATGACATTGAATATTCCGTTAACGCTTTCACCATGGAAAGGGAAGTCAAAGTTGGTGTGTTCGTTGAAATCTTCATTGTTGTCCCAATACAATTTGTAGAGTTCTTTTCGGCTGGTTCACGATCTGTTGAGCATCTAGTTAGCTTCCGAGAGTTGTTTTGAGCAGAGCCTGAAGAGGAAGAGATGGTTGTTTTTGGAGCGGTTGAGATGGGTGGAAATGAAGGTGGGGTTTTGGATTAAGGATTTCCACGTTTTTGAGACGGAGGTGCAAGTAATTAAGGTTTTTATAGGGAGGAGTGAGAGAGATTGGATTAGGATTTCAGGAGGTAGAAAGTCCCAGTCCCACATCGATTCATTATGTAAATCTTCAGTGATGGATTTGGAGAGTTGAGGTAAGTTGTCTGACATTGCTGCTACAGCCTTCAAAGAGAGAAAATGAAAAAAGGGTTTAGAGATTGAAAGTTTGAATGCAGCAGTAAATAGAGTGA
This sequence comes from Fagus sylvatica, assembly GCA_907173295.1. Lineage (NCBI taxonomy): Eukaryota > Viridiplantae > Streptophyta > Magnoliopsida > Fagales > Fagaceae > Fagus > Fagus sylvatica. The sequence goes on from OU015765.1 coordinate 33,340,023, forward strand.
CACTTTAAAGAGATGAGAAGGTCAGAAATGACCAATAAATGAGTTCTTCAAGAATTTTTATTTTTTTGAACTTCTCGCCTTGTTCAGCTCTGCTCACTGCTCAATCCCTATTTTGTCTTTCTCTTATGCTCAGTGCTCACTGCTCTAAGTTGATTTCCTTTATCTGGTTCTGACAGGGAAAGGAAAGGGAGAGGATTTGGAGAGAGAAAAACCCAGCTCGGGCCCACAATTCTTTTTCCCTCCAAGAATGGGAAAAGGAGGGAAAAAGTTTTGGCCCATAAAATGTGTGAAAAATTACAACTATATCCGTAACTTTTTCTATAAACAAATTTGAAATATCAGTATACATAAGAACATAATAATAAAAACACACATTTTTAGTTTCCCTTTCATTTGCAAACCAAACAAAGGAAAGAAATATTATTATTTTTTCTTCATGGGGTGTGTGTGACCAATGAGATGTTGTACATGTCCCGAAATAATTGGTAATTATGATTTTATATGACAAAAGCAAACAAAAAACAATCCCCAATTTCACGACTTGCACATATAAATTATTAACCATTCATAATAGTTTTGATCAATGTAATATACCATCTGCAATGGACACCTACCTAGCCATGAACAATATCATGTGGCCTCCTCTCCTCCACACTTATATGCATTTAACATAATATATACATTATCATAAAAAGAAAAAATCCAACTGCTACCATATGTCATTGTAACCATCCATCATTCCAAATATGGAAGGAAAAAAAAAAATCTTCTGAACTTTGGGTCAAAATCAAATAGACGCTCTGATTTTCCAATTTGAAATTATAAACCCTTGGACTTTAAGATTACTCAAATTGATTTTTTATGTCCAAGCCTCTATGGATAAATAAACTAAAAATAATAATTTTTAATTAACTTTTCTTAAAAAAAAAATAGTTTTTTTTTTTTTTTTTTTTTTTTTTAAATTTTTTTTTTACTAAAAAAAAATTCTAAAATGAATTTTTAATAAATGAAACAAACAAAAATGTGATGGAAAATGTAGAGAAAAAAACAATTTGGCTATTTCTCAAAAGTTAGGAGCTTCTAATTTCAAATTAAAATTAAAAGATCAAAGAGAAATTAAACACACACACAATGCAAGCATCAAAGACAAAGTTAAATGCTTAAACATTTCTGTAAACACACTGAAACCAAAGTATATCAAACTACAAATCATCAGAACTACTAACATAAGAAGGGTGTACCACAAGAGATTTTAACATAATAAACTCCTTTAACATTATAAACTAATGCCAATACTAGGAAACTAAACACCACCAAAAAGCTTTGTTTAATCTTTTCTTTTGCCGAGTTGAAGTCTATTAGTTATTTACAGCTCATTGCCAGCCATGATTGCACAAGGTCCTGCAAGAAATTTAAAACTATAAGTCACTCTTGTTTGTTATTTAATACTAGAAGTAGATGAAATAACATTAATCAGTTTAGTAACCATATAGAAAAAACCTACACTGAGATTTGTGGTTTTTTGGAATGTATAGATTAAGAAATATTCCAAGCCTTTACCACATGATCATGTGGACCAAGGGGGATGGGGGACCAGGGTAAATGATTTAAGCAGGTTCCCAAGGCAGCAATTATATAATAAGAAAATATCTTGTTACTTAACAAAGGAAAATTGTAAAGAGAACATGCAATGTTCCAAGTACTTATGGAGCAAGGTTTGGAGTTGGAGTACAAATGTCAAACCTGCAGGTGATATGAATATGGAACTAGCTTCATAAGAAGAAAAAAAAAAATCAAAGGTATGAATTTACTAAAAAAGTTACTAGAATGGCTTAAGCAACTGTAATGTAAATGTTTGGACAGAATGGAATTGAGGGCTTCATGAAAATGGTTCCAGGAATGGTAGCATAAAAAAAGATTGTGGCTTTAGGCCCAAAAAACAAAATCCAAAACGATTAAGGCTCGCATTGGACCTTGGGTAGCCGGCCGAACAAAGATAATTCATTCCACAATGAATAGACCATTCTGCAAAAATTTGGGGATTCACATTGGCTTTAATGGGATGAAGTTCTATTTCTTTACAAGTATGGTAGTTTTAAGTTGCTGTCTTCTATTTACCTACTTTTTCTTTTTATTGTTTGCTCTGGGTGTTCAGTTGGCCTACTTCGTACAATTGTGTAATAGAAAATACTAACTCTTTCACAAGAGATTTAAGAGAGGAAGAAGAAAAACAACGGAATGAAATGAAGTCAACAAAACAACATCTAAGCATAACTATTTTATTGGGGCAAAACATATTTCAAATTATGCTAAGCAACGGAAGATAACAAAAATAGTTCAAGAAGAGGATTATAAATTAGTCATTTTCAATACTTTAACCACCCAAAGCAAGCAATAACCACTAGTGAGCTGATTTCTAAATGAACATGGCTCTATGGGAATGTTTTTCAGTAAGAAGATAGGCATCTAAGGCAATAGAACATTTAAAAAGTACCAGCAATATCTTTAGGATAAATAGATCACAGATGACAGATTAAGAAACTTTTATCAATAAATAATAAATGAAGAAAATTTAGTACGAGTGTAAAAAAAAAAAACTGTAGTTACAAGAGGTCACCCCAACATTATCAAGAAAGAAAAAGTTGAGTACATCTATCTATCAATTGTAAATTACTAGTGGCAGGAAACATGAAATTCACAATCTCCATTTATCTTTAACCACTTGATAAATAAGCTTAAGTTGATAACCAACACGAACCACTTGAAAAAAGAATTTGTTTACAATCACCACCACCTCTTAAGATGATCAAAAACTTGCTTATAAGTCAATAAACAAAGAAGTCAAATTGAATTTCCATTTGAGAAGAAGTTAAATTCATTTTCATTTTAAAGCGTCTGTTTAACCAGCACAACATAAATCATACAGACATGAAAAATGCACAATGTCCCTCAACCGTTCAGAATCAAATGAAACAATTATCAAAACGTAAATTCATTTCATTCTTAATCTATTCTATCATTCAATTACACAATTCAACTCTTCCAACAATGGCTCACAATGTTCCATCCCCGACCAGAAGACTCCCAAACCCTGCCCCATATTTTCAATAAACAGTACAAGGTTCAAATACAAAAGAACTTTTTAACACGTATTATCCACAATTCCATCCATCACAACAATGAGTAACGCTAGAAGAAAACAATTTGTTTTTTAGGCCAAAAGAATTTAGAGTATAGATGCTATTTACTCAACTATGTCCTCGACAGCAACCAAAACCTATCCTAAATATTAAGCCACTCAATTAAGGTAATCAATCAGCAACAAACATTTATAGAATAGTGCAATGAATATTCATATCTAACTCATAAGCACATATAAAGAACAAATTGCAAAACCACAAAAATAAGCATGAAAATGAAATACATCTTGCCTCAGTAACTAACTGCACGGTTGGGTTTGTCAAGCAAAACTAAACTCTCAACATAAGAACCAGCAAAAGTATACCCATATCCAGCAATCCCAAGATCCTTAATTTCTTGACTCTCAAGGTCACACGAGACGAGCTGTTCTTTAAGCTTTTCCAATATAACCTCACCACTTCTCCTAAAAGCAATTGGCCTTGGTACATCATATGCAAATCCTGGAAAAGCAGCAGTGAAAATTTTGGTCCACGAGGCAGCATCAGCATACTCCTTCATCACCCATATATTGATCACCCATATATCGAGAGCGCGAACAGTCCCATGAAACAAAGCAAGGGAATTGCCATAAGCTGAAATAGCCGGCTGCCCCCGATACCCATCTTCATCCGAAAGTTTTGGCAGCTCCATATCGCGGAAGACCTCGTCCCCCAAATCGAATACCATAACAAAATAAATCAATTTGTTATTAGTCACCTTCTTAGCAATCCAATGGAGAGCCCCATTGATAAAAGCCTGTGTGCCACGACCACATACACCACCAATGGGAGCCAAAGCAGTAACCATTCTCCATTCGCCAATGGCTAGTGAATAAACCTCCACCTTAGGTGGAGACTCTCCTGATTCGGCCAGCATTCTTAAGAGTCACAAATCTCACCACCTTATAGTCATTGGTTTTGGCATCAAATCCAAAACCAGTAGATGCGTTGAAAGACACATTGGGTGGAGGAAGTTTGACGAACTTTCTAACGCAAGGGTTCCAAAGGATGAAACTGTAGGTGTCCGAAGATCCATCAGCAAGGCAAACCAGGCCGTTATAAGTACCGATGACGTTGAATACTCCGGATGAGCTTTCAACATGGAAAGGGAAGTCAAAGCTGGTGTGTTCATTGAAATATTCGTTGTTGTTGTTGTCCCAATACAATTTGTAGAGTTCTGTTTCGTCTCCATTGTTTTTGAAGTTTCTAGTAGCTTTGGAGAGTTCCATTGAGCAGAGCCTGAAGAGGAGGAGGTTGTTGTTGTTGTTGGAGAGGTGGAGATGGTTGGAAATGAAGGTGGGGTTTTGGATTATGGATTTCCAGGTTTTGGAGACGGAGCTGCAATTAATTAGGGATTTTATAGGGAGGAGTGAGAGAGATTGGATTAGGATTTCAGGAGGTAGAAGTTCCCAGTCCCACATCGATTCGGTATGTAAATCTTCAGCGAGGGATTTGGAGAGTTCAGCTAGGTTATCTGACATTGCTACTTCCTTCAAAGAGAGAGAGAGAGAAAAAGAAGGGTTTAGACTTTAGAGATTGAAAGAAGCAGTAAATAGAGTGACACAATTAGCAACCAAGATTTGCGAGAAAATAAGAAAGAGAGAGACTCACTTGGAGTTGGAGAGCGATTCGAGCTGGCGAGTTGGAATGAATTCGGAATCGGAAATAGAGAGAAAGAGGGAGAGAGAGCCTAGTGAATGTGAGACTCAGAGTCAATTAAGTAATGTCAATGAAAGACTTTTCAAAAGAGTCTAATGTGCTTTCTAAACACAAATGATAATCAACACCCTAAAACAAATTTCCCAATATTTTTCATATAATAAAAATAATGTATGTAGTGAACCCACTGAAACAAGTGTTGCATTATTCATAATCTGTCATCTTAATAAAATAATGGCAGTGATGGTTTCGTGTGAAATTGATATGACATTAATCACAATTGGTCATTTTAGTAATTGTCAAATTTGTTATGTTGGTAAACTGTAACATTGTTATAAAAATTGTGAATTTGTTGTTCTTGCTTGGGGAGTAAATTAGATCTTTTTTAAAATTTTTGTTAGTGACTCGCAATAGTCTAAACCTTAAAGGTGGTTTGTGTATTTTTCGCTTTACATTTGGTCCAAAACATGACCTTTCAAATATTGCAATTTTTGTTCAATAATACATTCAAAAAATATATATATTTAGTAAAATAACACAATTTGACAAATATTTGAAAAAAAAAAAAACTTTTTTTTTTTTTTTCTTTCTTTCTTTTTGTGTGTGAGAGAGGTTACTCTGGAAAGAACTCTAAAAAATTATGTTACATCAACCACAAAAGATGTAAGCAGCTCAGCCTAAGTCCCCCCATATTAGTTCAGGAACATAGCCAGCTAGCTTCAGTTTCCCATCTAATTCAGCCAGCATCAAGTAAATTTCATTAGAAGCTGGGTGAGATTTATTAGATGCTACAAACTGATGAATCTTCATTTCCATTTCAATCCAACTGGATCCTGGACATTTCTTTTCTACTCCTAGATTCTTCATGGCTGCCCGGATTTTTGCAACCTCACCCCATCTATTTACTTCAGAGTACATGTTAACCAGAAGGTTGTGATGGCCACTGTTGTTTGGCTCCAAAATCAATAGTTCGTTAGCAGCAACTTGAGCAATCTCCTGGTAGGGTTGTGTTGGCCACTTTGGCTCACTTAGCGATTAAAGGATTTTTATAGCACATACACTTAGTGATCAATGAGAACAAAGACAAATATCATTTTGGACAATATAGAATAATGTTTCTTATTCTCACATGAATGATAAATCCCACCATAATTTAATTAGTTGGACACTACTATTATATTAGAAGAGAAAGGATTGCTCCAAAAATTATTGAATAATTACTCTTTGAATAGAGATGAGAACAAAATGAGCCTAACAAAGAAAATACGGATGTCTCAAATGATAGAACATGATAAAAAAAATAAAAAAAAATAATCATATACTTGCAAGCATTTGAATTCCCACGGGCTAGCCGCTAAAACCATCTATTGCATTATATATATATATAAACACTGGAATTCCCATGTTCAAACACACCAAGTTGGGGGCCTCTCCTCCATTTCTTAGGTATGATATGGATGCCATCCAAAAGAAAGCCCTATGAAACTCTATTGTAGCTCCAATGTTGCCTTTACTATGTATAGAAAGATGGCCTTCAATTCAATGTTTCGAGTGAAGCCTTCATGATCTAATCAACAATTCCATTTGGTTTTGTCTCTTAATTAACTTGTTGCCATTGTAGGATATTAAGATAAAATTCACATTTTACTACACACATGACTTAAAAAATAAAATTAAAGAACATATGTTGCGAGTTAAATGTATCCAACAAAGCCCTTATTAGATGGTAAAATGTAATATGCAAATCCCCTTCCCAACTTTCTCCTCCTTTTAACTTCCTATTAGCTTAGATATAAATATCCCAAGAATAAAGGATAGATTGATAGGTAATTCCCATAAATGCCTTTAGACCCATTATATAGGTATAACTGCTATCCACTAGTTGCTGAGCAAGGAGAAATTACACACACACACACAAACAATGCAAACATGGCAGACAAAGTTAAGTTCTTAATCATTTCTGTAAATGCACTGAAACCAATCTGCAAATCATTTAGAAATACTAACATAAGAATGGCATAGCCACAACCAAATTTAACATACTAAACTCCTTTAACGTTGTACTAACTACAATCCATTTTGACATAATAAACTAATGCCAATATTAAGAAACTAAATACCATCGTAAAGCTTTGTCAAATATTTTCTTTCACTGAGTTGAGTTGAAGCCTGTTACCTATTTACAGCTTTACAGCTCATCACCAATCATGAGTCCTGCAAGAATATAAAACCTGTAAGTGCATTATTGTTTCAATATCAGAAGTAAACACTAATCAGTGTAGTAACCATATAGAATAAACCTACACCAATTTTGTGGTTTTTTAGAATGTACACATTAAGAAGAACTCCAAGCCTTTACCACTTGAACATGTGCACCAAGGGGGATGGAGGATGGGTAAATGATCTAAGCATATTCCCATGCCAGCAATTTATAATAAGAAGATATCTTGCTACTTAACAAAGGGTAATTGTAAAGAGAAGAAAGTGTTCCAAAATGAAATAAGAGAGTAAAAATATCGCACAATTCATAGTAAAACAAAGAAAAACAAATACAATATGACAGCAAGTGTTCTTTACAGCCAAAAAGAAAAGATTTCAAAGTAAAGCCAAAACCAACCAGAACCACAAAACATTATTATGAGTAAAGGTTTGTATCATCCCTCAACATGCTCTCAGTAATACATCCCTGGCTGTTAGTTAAGGGTTTCTGCATCATTAAAGAAGAAGATTGGTCTTGGCCAACGACAAGATCAGGCAACAATGTGATTTGGAGCTCCGCTGTAACTTTTTTTATTTTAATAAATACTCAGCAGCCACTTTGGCTCAGACTTTTTAAAAAGAAAAAAAAAGAAAAAAGAAAAAAGGTCCAAACATGCAATGTTAGCTAAACACTAATCATGATAGTGAATTATTGATTTGGTCCATTTGGAAACCTGGAAAGTTAGGGAGGTCTACAAGTACAGACACATGGAATGCAATAATAGACACAAATTGCTTGTGGTGGATTGGTATGCTTAGTCTGTTAGCATGTAATGGTATATAGCTTGGCTGGCTATTAGGAATAAGCTCCTCATTGGAGATAGAAAAAAATAATAAGGGTATCACTTGTCTTTTGGTTGTGATATCTCCAAGGATTTATGTAGCAAGTTTTTGAGTTGGAGTTTAAATGTTAGACTTGAAGGTAATATGAATTTGGAACTAGATTGGTTTAAGGGAAAATAAATCGAAAGTAAGGATTTAATAAAAAAAAAAAAAACTACTAGAATGGCTTAACAACTGTAATATATCATGTTTAGGAACAGAATATAGGGATTCATAAAAATGGTTACAAGAATGGTGGCATAAAACATGATTTTGGCACACCCCCACCAAAAAAAAAAAAAAAATCAAAATCAAAACAAAAAACAAGAGAAGAAAAAGATTAAGGCTGGCTTTGGACGGTTGGACCTTAGGTAGCTGGCGAGAATAAGATCATACATTCCACATTGAATAGACCCTTATGCAAGAATTGGGGTTTTACATTGGCTTCTATGGGATGAAGTTCTACTTCTTTGCAAGTATGGCAGTTTTACGTTAATGTCTTCTATTTACCTAGTTTTTTTTTTTTTTTCACTGGTGTTCAGTTGGCCTTTTGCTTCTACTTCGTACAATTGTGTAATAAAATATACTAACTCATTCACAAGAGATTAAGAGAGGGAATAGAAAAACAATGAAATGAAAAGGAGTCATCAAAACAATACATCTAAGCATAACTACTTTATTGGGTTAAAAATAAATTCAAATTATGCCAAGGAAATAAAGATAACAAAATAGTTAAGAAGCAATTATGAACAGGTCATTTTCAATTCTTAAGCACCCAAAGCAAGCAATACCCACTGGTGAGCTGCTTTCTCGATGAACACAGCTCTATGGGAATGTTTTTCAGTAAGAAGATAGACATCTAAGGCAAATGAAGATTTAAAATTTACAAGCAATATCTTTAGCATAAATAGATCACAGTCGAAAGATTAAGAATTTTTTTTTAGTAAATAATACAAGGAGAACATGAATAACATTTAGTACAAGTATGAAAACATGAAGTTAAAAGAGGTCACCATAACATTATCAAGAAAGCAAAAGTTGAGTACATCTATCTATACATTGTTAAGGTTGCTAAAAGTTGATAACCAACACAAACTACTTTGTTCTTTGATATGTAATAAATGATTGTATAAAAAATTTGAAATGTGGCCAAAGAATTTTGAGTGTACATGCTATTTACTCAAACTATCTCCTCTACATATCCGACAGCAACCAAAAACTTGATAAGCTATCTATCCTAAATATCAATTAAGGTAATCAATCAGCAATAAGAATATATAGAACTCATAATCAATGTCCAGTATATATGAAGAACAAAATGGTAAACCATAAAAATAAGCATGAAAATGAAATGCATCTTGCCTGTTGTTGTTCCTCTTTCTTTTTCCTCAGTAAGTAACTGCACGGTTGGGTTTGTCAAGCAAAACTAAACTCTCAACATAAGAATCAGCAAAGGTATACCCATATCCAGTAATGCCAAGATCCTTACTCTTTTGACTCTCAAGGTCACACGAGATGAGCTGTTCTTTAAGCTCTTCCAATATAACCTCACCACTTCTCCTAAAAGCTAATCCCCTTGGTGGTGCTGCGTAATATCCGAATCCCGGAACAGCATAAGTGCAAACTTTGGTCCACGAGGACTCAACACCATACTCCTTCATCACCCATATATTGAGACCATGCTTAATCTCAAGAAACAAGGCAAGGGAATTGCCATAAGCTGAAAGAGACCCCTGTGCCAAGTAATCATCTTCTTCCGAAAGTTTCGGCAGCGCTATCTCGTGGAAGACCTCGTCCCCCAAATCGAGTACCATAATAAAATTAATCAATTCCTTATCAGACAGCCTCCTCACAGTAACCCAATGCAGAGCCCCATTGAAAAAAGTCTGTCGTTCTTGACGACGTGCAGCACCAATGGGAGCCAAAGCAGTAACCTTCTCCATTCGCCAGTGGCAAGTGAGTAAACCTCCACTTCAGGTGGAGCTTTTCCCTTTTTGCCTTTATACTGAGGAGTCACGAACCTCACCACCTTATAGTCATTAGTTTTGGCATCAAAACCTAACCCAGTTGTGGCGTCATACCCAGCTAGCTTATGTAAGCAGCTCAGCCTAAGTCCCCCCATATTAGTTCAGGAAAATAGCCAGCTAGCTTCAGTTTCCCATCTAATTCAGCCAGCAACAAGTAAATTTCATTAGAAGCTGGGTGAGATTTATCAGATGCTGCAAACTGATGAATCTTCCTTTTCATTTCAATCCAACTGGATCCTGGACATTTCTTTTCTACTCCTAGATTCTTCATGGCTGCCCGCATTTTCGCAACCTCACCCCATCTATTTACTTCAGCTTACATGTTAACCAGAAGGTTGTGATGGCCACTGTTGTTTGGCTCCAAAATCAACAGTTCGTTAACAGCAACTTGAGCAATCTCCAAGTTTCTATGGAGCTTACACCCACCGAACAAAGCACCCCATATAATGGAGTTTGGCTTAACTTTCATGCTTCTTATCAACTTTAGTGCATCTTTAAGCAAGCCTGCTTTGCTCAGCAGATCAACCATGCATCCATAGTGTCCAACTTCGGGAGGGATGGAGTAATCATCGGTCATGCTCAAGAACATCCTACGGCCTTCATTAACGAGTCCTGCATGAGTGCAGGCACTTAGAACACTAATAAAAGTAATTCCATTTGGTTTCATCTTCTCCCTCTCCATTCTCCTAAACATCTTTAGTGCTTCATTTGCATACCCGTGAACTGCAAGCCCGTCAATAACCGAATTCCAACAAAACAAATTTTTCTCCTGCAACTTGAAGAACACTGAAAGTGACCTATCTAAGTTCCCACACTTGGCATACATATCAATCAGTGCAGACCCAATATAAACATCAAGATCAAACCCATTCTGCAATATATAAAGATGTATTTCCTTTCCTAAGTCGAGAGCTCCAAGATGAGCACAAGCTGATATAATAGTTGCCAATGTCACTTCATCGGGATGAATCCCTTTACTCATCATTTCATTAAATACTGCTAATGCTTCCCTAAATTTCTGGTGCTGAGAATAGCAACTGACCATGGTTGTCCATGAGATTATATCCTTTCCAGGCATCTGATCGAACAACAACTCCGCAGAATCAAAATTCCCCATTCTTGCATATCCATCGATCATAGTGTTCCATGTAGCAGTATTCCTCTCAGGCATCTCCTCAAAAAATCTCCTTGCAGAACTCAAATCCCCAGCACGGATATGAGCAGAAACTATCGTAGTCCATGCAAAAACATCTCTTTCAGGCATTTCATCAAACACGCTTCTTGATCTACAAAATTGTCCTAAATTCGAATACAGATCAATCAAAGCAGTTTGAACAAACACATGTGAATTAAACCCATTTCTCCAAATGTGACAATGTACAGCTTCACCAAAACCCAGAGCTGAAAACGATGCACAAGCCTTAATCAAGGATGAAAAGGTATAACTTGTTGGCATAACATTAGCTCTCAACATGTTTATGTAACATTCCAAAGCTTGAGTTGGGTTAAAACAATGAACAAAGCTTTTTATCATTGCATTGTAGACAAAAACATTAGGATTTTGGATGTGGGTAAAAGCCAAAATAGCGTAATCTAAGCGCAAAAAGTTGGAGCAGGCAGTGATAAATTGGTTGACCAAAAAACAATCTTGGTTTGCATTGGTTTTGATCAAAGAGGCAAACACAGATCCCAGGTTGTTTAGGCTGGAACATGTTTTTAACTGATCAACTATAGTTTGTTTCCGAGTGAGTGGTTTTAGGACAAAGCGGTTAAAGTTCGTTATGGATTTCATGTACTTCACTCAGATACAGCTTAACAGCTATAAATAACGTCTCTTTCAGAGTTTCTCCTATTTAATTTTGGGGTTATTAACCTTGCTATGGGTGATTTGCCATGGATTGGGCTTAGGTCTATCTTTGTGTTATTGGGTTGAGGAACTCGCAAAAATGAACATCAACAATGTGTTAACAAAAGTGGAAGATACCTGGAGTTAGCAGAGTCTCATGGAGGCAGGCAATGAGGAGGAATGGGCTTGGCATTAATTTTGGTAAGAATGGGCCGGGTATTGACCAAAGATCAGATCCGAAATGAAAAAATCTGTCGAGCTGGGCAAGATTGGGTATGCTCCGGGGGTAATTCCTTGTGATGCAACGAGGGGGATAGCTTGAGAGCCTCAGATTTGGCATCGATGAGAGGATAGTAGTTGACTAGTGATGGTGAAATGCTTCATTAATGTTCACTGTGTGGGAGAACATTCTACTCGATGACCCATCGTAGGGAGGTGCCGGTGGTAGAAGTGTGATGCAAAGGAGATTAAAGAATACCGATCTTGATATGTTGGCAATAAGGCCACTTCCAACTCTTGGTCAGTGCTGGCCTGCTGGGTGGTGAGATTTCCTTTGCTTGGGAATGTGGTGGCCCTGCCCATTGTTAAACCCTTTTTTATCATTTCTATTTCATTTCAAGTAATCTTTATTTTGTCAATTTAACGGTTAAGATTGATATCACTGTTTGCTAGATATGTAATATTTAATCTAAATTATGAAATGATCCATTTGAAAGTGAGAGGATTTTGTTACATTTTTTTCTCATCACACCCCCATTTTCAATGGAACAAGATATTCTTCATTTTACGTCTTCTCCCTTTCACAAATAAGATTTTATTTTCACAATATATCTAGATGCCTAACGTGTCAATTTAAATTATAAAATAGATCAATTTCAAATAAAAGATGGTCATTTTCTATTTTTTTTTTTATAGATATAACAAACGAGTCAGGTTAATCAAGTTTAAGTGCAATCGGATTCGATATTTATAGTTTTAAAACTAGACTGAATAGAGAATTGGAAAAATGATTGATTTTCGATTATCATGTCCGACTGGTGGTCTAACTAGTGATAAAAGAATTAAATTAATAATTTTTTGAGTTAAATTTAATTAATAATTTTATAATTATATAAATAAATATATATATAACAAGTTTGTAACTAAGAATATTTAAGTTTATTAATTTTTAATTGAGTTTACACATCTTAGTTCTTACCTTAAGAAAATAAAAATAACTACAGATATTAAAATTATGAGCTTAAACCTTACAAATGAAAAATCAAATACTATATCATTAAACCTTAACTTATGTCTCTCTCTCTCTCTGTCTTCTATCTTTTTGTTGTACTTTGTAGCAAAGATTGACCAACAATGGAGCTGTGTCTCAGTAGCACTACAACAACTACAAGGGTCCTGAACTTGAACTCATCTCGACCCTCTCACACCCTTCTCTGTTCCACTAATTCTCTCAAAGACCCACTTCTCCAATTCAAACACAGACCCTTCACTTCTCTCAAGCTTCCCTCTCCTTCCCGCCAATTCCACCTCCTTCAACCTCCACCACTTGCATTTCCTCCGATTCCCTCTCGCTTCACCGCTTCAGCCTCTTCTTCCGTCGCTACTGGCAATGAAAAAGATCAGCTTCCGGCAGATATTGAGGTCAAGGAGACCCCAGAACCCAATTGCAGCGTGAGTTTTTGAGTTACTTCATTGTCTATGCCATGTTTTCCCACATAATCAGTGGTTGTGTTTCTTTGTATTATTATCACTGCTTTGAGGTTTACTTGGTTTTATTCAATTTGGTCTTTGTTATTTTTTTTTTAATCAGTTAAAAACTCTAGGCCTCTCTCTCTCTTTTTCTTGTTTGAAGTTTTGGCAGAATTTGAATGTGTCTTTTTCTAGCACTTACAATTATCGAGTAAATTATTGGTTATTTAATACAATTTTCTTTTGTTGCCTAATTCAAGAAGTTAATGTAAGCTTCATTTTCTGGTCTTTCAAGTACTTTTGAGTACTGCATTTTCGTTTTTGTGTAAATTGTAATTGAGATTTGAGAAAGTTAAAATTAGTAAAATCTGTATTACTATGATCTCTCTTTGTGCAGGTTAGGTTGAGTGTAGAAGTTCCACCAGCTGTATGCGATGACTGCTACAAGAGGGTCCTAAATGAGTTCATGAAGCAAGCCAAGGTAATCTTGAGAAGAAACATGTTTTAGCCTGTGGAAAAAAGGAAGTTGTTCTATGTTCTAATAATGGATTTTTTGTGAGTACTTAGGTCCCTGGATTTCGCCCGGGAAAGAATGTTCCTGAGAGTATTCTTATAAGTTATGTTGGGAAGAAACATGTACAAAAGGCTACCGTTGAATCTATTTTGAAGAGGACACTCCCACATGCCATGTCCTCGGTATGTGGAAAGTAACATTCAGTTAGTTTTTTCTGTTTCTGTTTTTATTTTATTTATTTTAGGTTGCTTCATATAGCCTTTAAATGTCTTTGGTTCACTTCAGTTCATTATATTTATATTAATATAGATGCTTGCATCAGTTCTGGAATTTGCAAGTTATTATTTGTTGTTTCAAATTCTGTATAATAGGAGTTGAAGGGTCATATTTCTCTGTATAAAATAAATATATTAGATGGCCCATGATCTATAACTTATTTGCAACAGTTTCAAAGTTTCTATAAAAAAAAAAATGCAGCACATTGTTTTGTTATACATTCCCCACCCCCCTGAAAGAAAACCGTCAACCAGTGTTGATTTTGTAGATTATTTGAGCCAAAATACTACCTTTGATCATTTTCTCTTTCTTTATTTTTATTATTGGTAAGTTACACATGCACCCAATGAGTTTTGAACCCACCACCTCACCTCATTATTGTGGAAGGAGGAAGTGCCATTTAAGGCAGAGCTCATTGGTGCTACCTTGATCATTTTCTTAGGCATATCAACTGATCTCTTGATTTTCTTTTACTTTATAGGTGACAGGAAGGGCTTTGAAAGATTCAGTCCGCATTGTAACCAAATTTTCTGAGATGGAGCAGACCTATTCTTCTCTCAATTCTCTCAGGTTTGTCATGTATACATCCTATAAGCTACGTTTCATTTGCATGTTCTTACCATCTTCTTTCATTGCGTATTAAAAGGAGAGGCATATATATATAAGAAGAAAACAGTAAACTCAGCATGCAATTACATGGATCATGATTGCTACTTAACTTGTGCTCCAGATATGATGTCATTGTTGATGTAGCACCTCAAGTCAAATGGATTCCTGAAAACGGGTACAAGAACTTGAAGATTGTCGTTGAAATAGACAGTGACATAGATGCTAGCAGAGCTTCTGAACAAGAACTAAGACGCCGTCACAAGTCCCTTGGTTCGATGAGGATTGTAACTGATAGAGGACTACAGGTAACTCAAGTTTAAGTTACTGTAGTTTCATAAACATATAACTTGTTGCTTTTCACTTTTAGTTTCATTTTTATCATTTTTTTTTTTAAATATATTAATCAACAGCTTCATGGCTTATTTGGTTTAAAGGAAATTAACCACTCCTAAATCCTGTAAAAAGCTGAATGAAAAATTTTCAGCCACATCAGTTGTCCAACTTTCCTTGTGTAGTATTCATGCTGTAATTGATAAATTGCAGCACTTGATGCCATAGAAAGAAATTCATTGATCAACTCTTATATTCTTTGCCCATAATTCTTTTTCTTTTGGGGGGGCTTCTTTTCGTATGAGTTTTGTATATTAGAAAAACTTGAACCTTCCACAGATTGGTGATGTTGCAGTCCTTGACATATCAGCAACTACAATGGGTCAAGATGAGTCGAATGTTCAAAAGATTCCATCTGCAGAGACTAAAGGTCTGCCAGTTTCCACTGAAAATTACACTTCTGTCAGTTTCTATTTCTCATTTGTGATGCATCATGAGCATTTCCTCCCTCAACTCTACGTTCTACGTGCAGGTTTTCATTTTGATACAGAAAATGGTGACAAAGTGATTTCTGGCTTCCTTGATTCAATTATAGGAATTCAACGAGGTGAAACGAAGTCATTTGAACTTGTATTTCCTGAATCATGGAAACAAGAAAATCTTCGTGGTGTTCATGCTCAATTTACTGTGAGTGCCTTCATTTAAAAAAAGTCCAAATATAAAACAAAGACACACACATATACAAGAATGATGAAACGACATTGCAGTTCTTTAGTTCTTATTAGCCTTTCAGTCTGTTAAAAATTGGTTAAATTGTTTTCTGCAGTAATCTATATATGCCCATAGTACTGAGCTTAGCAAAATGTGTTTTTTTTTTTTATATGTTCATTTTTAGGTTGAATGCAAAGAATTGTTTTACAGAGACTTGCCTGAGTTGGATGACTCCCTTGCTGACAGGCTGCTTACTGGATGCACCACTCTGAAGCAGGTAACCCTTGTGCACTCACACTTTTTCTTTATTGGTAATTACACATGCACCCAGTGGGTCTTGAACCCACAACTCAACTTTAACCTTGTTCTTACAAGGAGAGAAAATGTCATTTGATCTAGAGCTCATTGGCACCCTTGTGCACCCACACATGCTCTCATTTTATTTTTTTTGTTCTCTAAATTTAAATATCCTATCCAATTAACTCTAAAATGAAACACTTTATGTTGTTCAAATCTCAGGTCAAGGAATCGTTGTTTCAGAGATGTCTAGAAGTGGAGCAAACAGCAAGAGAACAAGCAACAGATAATGTGATTTTAGACCAGCTTCAAAAGGTGAGTCTTAAAAAAAAGCATCTATGAAATTGAATTTATTTGCGGTTTCTGATTGGTGCTTGCTTTCTGAACATTGGTTATGCATTGCTTTTCAATATCCAATGCATAAACAAAATAGAATTTTGTGGTTGTTTTTGGCCTATTTTACATGAACTTATTAGGCAAATTTCTCCTTCTAACATATGTTTACTTACTAAGAAAAAAAAAAAAAAAAAAACTTATTGGATGAGTTTTCTTGTAAATAGGCACATAAATGTTATCCAAATGCATACTGGAATGCTTAGCATTCACATGAATGTAGGTGACATGGCCTATCTTTTAATGGATCCACAGTCCATAAATGAATTTTGACATGATTTAGAAATAAAGAAGATCATGTGAGAAACATACCAATCACTAAAATCTCTTTCAGTATTATGATCCTCTCTCAGTCTCTCTTGACAAGATGTCAGGATCTATATTTTGGTGGGACCCATGTAGTGGCTCTGTAAATGACAACTTGAATTGGTAATATTATATCTATCACTCAGTTCATCCTGCCAGAAGAAATCTGATAAAATAATCATGAATTTAGATTTAAAACTGTGATCCATACGTGAAAAGAACCCTGCCTTTTCTTTATAATTTTGACATATACATTTCTGTTTCTTGTTATATTCAGATGGTAGAGGCTGATATTCCTCAATCCTTGTTTGAAGAACAAGGTAGGCAGCTTTATGGAGCCAAACTTCTACAGATACAGGTTGGTACTTGCATCAATACATATTACTTTAGGGTGCCCAATTTAGTGCCCTAGGATTCCAAAATTCTACCTTCATATTGGTTTCAACTATCTCATTTTCTCAGTTGTGTGTGTACCAGTTCTCATTCTATTATTATGGTGGCACAGGCAAGTATGAAACTGAATGAACAACAATTGGCTTCTCTATCAAGTCCAAAGGCAGTTAATGAGTATCTTGAAAACCGGAAGGACAACATATTGAATGTAATAAAACAGAATCTGGCAGTTGGAGATATATATAAACGTGAAAATTTGCAGGTATATATCTACAAGAAGATAATTTTTCTCACTACTTTTTGTGAATATACAACGACGACAACAACCAAGCCTTAGTCCCAAAATTTTAGGGTCGGCAACTTTTTTGAATTTATTTTATCTTTCTGCTCATGACTGTGATGTTTCCTATTGTGTTGCATGGATTAACTGGAGTGTGGGAGGAAGGTTCTGTCGCCTCCAATTGATCTTATCAAAACCATTTTTTTTATTTAATAAATTTCACTTGCTGGTTAAACAAAAGCATCACTTGCTTTTTATTGAAAATATATTGCCTTTTACTACTATATGAATATCCTATTTGCTGGTTTTGCAGTTTTCCACGGATGAGCTTGTGAAAGAGGTTGAGAATTCTATAGCTGAATTTAAACGTGAAAAACAAGAATATGATGAGGAGAGGGTGAGGGAACAGGTACTATCACTGCTTTCCTTTTGGCTAAACCTTTTTATAAGCCAATGCTGTTATCTTTAATTTAAAGCCTCCACAAAGGCCTGTCTAGGGATTCCACAACAGGTCATAGGGCAACATAGAACAGTGAGTTGAACATGAATACTATTGGAACCAAGAAGAGACTTGGAGCACTTCTTGTTGCATCCTATTGATAAACTAAACTGTGTTTTTTGTTCTCAATATTACTGTAACATTGACCTTCATTTTCTCTCTTTTCTGGCATACATTTAACCTTTGGTCCAAATAACTTGTTCCCCATTCATTTCTCTAGGTAGGTTGATTTAAGACCTATTGACAATGAACTAATTTCCCCTATGAAATTGTGTAGGTACAGGAGATATTGGAGGGAGCAAAGGTGCTTGAATGGTTGAAAGAACATGCAGAGATTCAGTATATAACCAGATGAGAGAGAGAGAGAGGACAGGACACTCAGCTTTGAAGAGGCGCTGCCACTTATCATTTATCAAGACCTTGTGACATTTCTTTTAATGTTTGCTTTGTAGCATTTTTGAAAGAATATGTAAATTCTTTTTTTCTTTTTTTTTTTGGGGGGTAAGCTAAGAGAAGAATGTATATTCAATATTGGTAGAGGGTTAAATAATCCTCAGAAGCGAGAAGTTGTGAAAAATCTTTTAAGGGATTGGAAGGGTGACGTTATATGCCTTCAGGAAACTAAATTGGCTGCGGTTGATTTAGTGACCATTAGAAGTATTTGGGGGAATATGTATGCAGGTTGGGAGGTCTTGAACGCTGTTAATTCAGCAAGAGGATCCTTTTGTTGTGGGATAAGAGAGTCTTGGAAAAACTTGATTGTTACATTGGTACCTTCTCTGTTTCCTGCCAGTGAAAAAGTTTAGATGACAACTTTATTTGGACCGGCTCAGGCGTATATGGTCCTAATTTGGGGGGTGCTCGAGGTTCTTTTTAGGATGAGTTGGCTTTGATTCGCACCAACTGTTTGGGGATTTCAACATCATTCTCTATTCTAGAGAACGATTGGGTTGTCAAAATTTCAACCAGGGGATGCTGGATTTTTCTGAGTTTATTGATTCTCATCATCTTGTGGACTTGCCACTAGAGGGTGGGCTGTATACCTGGTGTAGTGGCTCCGATCAACCCTCCATGTCCCGTATTGACAGGGTTTTGGTCTCGACGGACTGGGAGGAGCACTTCCCTGATGTGTCTAAGAAATTACTGCCTAGGCCTCTTTCAGATCATAGTCCTATTCTAGTGGAGGCTGCACGAGGTAAGAGCTCTTTCAAATTTGAGAATATGTGGTTGAAATCGGAGGGTTTTGTGGATATGGTGAAAGGTTGGTGGGCTGGATATTCTTTTAGCGGACCTCCTAGTCGCAAATTGGCTAGGAAATTGAAAGCTCTTAAGGAAGACTTAAAATTATGGAACAAAAATACTTATGGGGATGTGGGTCTCAAGAAGAATCGGGCAATGGGTGATATTCTCAGGTTGGATGAGAAAGAATTCCAGGGTGGCTTGACTCCTGAAGAGCGCCTTCTTAGAGAGGATATGAAAATTGAGGTGGAGCGCCTTGCTCATTTGAAAGAGATGTCGTGGCGCCAGAAATCCCGTGTTCTCTGTACAAGGGAAGGGGATAATAATACTAAATTCTTCCATAAGATGGCTAATTCCCATAAAAGGCATAATCAGATTAAGTGCCTTGAGGTTGATGGTATTAGGTTTGATGAAGAATCAGATATCAGACACCAAGCTGTTCATTTCTATAAGTCACTTTATCAGGAAACTGAGGAGTGGCGTCCTGATGTGGATGAGTTATCCTTTGCAACCATTGGGGCTAAAGCTAAAAATCGATTGGAGAGGCATTTTGACAAGGAGGAGGTCGTTCAGGTCTTGAAGGATCTTGAAGGGGACAAGGCCCCCGGCCCTGATGGATTTACTATGGCCAATTTCCAATAGTGCTGGCAGGTTCTCCAGGAAGATATCATGGGCTTTTTTGAGGAAGTATATGGGCAAGGTCAGTTTGAAAGTTCTCTTAATGCTACTTTTCTTGCTCTTATTCCTAAGAAGAATGATTCCAGGAATATCAAGGATTATAGGCTTATCAGCTTGATTGGGGGTGTCTATAAATTGCTGTTTAAGGTGTTGGCCAATAGATTGAAGGAGGTGCTGGATGATCTTATTTCTAAATCCCAAAATGCTTTTGTGGGTGGTTGGCAAATGCTAGATTCTATCCTCATTGCAAATGAATCTTTGGATAGTGGATTAAAAGGGAGGCAACCGGGTGTCATTTGCAAGCTAGACATAGAGAAAGCCTATGACCATATGAACTGGAACTGCTTCATTCATCTCTTGGGTATTATGGGGTTTGGGAATAAATGGCAAGGATGGATCCGAGCTTATATTTTCACGGTTCGATACTCCGTTCTTATTAATGGCTCTCTTGCGGGTTTCTTTGGCAATACTAGGGGATTGAGGCAAGGAGATCCCCTTTCCCCACTTCTTTTTTTGTTGGTAATGGAGATATTGAGTAAGATTCTTAAAAAGGTGGAGGATAGTGGTTTGATTCGGGGATTTCAAGCTACTAGAAGTGGTGGGGAAGGGTTGTGTATTTCTCACTTACTATTTGTAGATGATACAATGGTAATGTGTGATGTAGATGCTGTGCAACTCATGTACCTCCAGCTGTCTATAACCTGTTTTGAAGCTACTACAGGCCTCAGGGTCAATTTGGCCAAAAGTGAGATAGTCCCCGTTGGGGATGTTGGAAACTAGCGGGTTTTGGCTGATATTCTTTGTTGTCAGATAGGCTCTTTACCCATGAGTTATCTTGGTATGCCCCTCGGTTCTTCTTTCAAATCCACCTTGATATGGAACCCTATCCTTGAGAAGATAGAACGTCGGCTGGCTGGTTGGAAGAGGTTGTATCTTTCCAAAAGGGGTCAGTTAACTTTGCTAAAGAGTACGCTTTCTAGGCTCCCTACTTTTTATCTTTCCCTCTTCACTATTCCTTGTAGTGTTGCCAAGAGAATTGAGCAAATACAACGGAACTTCCTTTGGGGTAGGTCGGATGAAACTTTTAAGCATTGCCTCGTGAAATGGGATACTGTGTGCTCCCTTATCACTAAGGGTGGGCTAGGTATCCGCAAACTATTGCCTTTTAATCGTGTTTTGTTGGGGAAATGGTTGTGGAGATTTGGGGTTGAAGACAACCGGCTTTGGAAGCGTGTGCTTGTTGCACGCCATGGGATTGGTTGTGGGAGTTGGAGTACTAGGTGGTCTCGTGAATCACATGGACGTGGTTTATGGAAGGGCATCATGTGTGGTTGGGGTGAATTCTCGGCTCACTTGAAGTATAAGGTGGGTAGAGGAGATCGAGTTCGATTGTGGCATGATAGGTGGTGTGGTGATGTGATTTTGAAGGATTTGTTCCCTGTTCTTTATGCTTGTGCTTTTGACCAGGCAGCCACCATTAGTGAGGTTCTGGTCCGTAAGGATGATAGGGTGGATTGGCGGGTGCTTTTTGTACGCAATTTCAACGATTGGGAACTTGATGGTGTTGCTTCTTTCTTGGGATTACTTCAATCCAATCTTCCTACTTGGGTGGTGGATGATGGATTATGGTGGAACTTAAAGACAAATGGTATGTTTGATGTAAGATCCTTTTATTCTTCCCTAAGGGAGTCCCTTGATATAGTCTTCCCTTGGAAATGTATTTGGCGTACAAAAGCCCCTCGGAGGGCATGCTTCTTTGTTTGGACAGCGGCATGGAATAAAATCTTAACTTGTGATAATCTTAGCAAGCGAGGGTATAATTTGCCAAGTTGGTGCTGCATGTGTCGCTGTAATGGCGAGACTGTTGAGCACCTTCTTCTCCATTGTCCTGCTGCGGGTGTTCTTTGGAGTTGGATTTTTCAGGCTTTTGGGGTCCATTGGGTCCTTCCTGGGACAGTTACTGCTCTCTTGTTCAGCTGGTGAAATGGTCTAGGTTGTCATTCCTCGGATATTTGGAATATTGTCCCAGTCTGCCTAATGTGGACGATTTGGAAGGAGCACAATCATCGTACTTTTGAGGATGTTTCCAAGTAAGACAGTCAAATATTAGAGGGCTTCATCCTCACCCTCTTTGATTGGTCTAGAGCTTGGGGATTCTCTATTAGTACTTCCATTCCTGATTTCATTTCATCTTTGTTTTTGATTTCTCATGATGTATATTCTTGATGTGCTAGTGTTCATGTTTTATGCACACTACACTTTTTATTAATACAATCTTGTCTATTACTTATCAAAAAAAATTCAAGAAGAGGATTATAAATAAGTCATTTTCAATTCTTTAAACAACCAAAGCAAGCAATAACCACTAGTGAGCTGATTTCTAAATGAACATGGCTCTATGGGAATGTTTTTCAGTAAGAAGATAGGCATCTAAGGCAATAGAACATTTATAATGTACCAGCAATATCTTTGAGATAAATAGATCACAGTTGACAGACTAAGAAACTTTTTTAATAAATAATGAATGAAGAAAATTTAGTACGAGTGTAAAAAAAAAATCTGTAGTTAAAAGAGGTCACCCTAACATTATCAAGAAAGAAAAAGTTGAGTACATCTATCTATCAATTGTAAATTAATAGTCGCAGGACACATGAAATTCACAATCTCCATTTATCTTCAACCATTTGACAAATAAGCTTAAGTTGATAACCAACACAAACTACCACCTCTTAAGATGATCAAAAACTTGCTTATAAGTCAATAAACAAAGAAGTCAAATTGAATTTTCCATTTGAGAACAAGTTAAATTCATTTTCATTTTAAAGCGTCTGTTTAACCATGCACAACATAAATCATACAGACATGAAAATGCACAATGTCCCTCAACTGTTTAGAATCAAATGAAACAATTATCAAAATGTAAATTCATTTCATTCTTAATCTATTCTGTCATTCAATGACACAATCCAACTCTTCTAATCATCAACTCTTCCAACAATGGCTCACAAAACTGTTCCCTCCCCGACCAGAAGACTCCCAAACCCTGCCCCATATTTTCAATAAACAGTACAAGGTTCAAATACAAGATAACTTTTTAACACGTAATATCCACAATTCCATCCATCACAACAATGAGTAACGCTAGAAGAAAACAATTTGTTTTTTAGGCCAAATGAATTTTGAGAATAGATGCTATTTACTCAACTATGTCCTCGACAGCAACCACAACCTATCCTAAATATTAAGCCACTCAATTAAGGTAATCAATCAGCAACACACATTTATAGAATAGTGCAATGTATATTCATATCTAACTCATAATCAATGCCAATTACATATAAAGAACAAATTGCAAAACCATAAAAATAAGCATGAAAATGAAATGCATCTTGCCTCAGTAAGTAACTGCACGGTTGGGTTTGTCAAGCAAAACTAAACTCTCAACATAAGAACCAGAAAAAGTAAACCCATATCCAGCAATCCCAAGATCCTTAATCTTTTGACTCTCAAGGTCACACGAGACGAGCTGTTCTCTAAGATTTTCCAATATAACCTCACCACTTCTCCTAAAAGCAATTGGCCTTGGTGCATGATATCCAAATCTCGGAACAGCAAAAGTGTAAATTTTGGTCCACGAGGACGCATCAGCATACTCCTTCATCACCCATATATTGAGAGCACGAACAGTCTCACGAAACAAAGCAAGGGAATTGCCATAAGCTGAAATAGCCGGCGGCGCCCAATACACATCTTCTTCCAAAAATTTTGGCAGCTCCATCTCGCAGAAGACCTCGTCCCCCAAATCGAATACCATAACAAAATGAATCAATTTGTTATTAGCCACCTTCTTCAAAGCAATCGAATGGAGAGCCCCATTGATAAAAGCCTGTCTGGCAGGACCACATACATCACCAATGGGAGCCAAAGCAGTAACCATTCTCCATTCGCCAATGGCTAGTGAATAAACCTCCACCTCAGGTGGAAACTCTCCGATTCGGCCAGCATTCTCAAGAGTCACAAATCTCACCACCTTATAGTCATTGGTTTTGGCATCAAATCCAAAACCAGTAGATTCAATGCACAAACCGTGTGTTTTGCGAGACACATTGGGTGGAGGAAGTTTGACGAACTTTCTAACACAAGGGTTCCAAAGGATGAAACTGTAGGAGTGCGAAAATACATCATCGGTAAGGCAAAACAGGCCGTTATAAGTACCAAATACATCATCGGTAAGGCAAAACAAGCCGTTATAAGTACCGACGACGTCGAATACTCCGGAAAAGCTTTCACCATGGAAAGGGAAGTCAAAGCTGGTGTGTTCATTGAAATCTTCTTTGTTGTTGTTGTCCCAATACAATTTGTAGAGTTCCGTTCCGTCTTCATCGATTTCGAAGTTTCTAGTTGCTTTCAAGAGTTCCTTTGAGTAGAGCCTGAAGAGGAAGAGGTTGTTGTTGTTGTTGTTGTTGGAGAGGTGGAGATGGTTGGAAATGAAGGTGGGGTTTTGGATTATGGATTTCCAGGTTTTTGAGACGGAGGTGCAAGTAATTAGGGTTTTTATAGGTAGGAGTGAGAGATTGGATTAGGATTTCAGGAGGTAGAAGTTCCCAGTCCCACATCGATTCGGTATGTAAATCTTCAGCGAGGGATTTGGAGAGTTCAGCTAAGTTATCTGACATTGCTACTTCCTTCAAAGAGAGAGAGAGAGAGAAAAAGAAGGGTTTAGACTTTAGAGATTGAAAGAAGCAGTAAATAGAGTTTAGCAACCAAGATTCGCGAGAAAATAAGAAAGAGAGAGCCTAGCGAATGTGAGACTCAGAGTGAATAAGTAATGTCAATGAAAGACTTTTCAAAGGAGTCAAATGTGCTCTCTAAACATAAATGATATTCCACCCCATAAAACAAATTTCACAATATTTTTTATATAATAAAAATAATATATGTAGTGATCTCAGTGAAACTAATGTTGCATTATTCATAATTTATCACTTTAACAAAATAATATTAATGATGGTCTTATGTAAAAATGATATGACATTAATCACAATCAGTCATTTTAACCGTTGTTAAATTTGTTATGTCGGTAAACTGTAATATTGTTATAAAAATTGTGAATTTGTTGTTTTTGCTTGGAGAGTAAATTAGATCTTTTTTAAAAATCTTGTTAGTGACTCGCAATAGTTCAAACCTTAATGGTGGTTTGTGTATTTTTCGCTTTACATTTGGTCCAAAGTAGAACCTTTCAAATATTGCAATTTTTGTTCAATAATACATTCAAAAAATATATATATTTAGTAAAATAACACAATTTGACAAATATTTGAAAAAAAAAAAAATAGCTTTTTCTTTTTTCTTTTTGTGTGTGAGAGGGAGGTTACTCTGGAAATAACCCCAAAAAATTATATTACATCAACCACAAAAGATGTAAGCAGCTCAGCCTAAGTCCCCCCATATTAGTTCAGGAACATAGCCAGCTAGCTTCAGTTTCCCATCTAATTCAGCCAGCAACAAGTAAATTTCATTAGAAGCTGGGTGAGATTTATCAGATGCTGCAAACTAATGAATCTTCCTTTCCATTTCAATCCAACTGGATCCTGGACATTTCTTTTCTACTCCTAGATTCTTCATGGCTGCCCGCATTTTCGCAACCTCACCCCATCTATTTACTTCAGCGTACATGTTAACCAGAAGGTTGTGATGGCCACTGTTGTTTGGCTCCAAAATCAACAGTTCGTTAACAGCAACTTGAGCAATCTCCTGGTAGGGTTGTGATGGCCACTTTGGCTCACTTAGCTATTAAAGGATTTTTATAGCACTTACACTTAGTGATCAATGAGAACAAAGACAAATATCATTTTGGACAATATAGAATAATGTTTCTTATTTTCACATGAATGATAAATCCCACCATAATTTAATTAGTTGGACACTACTATTATATTAGAAGAGAAAGGATTGCTCCAAAAATTATTGAATAATTACTCTTTGAATAGAGATAAGAACAAAATGAGCCTAACAAAGAAAATACGGATGTCTCAAATGATAGAACAAGATAAAAAATAAAAAAAATCATATACTTGCAAGCATTTGAATTCCCACAGGCTAGCCGCTAAAACCATCTAATGCTTTTATATATATATATATATATATAAACACTGGAATTCCCATGTTCAAACACACCAAGTTGGGGGCCTCTCGTCCATTTCTAAGGTATGATATGGATGCCATCCAAAAGAAAGCCCTATGAAACTCTATTGTAGCTCCAATGTTGCCTTTACTATGTATAGAAAGATGGCCTTCAATTCAATGTTTCGAGTGAAGCCTTCATGATCTGATCAACAATTCCATTTGGTTTTGTCTCTTAATTAACTTGTTGCCATTGTAGGATATTAAGATAAAATTCACATTTTACAACACACAACTTAAAAAATAAAATTAAAGAACATATGTTGCGAGTTAAATGTATCCAGCAAAGCCCTTATTAGATGGTAAAATGTAATATGCAAACCCCCTTCCCACCTTTCTCCTCCTTTTAACTTCCTATTAGCTTAGATATAAATATCCCAAGAATAAAGGATAGATTTATAGGTAATTCCCATAAATACCTTTAGACCCATTATATAGGTATAACTGCTATCCACTAGTAGCTGAGCAAGGAGAAATTACACACACACACACACAAACAATGCAAACATGGCAGACACAGTTAAGTTCTTAATCATTTCTGTAAATGCACCGAAACCAATCTGCAAATCATTTAGAAATACTAACATAAGAATGGCATAGCCACAACCAAGTTTAACATACTAAACTCCTTTAACGGTACTAACTACAATCCATTTTGACATAATAAACTAATGCCAATACTAAGAAACTAAATACCATCGTAAAGCTTTGTCAAATCTTTTCTTTCACTGAGTTGAGTTGAAGCCTGTTACCTATTTACAGCTCATCACCAATCATGAGTCCTGCAAGAATATAAAACCTGTAAGTGCATTATAGTTTGTGATTCAATATCAGAAGTAAACACTAATCAGTGTAGTAACCATATAGAATAAACCTACACTAATTTTGTGGTTTTTTAGAATGTACAGGTTAAGAAGAACTCCAAACCTTTACCACTTGAACATGTGCACCAAGGGGGATGGAGGATCGGTAAATGATCTAAGCATATTCCCATGCCAGCAATTTGTAATAAGAAGATATCTTGCTACTTAACAAAGGGCAATTGTAAAGAGAAGAAAGTGTTCCAAAATGAAATAAGAGAGTAAAAATATCGCACAATTCATAGTAAAACAAAGAAAACAAATACAATATGACATCAAGTGTTCTTTACAGCCAAAAAGAAAACATTTCAAAGTAAAGCCAAAACCAACCAGAACCACAAAACATTATTATGAGTAAAGGTTTGTATCATCCCTCAACATGCTCTCAGTAATACATCCCTGGCTGTTAGTTAAGGGTTTCTGCATCATTAAAGAAGAAGATTGGTCTTGGCCAACGACAAGATCAGGCAACATTGTGATTTGGAGCTCCGCTGTAACTTTTTTTTTTTTAATAAATACTCAGCAGCCACTTTGGCTCAGAATTTTTTTTTTTTTTTTAAAGAAAAAAGAAAAAAGGTCCAAACATGCAATGTTAGCTAAACACTAATCATGATAGTGAATTAGTGATTTGGTCCATTTGGAAACCTGGAAAGTTAGGGAGGTCTACAAGTACAGACACATGGAATGCAATAATAGACACAAATTGCTTGTGGTGGATTGGTATGCTTAGTCTGTTAGCAAGTAATGGTATATAGCTTGGCTGGCTATTAGGAATAAGCTCCTCATTGGAGATAGAAAAAAAATTATAAGGGTATCACTTGTTTGTTGGTTGTGATATCTCCAAGGATTTATGTAGCAAGTTTTTGAGATGGAGTTTAAATGTTAGACTTGCAGGTAATATGAATATGGAACTAGATTGGTTTAAGGGAAAATAAATCGAAAGTAAGGATTTAATAAAAAAAAAAAAAACTACTAGAATGGCTTAACAACTGTAATATATCATGTTTAGGAACAGAATAGAGGGATCATAAAAATGGTTACAAGAATGGTGGCATAAAACATGATTTTGGCACACCCCCACCAAAAAAAAAAAAATCAAAATCAAAATCAAAACAAAAAACAAGAGAAGAAAAAGATTAAGGCTGGCATTGGACGGTTGGACCTTAGGTAGCTGGCGAGAATAAGATCATACATTCCACATTGAATAGATCCTTATGCAAGAATTGGGGTTTTACATTGGCTTCTATGGGATGAAGTTCTACTTCTTTGCAAGTATGGCAGTTTTACGTTAATGTCTTCTATTTACCTAGTTTTTTTTTTTTTTTTTTTTCACTGGTGTTCAGTTGGCCTTTTGCTTCTACTTCGTACAATTGTGTAATAAAATATACTAACTCATTCACAAGAGATTAAGAGAGGGAATAGAAAAACAATGAAATGAAAAGGAGTCATCAAAACAATACATCTAAGCATAACTACTTTATTGGGTTAAAAATAAATTCAAATTATGCCAAGGAAATAAAGATAACAATATAGTTAAGAAGCAATTATGAACAGGTCATTTTCAATTCTTAAGCACCCAAAGCAAGCAATACCCACTGATGAGCTGCTTTCTCGATGAACACGGCTCTATGGGAAAATTTTTCAGTAAGAAGATAGACATCTAAGGCAAATGAAGATTTAAAATTTACAAGCAATATCTTTAGCTTAAATAGATCACAGTTGAAAGATTAAGATAAATAATACAAGGACATGAATAACATTTAGTACAAGTGTGAAAACATGAAGTTAAAAGAAGTCACCATAACATTATCAAGAAAGAAAAAGTTGAGTACATCTATCTATACATTATTAAGGTTGCTAAAAGTTGATAACCAACACAAACTACTTTGTTCTTTGATATGTAATAAATGATTGTATAAAAAATTTGAAATGTGGCCAAAGAATTTTGAGTGAGTGTACATATGCTATTTACTCAAACTATCTCCTCTATATATCCAACAGCAACCAAAACCTTGATAAGCTATCTATCCTAAATATCAATTAAGGTAATCAATCAGCAATAAGAATATATAGAACTCATAATCAATGCCAAGTACATATGAGAAACAAAATGGTAAACCATAAAAATAAGCATTAAAATGAAATGCATATTGCCTGTTGTTGTTCCTCTTTCTTTTTTTCTTAGTAAGTAACTGCACGGTCTGGTTTGTCAAGCAAAACTAAACTCTCAACATAAGAACCAGCAAAAGTATACCCATATCCAGTCATCCCAAGATTCTTAATCTTTTTACTCTCAAGGTCTTGTGAGACGAGCTGTCTTTTAGGCATTTCCAATATATAACCTCACCACTTCTCCTAAAAGCAATGGGCCTTGGTACATGATATCCAAATCCCGGAACAGCATAAGTGAAAATTTTGGTCCACGAGGACAGAACAGCATACTCCTTCATCACCCATATATTGAGAGTGTGATCAGTCTCAAGAAACAAAGCAAGGGAATTGCCATAAGCTGAAACAGACGGACGCTCCCAATACTCACCTTCATCCGAAAGTTTTGGCAGCGCTATCTCGCAGAAGACCTCGTCCCCCAAATCAAGTACCATAATAAAATTAATAAATCCCTTATCAGTCAGCCTACTCACAGCATCCAAATGCAGAGCCCATTGAGAAAAGTCGGTGGTTCTTGACCATGTGTAACACCAATGGGAGCCAAAGCACTAACCATCCTCCATTCGCCAGTGGCAAGTGAGTCCATTTCGCCTTTATAATGAGGAGTCACAAATCTCACCACCTTATAGTCATTAGTTTTGTCATCAAATCCAAACCCAGTAGTGGCGTCGTAGCTACCGTGTATGTCGAAAGTGACATTGGGTCTAGGAAGTTTGATGAATTTTCTAAGGCAAGGGTTCCAAATTATGAAATTGTAAGCATATATTAAGATATCATCAGCAAGGCAAACCAGGCCATTGCAAGTACCGACAACATTGAATATTGGGTTAATGCTTTTACCATGGAAAGGGAAGTCAAACCTGGTGTGTTCCTTGAAATCTTCGTTGTTGTTGTTGTTGTCCCAATGCAATTTGTAGAGTTCCTTTTCGGCTGGGGCACGTGTGTTGCATCTAGTTGCTTCCGAGAGTTGTTTTGAGCAGAGCCTGAAGAGGAAGAGATGGTTGTTTTTGGAGTGGTTGAGATGGGTGGAAATGAAGGTGGGGTTTTGGATTAAGGATTTCCATGTTTTTGAGACGGAGATGCAAGTAATTAAGGTTTTTATAGGGAGGAGTGAGAGAGATTGGATTAGGATTTCAGGAGGTAGAAAGTCCCAGTCCCACATCGATTCAGTATGTAAATCTTCAGTGATGGATTTGGAGAGTTGAGGTAAGTTGTCTGACATTGCTGCTGCAGCCTTCAAAGAGAGAGCTAAGGGTTTAAAGATTGAAACAGAGCTCTTAACAAATTTTTACTTTTATTTTTTGAATATCAAGGAAATTCATGGAAATAAAATTCATAATATTTGTGAATTTGATAATGGAATTCGTTAAAGGATGCTCTTAAGGTTGACTTTATGAAATAAAAAAATTTATAAAAAAAAAAAAAAACTTTTAACACAAAAAGTTACATTCTCCTCAATAAAAACTAATATAAAAAAATAAAATTTCACTACTTCCAATAAAAACTGATGTTTAAAGTTTCCTTAACGGACGCTCATATCCTAATTCCTAACCAGACCTTTTGATAATACCAAGTTACCAAACTTAAAAAACAAACACTAGGGGGAAAAAAAATTGAATAAGAAAAAAACAAATAAAATCTCATAACTTGTGTTAATCTTTGTCTTGAAAATAGGACCATGGTAGCTTTAAAATGAGAATCACTTAAGATACCAAATTCACAAATCATTAAAGTTTGAGGATGAGTGATGTTGATTATGATTCATTTCGTTTGTAAATGCTAGAGTAAGAAATTGGATGCATGTTGTGGTTTGCATGAATTTCAATCATTTAGAAGATCAAAGTCCTACAAAATCATCCATGTCTCCCAGATAATGGGAACCCGGAACAGTAACACACTTTTGTATTCTACTTAACCTTATGTTACTTGATACAACTTGTCAAGCTCTAAAATACATTGACAAACTAAATATGACTGGACCAATATTGGGATTTACTGTTTCAGTTTGCACATCGTGATCCATTGTCATTGAACCCAACAACCTATATGAGAAATCGAACCCATTGCAATTAGAGCTGTCTTAGAGATTAATTTTTCCATTAAAAAAAAAAAGAAGAGAGAGAATGTGTATATAGGCAAAAAAAATTAATGAGTTACTTGTACATGCAACCACTCTAATCCTACATTCGAGGCCTCTGCTCCAATTTTTTTTTAGGTAGGCATTTGCAACATTTCTTAAGAATGGTATGTATGCCGACACAAAGATAGCCCTATAAATTTGTATTTTGATTCCAAGATTGTTGCCTTTCCAGTGCATAGGGAGGGCCTTCAATTCAATCACTCGAGTAAGGCCTTCATGATCTAATCAACAATTCCATTTGTTTTTCTCTTAAACTTGTCATCATTGTAGGATATTAAGATGAAATTCAGATATTATGTACACCACACGTGACCAAAAAAATTAAATTAAAGAACATATATTGCAATTTGGAATCCAGCAAAGCCCTTATTAGAGATAGATGGTAAAATGTAGTATGCAAATTTTTTTTTCTCCTTTTAACTTTCTATCATCTTAGATGTAAACATCCTAAGATTAAATGACAAATTTATATATCTTTACCATATATACCTTTCAACCCATTAGATAAGTATAACTCCTACCCAATTGACAGATCAAGGACAAATTTAACACACAATGCAAGCATGACAGACACAGTTAAGTGCTTAATCATTTTTGTAAACACACTGAAACCAAACTGCAAATCATCCAGAAATACTAACATAAGAATAGTGTACCAAAAAAGATTTTAACATAATAAACTCCTTTAACATCATAAACTAATGCCAATACTAGGAAACTAAACACCATCAAAAAGCTTTGTAATCTTTTCTTTTGCTGAGTCAAAGTCTGTTAGTTATTTACAGCTCATCGCCAACCATGAAAGCATGAGCTCCTGCAAGAAATTAAAAACATAAGTGCATTCTTGTCTGTGATTTAATACCAGAAGTAGATAAAATAACACTAATCAGTTTAGTAACCATATAGAAAAAACCTACACCGAGATTTGTGGTTTTTCGAATGTACAGATTAAGAAATAGTTGAAGCCTTTAACATATGAACATGTGCACCAAGGGGGATGGGGGACCAAGGTAACTGATTTAAGCAGGTTCCCATGCCAGCAATTATATAATAAGATGATATCTTGCTACTTAACAAAGGAAAATTGTAAAGAGAAGACAGATTGCTCCAAGTATTTATAGAGCAAGGTTGTGAGTTGAAGTACAAATGTCAGACCTGCAGGTAATATGAATATGGAACTAGACTCGTCTAAGAAAAATAAAAACAAAGGTAAGAGTTTACTAAAAAGTTACTGGAAAGCCTTAAGCAACTCTAATGAATATTTCCGGACAGAATGGAATAGAGGGCATTATGAAAATGGTTACAAGAATGGTGGCATTAGAAGATTTAAAATGTAGAAGCAATATCTTTAGCATAAATAGATCACAGTTGACAGATTAAGAATTTTTTTTAATAAATATATACAAGGAGAACATGAAGAACATTTAGTACAAGTGTGAAAACATTAAGTAAAAGAGGTCACCACAACATTATCAAGAAATAAAAAGTTGATTACATCTATCTATACATTGTAAATTATATGTGGCAGGAAACATGAAATTCACACTCTCCATTTATCTTCAGTCACTTGATTAATAAGCATCTTTCCATAAGTAATAAATAATTGTAATTATTAAAGAAAAATTGAAATGAGGCTAATGAATTTGAGTATACATGCTATTTACTCAACTATCTCCTCGATAGGCCACTCAATTAAGGGAATCAATCAGCAATAAGCATTTATACAACAGTGCCATATATATTCATATCTAACTTATAATCAATGTCAAGTATATATGAAGAACAAAATGGTAAACCATAAAAATAAGCATGAAAATGAAATGCGTCTTGCCTGTTGTTGTTGTTCCTCTTTCTTTTTTTCTTAGTAAGTAAATGCACGGTCTGGTTTGTCAAGCAAAACTAAACTCTCAACATAAGAACCAGCAAAGGTATACCCATATCCAGTAATGCCAAGATCCTTACTCTTTTGACTCTCAAGGTCACACGAGAAGAGCTGTTCTTTTAGATTTTCCAATATAACCTCACCACTTCTCCTAAAAGCTATTCCCCTTGGTGCTGCTGCGCAATATCCAAATCCCGAAACAGCATAAGTGCAAACTTTGGTCCACGAGGACTCAACACCATACTCCTTCATCACCCATATATTGAGACTGTGCTTATCAGTCTCATTAAACAAGGCAAGGGAATTGCCATAAGCTGAAAGAGACTGCCGCCCCAAGTAATCATCTTCTTCCGAAAGTTTTGGCAGCGCTATCTCGCGTAAGACCTCGTCCCCCAAATCGAGTACCATAATAAAATAAATCATTTCATAACTAGGCAGCTCCCTCACAGCAACCCAATGCAGAGCCCCATTGAAAAAAGTCTGTCGTTCTTGATCAAGTGGAGCACCAATGGGAGCCAAAGCAGTAACAATTCTCCATTCACCAGTGGCAAGTGAGTAAACCTCCACTTCAGGTGGAGCCTTTCCCAATAAGCCTTCCCACTCAGGAGTCACAAATCTCGCCACCTTATAGTCATTAGTTTTGGTATCAAAACCAAACCCAGTTTTGGCGTCGTACCCAAAATGTGTGCGGAAAGTGACATTGGGTCTAGGAAGTCTGACAAACTTTCTAAGGCAAGGGTTCCAAAGAATGAATTTGTAAGCGTATCTAGATATATTATCGGCAAGGCAAACCAGGCCGTTGCAAGTACCGATGACATTGAATATTCCGTTAACGCTTTCACCATGGAAAGGGAAGTCAAAGTTGGTGCGTTCGTTGAAATCTTCATTGTTGTCCCAAAACAATTTGTAGAGTTCCTTTTCGGCTGGGGCACGTCTGTTGCATCTAGTTGCTTCCGAGAGTTGTTTTGAGCAGAGCCTGAAGAGGAAGAGATGGTTGTTTTTGGAGCGGTTGAGATGGGTGGAAATGAAGGTGGGGTTTTGGATTAAGGATTTCCATGTTTTTGAGACGGAGGTGCAAGTAATTAAGGTTTTTATAGGGAGGAGTGAGAGAGATTGGATTAGGATTTCAGGAGGTAGAAAGTCCCAGTCCCACATCGATTCATTATGTAAATCTTCAGTGATGGATTTGGAGAGTTGAGGTAAGTTGTCTGACATTGCTGCTACAGCCTTCAAAGAGAGAAAATGAAAAAAGGGTTTAGAGATTGAAAGTTTGAATGCAGCAGTAAATAGAGTGACACTTTAAAGAGATGAGAAGGTCAGAAATGACCAATAAATGAGTTCTTCAAGAATTTTTATTTTTTTGAACTTCTCGCCTTGTTCAGCTCTGCTCACTGCTCAGTCCCTATTTTGTCTTTCTCTTATGCTCAGTGCTCACTGCTCTAAGTTGATTTCCTTTATCTGGTTCTGACAGGGAAAGGAAAGGGAGAGGATTTGGAGAGAGAAAAACCCAGCTCGGGCCCACAATTCTTTTTCCCTCCAAGAATGGGAAAAGGAGGGAAAAAGTTTTGGCCCATAAAATGTGTGAAAATTACAACTATATCCGTAACTTTTTCTATAAACAAATTTGAAATATCAGTATACATAAGGACATAATAATAAAAACACACATTTTTAGTTTCCCTTTCATTTGCAAACCAAACAAAGGAAAGAAATATTATTATTTTTTCTTCATGGGGTGTGTGTGACCAATGAGATGTTGTACATGTCCCGAAATAATTGGTAATTATGATTTTATATGACAAAAGCAAACAAAAAACAATCCCCAATTTCACGACTTGCGCATATAAATTATTAAATTCATAATAGTTTTGATCAATGTAATATATCATCTGCAATGGACACCTACCTAGCCATGAACAATATCATGTGGCCTCCCCCACACTTATATGTATTTAACATAATATATACATTATCATAAAAAGAAAAATCCAACTACTACCATATCTCAGGCTAAACTTGCTAAAAAATACATTTTTTTTAGTTTTTGGATTAAACATGACTCTTGCGATGTTTATTTGAAATATGGACTCATTCAAAATCGTCTTTATGAAAAACAATTTTGAACGTGAAAAATATCTTTCTGAAAGACACTTTCTGACTAAATTTTGATCAGAAACTATCTTTAGAAAAGACAATTTTAAAAAATATAAAAATTTTGGTTAGAAAGTGTCTTTCAGAAAGACGATTTTCACGTTTAAAAGTGTCTTTCACAAAGACGATTTTGAACGAGTCCATATTTCAAATAAACATCACAAGAGTCATGTTTGGCCCAAAAACTTAAAAAAAAAAAAAAAAAATGTATTTTTTAGCAACTTTGGCCCATATGTCATTGTAACCATCCATCATTCCAAATATAGAAGAAAAAAGAAAAAAATCCTATAAACTTTGGGTCCAAATCAAACACACTCTAATTTTCCAATTTGAAATTATAAACCCTTGGACTTTGAGATTACTCAAATTGATTTTTTATGTCCAAGCCTCTATGGATAAATAAATTAAAAATAATAATTTTTAATTAACTTTTCTTAAAAAAAAAATAGTTTTTTTTTTTTTTACTAAAAACAAATATTCTAATATGAATTTTTAATAAATGAAACAAAAATGTAATGGAAAATGTAGAGAAAATTTTTTTTTGGCTATTTCTCAAAAGTTAGGAGCTTCTAATTTCAAATTAAAAGATCAAAGAGAAATTAAACACAAACACACACACAATGCAAGCATCAAAGACAAAGTTAAATGCTTAAACATTTCTGTAAACACACTGAAACCAAAGTATCAAACTACAAATCATCAGAACTACTAACATAAGAATGGTGTACCACAAAAGATTTTAACATAATAAACTCCTTTAACATTATAAACTAACGCCAATACTAGGAAACTAAACACCATCAAAAAGCTTTGTTTAATCTTTTCATTTGCTGAGTTGAAGTCTATTAGTTATTTACAGCTCATTGCCAGCCATGATTGCACAAGGTCCTGCAAGAAATTTAAAACTATAAGTCACTCTTGTTTGTTATTTAATACTAGAAGTAGACGAAATAACATTAATCAGTTTAGTAACCATATAGAAAAAACCTACACCGAGATTTATGGTTTTTTGGAATGTATAGATTAAGAAATATTCCAAGCCTTTACCACATGAACATGTGGACCAAGGGGGATGGGGGACCGGGGTAAATGATTTAAGCAGGTTCCCAAGGCAGCAATTATATAATAAGAAAATATCTTGTTACTTAACAAAGGAAAATTGTAAAGAGAACATGCAATGTTCCAAGTACATATGGAGCAAGGTTTTGAGTTGGAGTACAAATGTCAAACCTGCAGGTGATATGAATATGGAACTAGCTTCATAAGAAAAAAAAAATCAAAGGTATGAATTTACTAAAAAAGTTACTAGAATGGCTTAAGCAACTGTAATTTAAATGTTTGGACAGAATGGAATTGAGGGCTTCATGAAAATGGTTCCAAGAATGGTAGCATAAAAAAAGATTGTGGCTTTAGGCCCAAAAAACAAAAACCAAAACGATTAAGGTTTGCATTGGACCCTGGGTAGCTGGCCAAACAAAGATAATTCATTCCACAATGAATAGACCATTCTGCAAAAATTTGGGGATTCACATTGGCTTTAATGGGATGAAGTTCTATTTCTTTACAAGTATGGTAGTTTTAAGCTGCTGTCTTCTATTTACCTAGTTTTTCTTTTTATTGTTTGCTCTGGGTGTTCAGTTGGCCTACTTCGTACAATTATGTAATAGAAAATACTAACTCATTCACAAGAGATTTAAGAGAGGAAAAAGAAAAACAACGGAATGAAATGAAGTCAACAAAACAACATCTAAGCATAACTACTTTATTGGGGTAAAACATATTTCAAATTATGCTAAGCAACGGAAGATAACAAAAATAGTTCAAGAAGAGGATTATAAATAAGTCATTTTCAATACTTTAACCACCCAAAGCAAGCAATAACCACTAGTGAGCTGATTTCTAAATGAACATGGCTCTATGGGAATGTTTTTCAGTAAGAAGATAGGCATCTAAGGCAATAGAACATTTATAATGTACCAGCAATATCTTTAGGATAAATAGATCACAGTTGACAGATTAAGAAACTTTTTTAATAAATAATGAATGAAGAAAATTTAGTACGAGTGTAAAAAAAAAATCTGTAGTTAAAAGAGGTCACCCTAACATTATCAAGAAAGAAAAAGTTGAGTACATCTATCTATCAATTGTAAATTAAGAGTGGCAGGAAACATGAAATTCACAATCTCCATTTATCTTCAACCATTTGACAAATAAGCTTAAGTTGATAACCAACACGAACCACTTGAAAAAAGAATTTGTTTACAATCACCACCACCTCTTAAGATGATCAAAAACTTGCTTAAAAGTCAATAAACAAAGAAGTCAAATTGAATTTGAATTTCCATTTGAGAACAAGTTAAATTCATTTTCATTTTAAAGCGTCTGTTTAACCATGCACACATAAATCATACAGACATTTTTTTTTTATATAAGTAATGAGAAATTCCATTACAGAAACAAAACACCTACTAAGTGCATAAACTATGCACCTAGCAGGAGGAATTACAAAGAGCCTGAAGAAGGAATACAAGTGAAACATAAAGATGCAACAAAGTCAGCAAGACATGAAAATGCACAATGTCCCTCACCGTTTAGAATCAAATGAAACAATTATCAAAACGTAAATTCATTTCATTCTTAATCTATTCTGTCATTCAATTACACAATCCAACTCTTCTAATCATCAACTCTTCCAACAATGGCTCACAAAACTGTTCCCTCCCCGACCAGAAGACTCCCAAACCCTGCCCCATATTTTCAATAAACAGTACAAGGTTCAAATACAAGAGAACTTTTTAACAATCTTGCCTACTATCACAAATTTTCTAGCGGATAAAACCTCAAGTAACACATATTATCCACAATTCCATCCATCACAACAATGAGTAACACTAGAAGAAAACAATTTGTTTTTTAGGCCAAAAGAATTTTGAGTATAGATGCTATTTACTCAACTATGTCCTCGACAGCAACCACAACCTATCCTAAAAATAAAGCCACTCAATTAGGGTAATCAATCAGCAACAAACATTTATAAAATAGTGCAATGTATTTTCATATCTAACTCATAATCAATGCCAAGTACATATAAAGAACAAATTGCAAAACCATAAAAATAAGCATGAAAATGAAATGCATCTTGTCTCAGTAAGTAACTGCACGGTTGGGTTTGTCAAGCAAAACTAAACTCTCAACATAAGAACCAGCAAAAGTATACGCATATCCAGCAATCCCAAGATCCTTAATCTTTCGACTCTCAAGGTCACACGAGACGAGATTTTTTCTAAGCCTTTCCAATATAACCTCACCACTTCTCCTAAAAACAATTGGCCTTGGTACATCATATCCCAAATACCGGATCAGCATAATTGAAAATTTTGGTCCACGAGGACGCATCATCATACTCCTTCATCACCCATATATTGAGAGCGCGATCAGTCCGATGAAACAAAGCAAGGGAATTGCCATAAGCTGAAATAGCCGGCTGCCTCCAATACCCATCTTCATCCGAAAGTTTTGGCAGCTCCATCTCGCGGAAGACCTCGTCCCCCAAATGGAATACCATAACAGAACCAATAAATTTGTTATCAATAACTTTCTTCAAAGCAATCCAATGGAGAGCCCCATTGATAAAAGCCTGTCTGACACGGCCAAGTACTTCACCAATGGGAGCCAAAGCAGTAACCATTCTCCATTCGCCAATGGCTAGTGAATAAACCTCCACCTCAGGTGGAGACTCTCCGATTTCGCCAGCATTCTGAAGAGTCACAAATCTCACCACCTTATAGTCATTGGTTTGGGCATCAAATCCAAAACCAGTAGATTCATGGCACAAACCGTGTGTCTTGAAAGACACATTGGGTGGAGGAAGTTTGACGAACTTTCTAAGGCAAGGATTCCAAAGGATGAAATTGAAGGCATGTGTAAGGAAAAAATCGGCAAGGCAAACCAGGCCGTTATAAGTACCGATGACGTTGAATACTCTGGATGTGCTTTCACCATGGAAAGGGAAGTCAAAGCTGGTGTGTTCATGGAAATCTTCGTTGTTGTTGTTGTCCCAATACAATTTGTAGAGTTCCGTTTCGTCTTCATCGATTTCGAAGTTTCTAGGTGCTTTCAAGAGTTCCTCTGAGCAGAGCCTGAAGAGGAGCAGGTGGTTGTTGTTGTTGGAGAGGTGGAGATGGTTGGAGATAAAGGTGGGGTTTTGGATTAGGGATTTCCAGGTTTTTGAGACGGAGGTGCAAATAATTAAGGTTTTTATAGGGAGGTGTGAGAGAGATTGGATTAGGATTTCAGGCGGTAGAAGTTCCCAGTCCCACATCGATTCGGTATGTAAATCTTCAGCGAGGGATTGGGAGAGTTCAGCTAGGTTATCTGACATTGCTACTTCCTTCAAAGAGAGAGAGAGAAAAAGAAGGGTTTAGACTTTAGAGATCGAAAGAAGCAGTAAATAGTAGGTCTGTCAAACGGGTCGGGTAAATCGAGTTCGGATCATAAAAGAGGTCGTTTTAAATAGGTTGCATAACCTATGATCTTTATCCAGTCTTTTAAGAGTCGGGTCAAAACCAGATTGACCCATATTTTTACACATGAAAAAATATATATATAAAAAATGAAAATAAACTTAATCCCATATTCCAAAATTATCATTTATTTATTTTTATCTTCCTTTCAATACAAATAAGAGAACACATAAATAAAAACACTCACAAATAAAAGAATATGGGGAAAAAAAAAAATACTAGATGTCATAGACCATATCAAATTATCAACCTCCTTAGATGTTTTTTTTTTTTTTTTGCTAATTGAACCTCCTTAGATGTACTTAGTCGCATGAAAATTATGAAATTAAATTAAATTACCTATCAAGATGACAATATATATAAAGTTTCAAGAATAAAACATAATATGTTAGGTAAAAAAAAAACAATAAACAAATTAATATGAATTGGACCTCAATCTACTCGAAGTTGGTAGTAATTCTAGTAGTGAAAATAATTATACTTGAAAATTGCACCAAAAGTTGGTGAGTAATTTCATTAATATTTTCATTTACAATACAAAGTTTTAATATAACTTTAGTATACAATGTAAACGGGTCACTAAATATTTAAAAGTTAATAAATATGGCTATTCTATTAATGGATTAGATATTATCTCCAAATCCATTTAATTAACTTTAAGTGCAAATCAAAGTTTTTACACTTTTTGGCAAAAGACAAGATTGATACTAAGAACTTTACCTCAAATGCTAAAAGTTGATTCAGAAGTAAACACAGTTATAATAATACTCAAAAGAGCGTATGCCATTAAATAAAACTAAGAAAATAGATTGCAATTCTCTTTCTACCAAGTGAGAACATCCAATTTTGTGTGTTACTTTGGTTAAGTCTAGGCTATTTTAAATACAAATTTAATTTAAGAATTGTTTTTTTTAATTAGCATTATGTAAACTTTTATAATAGTCAAATTCCAAATCATTAAAAAAAAAAAAAAAAGTCGACCCGTATGACCCACAGGTTGACCCGACCCGACCCACCATTTTATGGATCGGGTATGAGTTGACACCATCTTTGTTCTCGGGTCAAAAAACCCCTACACATGCCCATATTTTTCTTTTCGGGTTTGGGTCGAAAAATGAGCCCAAGTCAGATTTTGCCAAGTCTAACTATTAGCAACCAAGATTCGCGAGAAAATAAGAAAGAGAGAGACTCACTTGGAGTTGGAGAGCGATTCAAGCTAGCGAGTTGGAATGAATTCGGTATCGGAAATAGAGAGAAAGAGATAAAGCCTAGCAAATGTGAGACTCAACGTGAATAAGTAATGTCAATGAAAGACTTTCAAAAGAGTCTAATGTGCTCTCTAAACACAAATGATATTCAACCCCATAAAACAAATTTCACAATATTTTTCATATAATAAAAATGATGTATGTAGCGATCCCACTGAAACTGGTATTGCATTATTCATAATCTGTCACCTTAACAAAATAATGTCAATGATGGTCTTGTGTAAAAATGATATGACATTAATCACAATCGATCATTTTAGCCGTTGTTAAATTTGTTATATCAGTAAACTGTAGCATTGTTATAAAAATTGTGAATTTGCTGTTTTTGCTTTGGAAGTAAATTAGATATTTTTTAAAATTCTTGTTAGTGAATCGTAATAGTCCAAACCTTAATGGTGGTTTGTGTATTTTACGCTTTACATTTGGTCCAAAGTAGAACCTTTCAAATATTGCAATTTTTGTTCAATAATACATTCAAAAAATATATATATTTAGTAAAATAACACAATTTGACAAATATTTGATTTTCTTTTTTCTTTTTGTGTGTGGGGGAGGTTACTTTGGAAAGAACCCCAAAAAGAATTAAGTTATATCAACCACAAAAGATGTAAGCAGCTCAGCCTAAGTCCCCCATATTAGTTCAGGAACATAGCTAGCTAGCTTCAGTTTCCCATCTAATTCAGCCAGCAACAAGTAAATTTCATTAGAAGCTGGGTGAGATTTATCAGATGCTGCAAACTGATGAATCTTCCTTTCCATTTCAATCCAACTGGATCCTGGACATTTCTTTTCTACTCCTAGATTCTTCATGGCTGCCCGGATTTTCGCAACCTCACCCCATCTATTTACTTCAGCGTACATGTTAACCAGAAGGTTGTGATGGCCACTGTTGTTTGGCTCCAAAATCAACAGTTCGTTAACAGCAACTTGAGCAATCTCCAAGTTTCTATGGAGCTTACACCCACCTAACAAAGCACCCCATATAATGGAGTTTGGCTTAACTTTCATGCTTCTTATCAACTTTAGTGCATCTTTAAGCAAGCCTGCTTTGCTCAGCAGATCAACCATGCATCCATAGTGTCCAACTTCGGGAGGGATGGAGTAATCATCGGTCATGCTCAAGAACATCCTACGGCCTTCATTAACGAGTCCTGCATGAGTGCAGGCACTTAGAACACTAATAAAAGTAATTCCATTTGGTTTGATCTTCTCCCTCTCCATGCTCCTAAACATCTTTAGTGCTTCATTTGCATACCCGTGAACTGCAAGCCCGTCAATAACCGAATTCCAACAAAACAAATTTTTCTCCTGCAACTTGAAGAACACTGAAAGTGACC